>MU388840.1:0-396858 GCA_022578795.1 Xylariaceae sp. FL0255 | reverse complement strand
ATTAAATAATATAAATAAAATTAAAAATTAACAATTTATTAATTAAAATTATTTAATTATTTTTTTAAAATTTCGATTTTTAAAAAAATATTAGTAAATTTTTTAATAAAATAATTTATAATATTTTAAGTTCTTTTTTAATTTAAAATAGTTTTATAAACTATATTATTAATTTAAAAATAAACTTTATTTATTTAATTAATAAAATATTAACGTTATTTTTATAAAAATAAAAATAAAAATATTTATTATAAATTTATTAGTAAAAAGTTTAAAAAAAAAATTTAAATATACATTTTTTTAAATAAAACTTCGAAATTTTAGTAAATTTTAATAAATTTAATTAAAATAAAAAAACCTTTTATATTTTAAAAAACATTAAATATTATATATTTAAAAAAATAATAAAATAAAAATATAATATAATAATAAAAAAAAATATAAAATATAATAAATAATTTTAAAATAATTATAATATATATTATTAAAAAAAAAACTTTATTAAAATATAATAATATTATTAATATAATATTTAAAAATAAAAATAAAAATTTAACAAAATATAATATATAAAAATGTAAAAATTAAATAAACTTAAATTTTAGATTTTTATTATTTATTATTAATAAAAAATTTATAATAAAATATATATATTTATATATTATATTAAAAAAAAAGTTATATATAAATTTAAAACTTTTTTTATTATAATTTATTTAATTAAATTATATATTAAAAAAGTTATATTTAAAATTTTAGCTTTTTTTATTAAATTTTAATAGTTTTAATAAATTTAATATAAATAAAAAATTTATTAAAAAAATAAAATATTTAATTTATTTAATATTTAATTTATTTATAAATTATATTATTAATAATAATAAATATATATATATATATATATATTTTAAATTTTTTATTTAAATTATAATATATATTATATAAAAAAAATAAAGCTTTATTAAAATATCGCAATACTATTAATAAAATATTTAAAAATAAAAAAAAAAAAAGTCAATAAAATATAATATCTAAAAATATAAATATTAAATAAACCTACATTTTTTATTTCTATTATTTATTATTAATAAAAAATTTATAATATAATATATAATTTATATATTATATTAAAAATAAAATTTTATATATAAATTTAATACTTAAAATTTAATTTATTATAACTATTTATTTATTATTATTATTTAAGCTATAGAGCCGATTGAATATTAGTGCAATGCTATAACTTATTTTAAAACTAAGGCAAAAACCGTGCCTAAAGCTTATATATACTATAATAATTATTGCAGCACGTATAGACTTAGGTCGGATAAAACATCCTGCTATTGTTTATAGCAATATTATAAGTCTATAATATCTATATATTTGGATTACCGCTTCCTAGCAGGCAGTAATAGAGAGGAGGAGATCGCCCGGCGCCTCTAAAATATTCTTTAAAAATGCGTCTATATAGCGCGCCGCTAAATATACCTTTTGTAGGCATTCCCTATACTGGTTATCCCTTTTTAATATATTCTATAAACTCTTTTATATATTTTTGGGCTACTTTAATGAACGTATTGCGATCCCTCCTAGTTCGATTTTTCTCGAGACGCCTTAGGCGCTCCTTCGTTTTTTTAATTTCTGTTGTTAGCTTATATATAGATAATTTATTTATTTATAAAATCTATTGCGCTATAAAATAGACATTTTAGAGATTGTTTATAGCAGAAATAAAGTTATTATATATTTCGAACAGCCGAAGCGCTAATAAACGGCGTAGTAACTTCTTTTTATTAATTAGTAAGACGTAATATAGTACAACGTATTTTGTTGTTTTGCACTTTACGGCATATTTGTATAGTAATATTAGAACGCTAAAGATTTTGGCTTTATATAGAAAAATTGCAAGGCCTATTTTCTTAATACGTATTTAGAAAATGATTGCCGTTTTATATTTTAATAGTTTTTTATAGCGCTCTATAGCGCTTTTTACGGGCGGCTTTTTGGTAATTAATTATTAGTTATTTTTTTTGCGTTATTTCTGCCAGCGCGTTTGTTATTTATTTATTAAAATTTTATTTAGTGCTTATCTATCGAGTTAATTGTCGAAACGTATTATATTTTGGAGTTCGAGTTTTTTAAAGGCGTTTGGCTTTTTTTTGCGGCGCCTTTTGTTTATTTAGCACCGAATTTATTTATATCTCGCTTCGTAGACAATTTTAGCTATCTTTTTAGCTTCTTTTCGAACTATTTTTAAGCCGTTTAATATATATATTTTTTATTTAAAAGATATTATTCGAGCGTTTAAATAAATATTTAGTAGTAAAATCTTTAGTTTTGTCTCTAAGTGGCGGATAAGGGTCGTTTTATATACGCTTAATATCTTTTTAATACACTCTTTTTAGTAGTTTTCGAGATTTTTAGTAATATTTTTAGAGGTATTTTTATTATTAAAAAAAATACTATATTAATATACTATATATTAGAATACTTTTTACGATCGAAATATATAATTATTTAGTTTTAATAACGCTAGTTTTTTATATTAAATTTTTTAGTTTTATAATTATATATTTTTAAATAGTAAGCTTTTTTTTAACGTATATTAAATATATTTTTTAACTTAATATATATTTAAGATATATTTTTAAAAAACGTATATTATTATTTAGCATAACAGTCGTTTCAAAAAACGTTAAAATATTTATAAAGCCTATTTTTTGGCGCATAAAATCAATTAGTTCGCTTTTTATAAAAAAATATTATATAAAATAAAAAAAAAATAGAAGATAACGGTAATTTTTATAATATTTTAACCGTAATTAGATAGATATTAAATAGCTTATTGTCGAATTTTAAATATACCGTATATTTTATTATAAAATTTTTAAATTACGTAATTATTTATAATAGATAGCTTTTTTATTATATTACTTATATTAAGCGTTTATAGTTAATTTTGTCGAACGTTTCTATAAAATCGAGTAAAAGTAGAGAAGCAATATTTTTTTATTTTAATATTTTTTTTACCGCTTTTATTACTATTATAATTGCTAAATTTATAAAATATTTTTACTAATTATTTATTTAGCCGTTTAAAAATAAATAATATAGTTTAACTATTTTTATAATACAATTATAAAAAGCTTTTTTAAATATTTTACTTATTATATTAATAAATAAAATTAGTTTTTAACTTTCCGGTATTTAACGTATTATTAGCGATTTTTTTAGTTTCGGTATTATAATAATTTGTATTTTTCGGAATTTTGTCGAATATTAAATAAACCGAAAATTTATTTAATATAAAATTGCTAAATATTATTATAGTAATTTTTCGTAAGTTTTTAATAAATTGTTTAATAATAAATTATATTTTAAAACTTTTTAAAAAACTAATTTATGTATTAAAATTGTAATATTTTTTATAGATATTTTCTAATTAATTTCGAATTTTTAATAGCTATTGTAATTTTTTAAATATTCTAGGATATTATTAATATCTGTTTATAACAATAAAAAAAACTGTTTTATAAATTTATTTGCTTATTTCTTATAAATACGTATTTTAATAAATTCGTTAAAAACGTTACGTAATAATAGTATTAACGTCGTTTTTATTTTTGATTCGTTTAATAATTATACCTATTTTGCTAAAAACTATAGGTTTTTAGAATTTTCTAATATTTTTATAACTATACAGTATTAGGCGCGTTATTTTATACGATAAACGGCATTTTTAAGCTTTTTTAATATCGTTATAAACGTTTTTTAGGCCCATTTGCTACGCTTTTCGTAATATTTTTTATATATTTTAAATATTTTTTTTTACAATTTTGCGATTTTTAGTATATAGCAAAAGCTTTTAATATTATCGTTTATCAACGTTTTTAATAAAATTATAAAATTAGCGATTTTTATTAAAATAACTATAAATTTATTACAAGTTTTATCGAGCTTTTTAACGTTTTTAAGAAATTTTAAATTTTTAAATCGTTTTTCTATTTCGGCAAGTATTATTATAACGTTTATTTCTAGCTAATTTTAGCTTTTTATAATTTGTTTCGTATATTTAAAGCCGTTTTAGTTATTTATTATTATACTAAAAGTTTTATAATTTAAATTTTTCTATTTTAAATTTTTATAATAAGTAATTAGCAACGTTTTAAATATTTAAATATAGTTTATAGTTAAGTTTTTTTATTTTTTTATAATTTTTATTAATTTTTTTACTAAAATATATAGTAATAAGTTCTATTATATCGTAAATTCTAAAAATTGTTTAACGTTTTATAAAAAGTATTCGTAAATATTTTAATTAAAGTTATATAAATTAAGGTTATTAATAAATAAATAGTATCTCGATAAAAATATTTAAAAGAACTTTTTAAAAATGCTTTTCTAATTTTTGCTTAATAAATTCGAAAAATATATCAATTATATCGTAATTATATTATCGTTATTCTCGATTTTAATACTTGCCTAGTTTTAACTGCTTTTTTAAAAACTTTTTTTTAGCGCTATTTATATATTAATATATAATATAGCTTTATTACTATTTTAAATAATCTATAGTTAATTAATAAATAATATAAATTATTTTATTACTATATTAATGGTTTTTAAATAGTAATAAAATTATAATTTAACTTTTATAACGTTTTTTTTATATTTGTTTTAGATTTTTTTTTTTAATTTTAATAAGCTATATTAATTATTAATTTTACGATACGTTTTTTAGCGTAGTTAATAGTTATTGTTTTAAATAGAGAATTTATTTTAAAATTTCTAAAAAATCTTTATTATTTTTACGCTTTTTTACAAAAAATTTAGTAATTTTATTAAATTTTATAAATATAATAAAAACTACTATATTATTAGTATATTATATTATAGCTGCTATTTTTTTATTAATTTAAAATCTTTTAAAATATATAATATATACTATTTTAACGCGTTTTTTTATTTTAGTATTTTTGTTATATATCTTTTTTTAAATTTTATAGCAGCTTTTATAATTATAGTATTTTAATAGCGCGTTGTTTTATTTAACAAAATAGTAATTTTTTTTTTTAAAATACCGCGTTTTTACGCAATATTTATAAATAGCTTAATATTAGTAGTAAGCCGTAAAATAGCCGTATTTAAAATAATTAAAATATTGTTTTATTTTTATTTCCGTTACGTAAAGTTTATAGTTAAAAAATTAAACTTTTTATAGTAAATTTTTATTTATAAGCTTTTAAATTATTTATAAAATATTAACCTATAAAATTAATAAACCTATATATATTTTAAAATTTTTAAAAAGCGATTTTTTAACTTTAATTAAATTAATATACGTTATTTTTAATAATAATAATAAAATTGCTTTATTATTTATTTCTTTTAAACAGTTTATTAATAGATTTTTTATAATAACGGCAATTTTTTAACGTTATATTTTAATTTATTAATAAAAAATCTATATTATCTATTTTTTTTTTTTTAATACCTTATTTTTAAAAATAACTATAATATCTCTATTTAGAAATTTTTTAGCCGTAATTGTTTATATATTTTTATTTACTATATTAACGGCATTTACGATCTTAAATAGATAATATTTTTTAAATATTTACGATATATTTTTTATTTTTACTACTACTTTTTTATTCCGTTAGACTAAAAATATTTTCGTATTAAACGTTTATTAGTAATTTTAAATAATTCCTATAGCAGCAATTTAAGTTTAAATTTTAATAACAGTAGGTACCGGTATTTTATTTTTCAATTTATTAAAAATATCGTCGAAATAGCGGCAAATAATAAGAATTTCGGCGGCAGCTTTAATCTTTCTCGTAATAAAAAGCCGTTCGATTTCGACGTTTATATATTAAAAAAGCTCCTAAAAAGCCTTTCGGCGCTTCTTTGCTTACAAACGCTAGGTATTTTCCTCTCTACTACTCGCAGCTAAATATATAATAGATTGCAAATATTTATTAAACAGCTTGCCTAATTTGGCGAGATCGTTTACGGTAGCGTCCGAGTTTAGAGGCTTGTTGCTACCGCTTTTGTACATATCTCCAGGTGGCCCTATAGGCGCGTCTACAAAGAGGTTTTCTATAGGAACATTAACCATAGCGCCGCGTGCTGCTTCCGTCATCTTTACGGGATTACTGCTCCAAGGAACTTGAAGTTATCTTTTAAATAATAGTAATTATTATTGATTCCAACACGGACTCGCCAAGTTATAAGCAAAAGTTTAAAAACTCCTTTTTTTTCGACAGCTCTTATTAACTATTTATTTATTTATAAATTTATTTTATAAATAAATTAAATTATTTAATTTAAATTATTATTAAAAATAGTTTTATATAATTTAATCTATAATATAATATTTATTTTATTATATATAATATAATTATATAATAATTTAATTTAATATAGTTAATAAAATATAAAAAAGTTTATAATATTTATAAAAATATAATAAAATTAATAAATTTACAAAATTTATAAAAATATACAAAGCCTATAAAAATATATAAAATTTATAGAGGCATATAAAGCCTATGGAGGCCTGCAAGGCCCATAGAGGCATGCAAGCCCACACTAACGCGCAGTCTGGGCAGTGCTACCCTAAACCTACCCTAATCTACCCTGAACTTACCCTATAGGCTTTTTCCAGCCAATCAGAAGCTAAGAAATAAGGCACAAAATTCTGGGGTGAACATTCCGACCAGACCAATTTCTCCACACCTCACACCCACTCAACAAACAAAACCCCAAAGTAGAACTTTAGCATATAAGTTTTTGGTGTACTCCACGGTGCAAATGGGGGGGTGGTGCAAAAGGGGGTCAAAGCGGTTACCTAGGTAGGTAGATATGTTGAATGAACATGTAGGTGACGCTAATGATTTATCTTAACCCAGATGGAAGGTGGGGATGAAAGGACCCCGCAGTGGCCAAAGGCACGTAGACATCATTTCTATGTCCTCCAGCTCCAACTTGAGCCTCTGAGTACGCTACCTCTTCAGCAGCATCAAGATATTCCGTCACTTTACCTTAAAAATCAAGAACGCTACCACCGGACAACACCGCCGAAACGTACCGCTGGTCGGTTCGATCTCCAGCACTTGCCATATAGATTAATAGCATCATTTACTCACTCGTTACCTGTTTGTTCTTGTCCGTCATGCAGCTTGTCGGCTCCAAGGCGTCACAACGCCTGGAAGAAATCGGCGAGGGCAGCTTGACCCTGCTCCCCACCGACCCAGAAGACATGGTAAGTATGGCTCACCTGACTTGTAATGATTACCGAGAGCGGACGTTGATGGCTAAGACAGCGACCTTGACCGTCTAGTGGCACGCAAACAACTTGATAGGACCCGAGGATATCATCAAAGCACACGCCATCCGCAAAGTCACAACCGAATCCAAGACAGGGAGCACCGTCTCGGAGCGCGTACATACCGACCTGACGATCCGTGTGACCTCGACCTTCTTCGACCCTGCCGCTTCCCAACTGCACGTCTCGGGCACCGTCATCGTCGAGAACAACTTCGTCAACATCGGCCAGTACCACACCCTCGACCTCGAACTCAACCGGAACTTTACGCTGTGGAAGAAGTACGGCTGGGACTCGGTTGCCAGAGAGACTCTATCCGATGCCATCAGACAGGATAAAGATGGCGCCGTTGCGGCGGTAGTCATGCAGGAGGGCATCGCCAACATCTGCCTCATTACCGAGTTCCGCACAGTCCTCAAGCAGCATGTCGAAAGCACGATTCCCAAGAAACGTTCGGCCAGTTCGGATCAAGACTCGGGGATGCGTCGGTTCTTCGAAAAGACCCTATCCACCCTGACCCGCAGCATCGACTTCACGAGACCGCGGCCACTCCTATTGGCCAGCCCGGGGTTCGTGGCGGGGGATTTCAAAAAGTACATGACGGAACAAGGGGCGCGGACGGGCGAGAAGACGACAATAGCCATGGCCAAACAGGCGACAGTGGTGCACTCGAGTTCGGGCCATCTCCATAGTCTCAATGAAATCCTCAAGAGTTCCGAGGTAACAGCGACGATGAAGGAGATGAAGTTTTCCAAGGAGACGCGGTTCATGGACGACTTCTTCGATAAGATGCGCAAAGACGATGGGCGGGCCTGGTACGGAACGGTGCCAGTAGAGAAGGCTGTCCGAGAAGGTGCAGTGGGCCGTGGTGGAGGAGTGCTGCTGGTCAACAACTCGCTGTTCCGGAGTTTGGATATTGCAACGCGGAAACGGTATGTGGCTATGGTAGACAAGGTCAAAGAAGATGGCGGAGAAGCTCGGATCTTGAGCAGTGATCACGAGAGTGGTCAGCGTCTAGATGCACTGGGTGGCATCGCTGCTCTTCTCACATATCCCATCCTCGATCTCGATGATGACGAAGACGGAGAGAAGGGTGAAGGGCAGGAAGACGCGAACGCGGCTGAGCAGGAAATGATAATATGATGTAGTGTGCTTTCGTCTTCATGAGGACACATATCTCATATGTGTACTATGCACTGCTTGTAGGGGTATGCCGCCTCATCTCGGTGGTTTCACGCGGGAACCGATATGCCTCCATATACCCAAAATAATGAAGATAAGATAGACCCGACGATGAGATCGGCTCTCGAAGCTGCAGTGACAACTTCGACTTAATAAGTCTGTAGCTAATGTTGTATGCAGGTCTCACTCACAGTGGTGGGGCCTATCCTCACCGTCCAATCCGATGAAAGTTGATGTGTCTCGAATTGGTTAGACCAGGACTTCGGGTGGGTATAACAGCCTAAAGTATCAGACTTTTTTGTGGTCTGAAAACAGCCAGGCGCGCCACAGTGACTGGCCGAACACGAGCCCCCGTGGACACGGGTCAAGGATTTTCTCGCACAGCTGAATGTCTCGCATTCCCACTCCACTCCACTAGCCGCAGCAGGGAAGACGGCCGTGTGCAGTGGGAAAGCAGGAGACCCGCTCTTTCCATCCCCTTTCCCCAGCAACCGCTGCCAAAAACCTACCATCTCACTCATCACCATTCATTCCGTCCTTGTCCTTTTCTCAGCCGAGCCCTTTTGGCAGAGCAACCGCACTTCCCACCATCGTTTCTGTGTGTATGTGTGTGTATGTATGTGTATGTGTGATGCCATAGCATGTGTTAGCATTGCCTCTACACCCCCTTGTCATAATAGTCATTCGTTTCTCACTTACTTACATACGCCTACTTGCTTTGATTCACAATACCAACTAACTAATAACAAACCTCACCATCGTTGACCGTACTCTCGCTTTCCACACCACCCGACGACAGTCAATCAATCATTCCCATCTTGCCTACCACGCGAAACACCGTGATACCACTACATACTATTGCTTGCGACCTCATCCGAATTCGAAAGCCCCCCCCCCCCCGCAGGAGTACACGCCGCCTCGAGCGAGACAACTGCCCATCATGGGCTTCAGTGATATTTTAACCCATCTCTGCCAATCCGCGCCTTTGCCCCTTTGTGCCTCCGTCGGCGCCATCACCTCCATCTCCAATGGCGTTGGCGTGCAAACCACCTGCTTCGCCCGGAATATCGAGCTGGCCAACACCATCATCTTCCAGGGCGCCTCGAGCACCATCCACATCGTCGCACTCATCATGACCGTCGTCATGATCTTGCATATTCGGGGCAAGTTCACTGCCGTTGGTATGTAGCCCCCTGCATTCTCGACGGTCGCGGGGGTCGTGTACTGACGATTTCACTATCAGGCCGAAAGGAGATTCTGACCTTCTTCTATCTCTTCTTGTTGCTCACATTCTTCTCCCTCATCGTCGATGCCGGTGTCGTTCCCGTCGGCTCCTCCCCGTATCCTTACTTCGTGGCTTTGCAAGATGGCCTTACCTCGGCCGTCGTCACGAGTCTGTTCATCAACGGCTTCGTCGGATTCCAGCTCTACGAAGACGGCACGCCGCTGTCCCTCTGGATGCTACGCCTGTGCTCGTTCGTCGCTTTCCTCATCTCCTTCTTTGTCTCCCTGGCCACCTTCAACGCTTGGGCCGGATTGGGTCCCACCAACACCGTTGGCTTATTCGTCGTCTTGTACCTGCTAAACGCCATTCAACTCGTTATCTATGTTGCTCTGCAGGTCCTGCTCGTCGTGCAGACATTGGAGGATAAATGGCCGCTTGGAAACTTGGCCTTCGGTGTCTTCTTCTTCGCCGTGGGCCAAGTCTTCCTCTACGCTCTGAGCCCCATCATCTGCAACAAGGCGAGTCACTACATCGACGGTCTCGTCATCGCCACAGTCGGCAATCTACTGGCCGTCATGATGGTCTACAAGGTGAGTTATCTTAGATCATCATCAAGAAAATCTAGTTGACTGACAAACTACAATAGTACTGGGATTCTATCACCAAAGAGGATCTCGAATTTTCAGTCGGAACCCGAATGAACAACTGGGAAGTCAAGGAACTGCTGCCCGAAGATGACCGACGCACCACCATCTACGCTGATGACCCATACGGCCAATCAACTGCTTACGACCACTCGTATTCTCCCAACCGCATGTCACGTTATTAAAGGGACGAGAGAGTTGCGGTTAGTGTAGCAGCTACGACGCCAAAAATTTAAAGAAAAAGTTGGATATGTCGGTACAGGTCATGGGTACTTGAGTGTTTTCGGTCAATAAAGCATCGGCAAGGCGTTTACAGGATGGTTTGACGGAACTTGAGTTCGGGTCTCCTTTTCACTAGAGGAAAGGATAGGATAGGATCGCTCTTTCGAATTCACAATGCGATAGGCGTTAACGATAAGTGGATGCTCTTGGCTGGGTGCGAGGGCCTTCGTTTCCTCAACTGCCCACTACGACAAAGAGACACATTCGTGATATTGCTCAGCATCCATGGTTTTAGCTAGCGAGCATCCTGCTCCTTCGTCGGCTCTAATAATAGTACTGTATATAGTCTATATCATCTTCGTGATACGCTTGATGTGTACTTATTCATGAGTGATTTGTTCCATATTTTAGTGCTATCTTGGTTTTCATGAAGCTTTATCGTGCTGTTCTCATTTTTGAGATGTGTAGCCGTATACCGAGAGACTAGCCCGTTCCTCTTCTCTGATGCTATTGCTGACGTGATCACTTGAGAAACGAAACGAATCGCAAGTGGACTGACGCAGAAGCCACCCCGAGTATTTGCTATGAAATAGTGAGATTGGGATTCTTCTCGGGGGATACCGCACCATGCAAGTGATGAAGGCTGATGTCCTGAGAAAGTAATGTGTTTGGCGACTCGGTTACTTTGAGATAATGAATAGCCGGGAGATGCGACGCAGGACAATCACTGCAGTTATCATTGCATGGTTCATACCCAGCTGAATTGACCTTACTCATCTGCGCCCATTGAAATTCGTCACATGGAGAGAGCCCGAGCCGAGGTGAAGTGTTTCCTCTGGATCGCCGCGGATGTAGATCGGGTCTTGACTTTGTTCCGATCGTCATTGAAGGACGTCGGCGCTCATTCCCCGTCATCCCCAAAACTAAGCTTAATCTTCTTCTTCGCATTCCTTTTCGTCGCTGGCTTCGGATTTTGTTCTTGTCCTGTACTTTGGGCGCGTTCTGGCTCCTTTCTCTTCCCATCACCTCGGGAGCCTGCTTTTTGGTTGGGGTTTCCGGGATTCTCTTCGGGCTCCTCTCCCATAAGCCGCCGGACATCCGCGCTAGCTTTGGCAATACGAGCTTCGTCGTTTTTGTCTTTGCTCTTTTTCTTCCTCTCAATAGAGGAATTGCCAGTGTCGTCATCGGACCCATCATCACCAATGACGCGTCCGACTTTCCGTTTCCGCGAGGCGCCTATGCCTGCTACTTTTTCCCTTTCTGATTCCTCCTGTACTCCTGCTCCCTCTCCTTCTGACTCTCCCTTCTTGGCGCCCTCCTCACCTTGACCTCCAGCTCCTCCATCATGGCTATTCTCGTCCGTCATCAACTCATCCGGGTGCGCAACAACATTTCCCTCCTCATCCACGACAAGCGGCGCATCCTCAGCCTCCTCGCTCGCAGACCTCTTCTGGCCTGGCCGACGGTGAGACGCTAATATCGGATCGGGCCCCGTATGTGCCGTTTGTTGACCTCGGAGACGTGCCAAAAAGGGCGGGAGGGAGCTATCGTAGGTGAGGTTTTTAGGGGTTATCTTTTGTGACATGGTCGTTATTGATGAGGCTGTTATAGATGGGATCTCCCTTCTCTAGATGATTACCGCGAAGTCAGGGTAGAGGGGGTAGAAAGAAACGGAGAAACTGTTATATGGGCAGTTTCTTCTACGCTATCTGCATGACATCAATGTTTAATGAGCAGGATAAGAGACTATTGTTTCTCGTATTTTAGAAGAGATCATTCGTACATTCAGAGATACCTATATGCAGCAGAAGTTGATACAAAAGAGTCTTGGCGTGCTGGACTCAGCGTCACGGCAAGAGACCCATAAATATTATCGATTGTCGATAAAGCTGATAATTAGGGTCCAACCGGGTAGACTATTACGTCACTTATGAGATCAGATCATCCTTTTCGACTTCAAATACGCAGGCAGTTCATGAGGTATAGAAGTTGCTTCAACTATCTCACTAGGGGGCCGCCATATCTGGTCTGTGACCAGCTGACAGCTTACAGCCATTTTTTCTTGCCAGCCTCGTAGGGCCTCACTATTTACCACCTCTGCCAGTACCGTCTTGTGCGGGCTTTACATACACAGTGCACAACCATGCCCCCAGTACAATGCCGTGAAAATCTCATCGACGGAGAAAACGAAAATCAAGACCGTTTTCATGAAATGTATATCACCTGTGAACGCCCGTGGCCATGCAGATGATGGTATGGATATAATGAAAATGAGAGAGAGAGAGAGAGAGAGATGAATGGGCAGCATCATTGGTAGTGCCGCGCGTGGCCGTCTGTCGGTAGAAACTCGGGTAGGATTCCCGACCGCAGATCGTGTCGCCGTCCTAGAGGTTGATAGTGCATCTGGCTCGAGCCTAGATGATACTCCGATAGTGGGATCGACGGCGGAGGGTTGAGCAGCGTGGACACTCGGCGCACTGGCTTGTACGGACTAAGTCTTTGCTGAAGATACACCGAGGGTGAGTGCGCATACGGCTCGCCTAACGGAGAAGATGCGAAGGGCGTGAGTCCCGCTGGACTGTGTCGTTTTGTCGGTGTCCCATAGTTGGACGGCACCGTGTACGACGGTGTCTGTGGTCCACATGTCACCAGGACCTGTCCTTGCGGTGCCCATGTCGTGATGGGCGTCGAGTACACCGTCGACATGGCTCGCACTCCAGGCACCAGTGGGGGAAGCGACACCATCGACTGCGAGGGTAAGAACTCGGAGGATCCGTAACTCGAAGGAATTGTCGTTTGGCTGGTGTCGAGTGCCAGCTGCGGAACGGGCAGCCGAACTCCTTCTGTTCGATTTGTCGTGGCACGCATCGAAGGAATCATCGTCATGGCAGGCTGTTGCCGCGACGCTCTCTTTGCCGGGGGTTCGACAGATTCGCCGCCGACTTCGAAACTTCTCTTGCGCACCAGGCCATGGCCTAGGCTCGGTTTGGTCGCCAGCGGCGCTATGCTAGGTTGTACGTGGTATGCACCGTTCCAACCATTCTGCGGGCCAGAAACTGGAGAATACGCGGCCGTGAGGGAAGACGGCGTTCCTAGCGGGCCCAGGGAGAGCGTAGCAGTCGGCGATGGTACGGGCGATGCGAAACGAACATGGTTGTTGGGTGACAGGTGCATGGGCGTGGCATGGACTCGGCGGGCTTGCTCGTCGGCCTTGGCCCTCTCGCAATACTGGCGATAACAGGCAAGTTTGTCGAGCCATTCCTTCCACTGCTCCTTGGACGTCAATAAGCCGTATCTCATGTTGCTCAGAAACTCGACTTCCATAACGTGGATTTCCTTGACAGAGAGGCCCGACACCTCGGCCCAGGTCTTGTTCGTGTAGGTGTTGTCATCCAGGAACTTGTTGCCCAGCATCAACGCCACTGTTAACAATCGATACTCGCTCCCCAGGTTGCCGTGCACTCGCGGGTTGGTCTTCTTCAGTCTGTACACGAATAGCAAGGCCAAAAAGACGACATTCTGCGTGACTTGGGTCGTTGTTAAGATGGCATGAACCCACTTTTTGTAAGCGGGACACGGCTCGGTGTTTCTGGACAGAGGTGGGAGAGGCTCGGAGGGACGTCGACTGTTGATCTGCTCGGCAGCTTGGATGGTGTCCATGGTCTCGAACCAAAAGAAGCAAGTCATCTAAGACAGACATTGTTAGCAGCGAGAACATACCTCTATGGCGAGGAAGGTGCACGACGTACGAGGGCAGCGAATTCATCCAGGGAACCGCCATTTGGGCTGATGAAGTCTGGCAACTGGAGACTATGCATGACCATGAGGGATGTTTTCCTAGAGATTGTCCCTTCAGAGTGACTGCTTCGACTACTGGTGGGCGTCGGCGTCGAGCGTTGTGTGGTATGTCTCAAGGGGCCCGATGCTGAATGAGGGACCAGCGTCTGGACGGAGGAGAGCTGTTGCTGGGGCTGATGTTGGGGATATGGCCTTGTTGTGTAAGGATTGAGGCCTGCATCGTAGACGGTGTTGGCAACGGCGGTGGTGGCGGGGCGTGCAGGCGCGAGTGCGGCGTTTGGGTGTCTCGAGAAGGGGCCATGGTTGTCGTATGCGGAGGGAGCAGGGACAGCGGGTGGGTGGTAGGCTGTACTCATGGTGAAGTCCTCTGCGGGCGGCGTCCGGAGACCACCCGAGTAGAGGGTAGTCTCTTTAACGGATTGTGGTTTTAGAAGATACCAGCTGGGTATCCTGGGATGGGGATAGCCGGCCTCGTATGAGGGAGAGAGAGCTTGAGGGAGTTGGCGGAACAAAATAGCAGTAGAAGAAGACATGGGGGGAGGAGGTGGTGATTCACGGGGTGGAAATGGACCCACGAGGGGTTAGTGTCGTGTATTGTTGGATGGGAAACCCAAGTGAAGGTAGGACAGTGAGTAAATGGTCAAAGAGAGTAATTATCCAAAGGGAGTTGCTGGCGTGGAATGGGAGAGGTCCGTAACTCAGAGACGGGGCCAATCAAAGGGGTATTTTTGGGTTGGCGGCGACGAGGAGACAATGGTGATTGATTCATATGGCATTGAAGGAGAGCAAGACAAAAGTGTAGAGATTGCTGGTCATGTCTCCTGGTGAGCCATGTCGTGCGTGAAGCTGCCGGGAAGAGACCTTGATCGGATCTTCTCGGCGAGGCTTTACGGCTGTATTCCCCTTGTATTGTTTGTCTGGCAGTATTTGTCGGGGTAGGAAAGAAGTGAATGGGTATGATGGGATGCTGGAAAGGATAGAAGCTTCGTATTGGATCTTCGTCAAGTGGGTGGTGGTGGTGTTATCGAGTTTGGTCAGGTGGCTCAACGTTGGTTTCTGTTCTGAGAGGTTGAGCAGCAGCAACAAGCAGTAGAAGGGGGGGAGGAGTATCGTGAAGACGATTTCCTTTCGTCTCTCACTCTCTCTCTCTCTCTCCCTCTCTCAGACAAACACAGGTGGGAAAGAAGATGGTTCGGAACAGTCAATTGCAGGTGTGAAAGAACAACAATACAGAAGAACAGAAGACAAGATGCAAAGATAAAGTAGGGACAGTCTACATTGGAACAAAACAATGATGGTCGTTCCCGGCATGGCATGCTGAGGGCTTGGACTGGAGGTATGTGGTAAGTTAATCATGGCCAGGGCTAGGAAGGTTTCCAGTCGCCGGATTCAGATGGGTAACTCCGACTATACATGGCACTACGCTCACTCTCTGAGACAGGAGAAGTATAACCGAAGTAGATCAACGCCAAAATCCATCATGGCGCAAGGACAGTGCACACCCCGCTAGCGCCATACTGTTTCTAGGTGGTGCTTTGTATAAGTCGTGAGGATCCCTGAGTGGTCAGTCGTGGCATTGGTGGGACACCATCTCCATCATCCATGAGTTCCCCATCCCACCTCTAGGGAGGTAGAGGGAGAGAGATATTTGCCATTTGTTACTACGAAGTACTGAGTAAACCAATAATAGTTGTTTGGTCAAGCTAGGAGCGACATAGTATGTCTACTTGTGTCACTCTGTGTCTATTACCTCCGATACCAAATGAGACATTCTATTCTGTGTTGTTTTTTCTTCTCTTTTTTGCTCTGGAATTGTCCAGAGAGTACTGAGGGTACCTCTATCAGAGTAAGTAAAGTTGTGCATGCACAAACACAGGGAAACGGCGGCGCGCACCTTGACCAGGATGCACCAATCAGACGGGCGCCCTCTAGCTAATTTGCGTGTGAGCAGCACGGCTGCACACCTGAAATCGAAGAAAAGGGGCGTCCAAGCAAAATTCGTCTGCTATCTCAAGGGGAGGTACATGCCTGTGCCCCGTCACTTGCCCACTGCAAAGTTTCAATCAACGGAAACGGCATGGTCACCATTCATCATCAATAACCTGAAAAATGCAGATGTGTCTGGTCACAGGCATGTACGGAGCAGCCATGTACAGAAGAGAGATGGTATGTAGGTATGCACTGTAGATGAGCACTGGCTGGTTGATTGATTCATTGATTCTCCCATCGATCTCCCATTCCCTTCTTTTTCCTCTCTTTCTTTCTTATTTAGTACGCCGAAGAAAAGAGAAACTAGAGTAAAAGGGGTCATTACTAGATGATCGATCGATTTCGCCGGTGCCCTCTTTCGGTTTCCTTCTGTTGCCTCCATCATTACCCATTTGCCTGGGTTCCCTCGCTTAGTACGACACTTGACAAAGAAATGGAGCAACGGTTCGGATCACCAAAGTGAAGCCGAGACTGAAGAAAATACCCAGGTACTCTGATACCTACCTCGAACCATTTCGGATGCAGACCTTCCCCTGTTTTACTAGTTGCTTTGTATTATTGTTCTGCTTAATAGTCCTAAGTCTTACATACATGCCACCTTGGGCAAGACATGACAATCAAAATACATCTTTTTTACTTCCGGATAGGCTGGGAAGGATAATCAATCAATAAAATTGGTCGTCGTTGAACTATGTCTAGCCGGGAACGAGACTAGCGGATGGTGCCATCTGTACGGTCGGTTTATAATACGGAGCAACATGGCTTTGCAGGGTGTGTGCTGTGCAAAATTGAGGGAAAATATGACCGCTTCCAACCCCATTACGCAACGTGCTTCGTATCCAATCAACTCCTACCTTGCTTTTTCGCTCCCTGGCTCCCGACCGAATCCTGCCTGGCTGGGCGTACTGCAGCCAGGCAGATACTGTAAATAGGGGATAAAAAAAAAAAAAAGAGGGATACTGCTTATTATGATGTTTTATTATTACCTTTTGTCGTCAGAGGTGAGGTTACTAGTCCTGTCTGACCCGTCCGGTACCTCCTCCTACTCTAAGCATTTTTCACCAATACTATAGCTGCAGTCCAGAACCTCATATATCGGCACTGACTAGTAGCATACTCAAATAAGCTCATTTCCATTTTCAAATCCTAGCTCGATAATCCAAAGATGATCAATAGATCGAGAAGGGAAGAAAGAGTCATTCATGATTTCAACAATCACACATAGTCGTACATATCCGTAGTTGTTGAATGCACTAGAGACTGTACAGAGTAGAGCAAAATGATAAGTATGGTGGTGGTAGTGGTGGTGGTTCTGTGCTGTGACATTGGGGGGGCAGCATGCTCTCCGCCACATCCTAGAAAAGAACGGTGCTCCGGGCCCAGGTCATCCATCCCTTTTGTGAATCATAGCCGGTATCCGACACCCACATCCCCAACAGAAGACCAGTCATCTCGCAGTACGATGAAGCACACACATACACCTGAAAGCTGGAGAGAGTTTGGCAAATGACTCGGAACCAGATGGGGGGAGCAAGCCTTAGTGGATTAAATTCAATTCCCTACCGGGGGTTGAATTCCTCATTCTCCATCAGCAGGACTCAGGACTCAGGAGATCCGAATTTATCAGCATCATCAATCATACATCATAATCACTATTATTAATTTGCATGCCCCAAGGAATCCTTCGACCGAGACAACCACCACACACACGGTACGGAAAGTGTATGCAGGAGGAGGAGAGGAGACCCAACGAGTCATTCCCGTGTTGATCCGCGAAATATTGTAAGCCCGCCATGATGCATGGCCAGTGGCTATTGCTGCCACTGCCGTTGCCGATAACGATTATTGATGGATAAGGATAACCATGATGATGATGGAAAGCATATGTGAAGACCGAAAAAAGGGGGGGTGACTACCTGGGTAGTTCGTAGTTATCCCTCTTCGTAGAGCTAATAACCTCAATTCATTATTCGTGCAGCCGTCGTACACCCCTTGACATTTTGCTCTCGTGGGTGTCATTCCAGAGTCAGCATATCAATCATAAACGTTGGCAGAAGCAAAATTGAGAGAAAGAGCGGATCTTTTGCCCGGTTGAGCACCACACGGGACACTGGCACTGTTTCGGCTCCCTGTGCAAGGCTCTTTAGAATTTCCTCTACAGATTGATTATTACCGTACGGTGCCTACCTAGGTAGGTTATTAGCCGCATAACAGGATACGAAATATAATTTCCATTCCGTCGCCTACATTCGACCCCCCTCTCAATAATCCCGAGAACCGCCACTGTCCACGCCCCCTCAACAGCTGATACTTCGATAATCGTTTTCGTGTCTTTTTTTCTATCCTATCTACATGTACGGAGTACCTACCATTTCCCCATAGTGCTTACGTATTTTCCTTCCCTTATTGGCAATCGACGAGCAGCTTCTGCTTCAGCAACCACCACTACGAGTATCTTACTCCGTATAGTATCCATCGCCTTTATACCATTTTACCACATCCTAGAATCCTACATTCGGTTCAAATTACTCCGTAGTTCCACCTCGCACGCTCGCTCGTTACTCGTACTGTAGTAACGGGACAAGGGCGAGGGGCATAGTGAAGGGCATATGCACTAGGTACTTATTAATCCTGCAGGGTATATTCCCCATGTCAAAGTCAAATTCCCCCCCAACCGCGTGCCTAAAACCTAACGCTGCCGCCGCCGCCACCAGCGTGTACTGCCCGATATCAATTTCCAGTTGCCGCCTTGCACGTGGCCAAGTTTCGCTTCGGATGCCAGCCACCGCGAGCTGAGCGGAACTGAAACTTGGAAACTTTGGAGTACACATCAGTCGTTGCAGCCAGGCAGGCTGGCTGGCTGGGAGAAAAACGCAACGCATACAAGCCACCTTACACGCGACGCAGTACGGTACACGCCCCAGCCGCAGAGCATAGCTAACGGAACCAGGACGTCGCGAGGCTACGTCGTGCATTTTCATCACCGGTGCCCGATTTTATTTGGGAGACCGATCGATCATCTTGGCAAGTAGGCAGGCTGTTGGCCCAGGTTCGGAGTTTCAATAACGACGTACATCAACAAAACATGTGAGCGAGGTAGACTTCGGTAATGTCCCGATGCACGGTGGGCATGGCAAATGGGTTGCCATGAGTATTTCGAGTTCCCTCTTCGTTACTTACTTGTTGATAAGAACTTACCGCAGATCGAAGCTTCTCTTTGTCTCATAGTTGTACTTTCCGGCTCATCTTATTTCGGCAACTCCAATTGATGATCCGCTGGCCTTATCAGCATTGTCTACGTTACTTACCTTGACCTAACCAACTGTCTCAGGACCGAGTACCGTGTTCCTTCTCAGCTTACCACGCATATCACGGTATTCCCCCTCGATAGAAGGACACACCACTGAACCACGCTGCAAAACAGTATCAGGCACTTGAAAATGGTCTCCAGTAGTATGCAACTATATAGTCTGAACCAGCATGAACGACGCTCGCCTGGGTTCGTGGTGGATGGGGTAACCAACATACCATCACCCAAATCAACAAAGAGAATTGGTCATCTGGACATCTATGGAAGGAAATACCATTGCTTCTCGTAACGTAGATCGACAACATCCCTCAGTCGAGCGCGATCCCTACCTACGTTGAGACTATTGCCGCCCATCTTAATCGAACTTATGAGCTACCCGTACACATAGCATAGCGGGCTCTCCCCCTATTGTTTGGCCACCGCGTCGATACAGTCACAAATAACATCTACAGAACATAGTACCGTATCAGCTCTAGTTGCGGGTGTGACTCTGCGAGTCCGGATCCGACTACTTGTGTTATTCTCATCCTTGCCCTACCCTATTGCGGGACCACGAATGGCCCCTATCTTCATCCCATCATTAGGCACTGAGCAGTTGTTCATCAATCGTCGACCGTGACTCACGACAAGGGATACAGACTCTCAACGAGTCTAGGGTTCCGCCAAGAAAAAAGATCCCTTAACCCATGAACCCCCGAAGAATTCTACGCGTGGAGATAGAAGCATGCATGAGAGTTTTTGCCACCACTGACGGAGGTTCGATACTAGATTACCAAGATAAGAGATAAAGTTAGTAACGATGAACAATCAGGTGTTACCCATAGATCGGCAAACGCCAAAGGGGTAGGTTAGGTAGGTAAGGAAAACGTAGGAGCGTAGGAACTGGACTCAGATAGTTAAAACTCACCCCATAGTAACCCTCAACCTCTCATCAAACACCTCAGCAGTGATCATCCTCCGTACCAAACGGCGCATAAGCCCAGGTACACCCTTAACCCAGGAACTCAACTTGTGATCTGCTAAGTACATGGCATCTTCGTCCTTCACGGAACTCATATGCTCTTCCTCGTACGCCAGACTCCACTCTTCTAGTTCGCGCATCCAGCGGAGGGCATCATCACTACCACCATCACCATCATCATCACCCTCCCCCTTAAGCTCATCGCCGCCCTTGATCCCAAAACCAGAATCGGAGCCGGCAGCATCTTTATACGAAGGCAAACAATCCCAAGGAATTTCCAACCTCACCCCCAAATCCCTCCAAACCATCGCTAGTGCCCTTACTTCCTCATTCTCCAAACTTCTATACTCATACCTCTCAATCCATCTCACAGGTTCCAGCAATAGCAGACTGAGCACAAACAGTAAGTCCGGATCCGACATTTTCCCCGTGGGCCGGTAGCGACTGTGGATCTGGTTGATTTTGTTGATGGCCGCCGTGTAAGCCGGTGAGTCGCGGGGGCCGTAGATCATGTCTGTAAGGATGTCGCCGGAGGAGCCGGGGATGTTGACCGCCTTGGGTTGGGGCTGAGGCCGGGGCGGTGCTGCTGCTGCTCGTCTGGCTGCTCTGGCATTGAGGCTTGCTATGGAGGGGACTCCGTAACTCTTTAGGTATGTCTCGCGTCAGCTTTTGACTCCATTGAAACACCATAACCACAGCTAGATGCCTTCCCGAGAGAAGGGCGGGGAAGCAATTCTGTGCCAAGTGACAGTACCTTCAACAAAGCAAAAGAAGTAGCAGCCGAATACACGGCGGCGAACTCCTGTTCGGCTATCCTCGACTTGATGGCGTAGGCTTGTTCTAGCGTCATCGGCACTTCGAATGATTTGTCGCGTTCCTTTTCCCTTTCGCAGAGCCTCTGCTTCTGCTTCTTGATAGTCGCAGATACTGATATAAAAAGCACAGATGCCGGCGCGGCAAGTAGGGTGGTAATAACCAACCAATAATGGACGACGCGGAGGTTCTCCGGGACCCAGTCCGGGGTTCTGATCTGGAGAGAAATCATGATAGCTCGGAGGCCCGGGATTGCCGGGTATGTATCCGGGGACTTGCTTGGAATTGGCGGGATGAAAAGAGATGACGACTGATAATGAGTCAATCAATGTTCTAAGCGTTCTTATAGAATAGTTCTTGATGTGTGCCTAAATTAATCGCCAATGCATGAGGCGCACTGCTGGCGTCCAATGACATCGACCTTCCGGATGTTATCGAACTTCCAGACGCATCCTTCAACGTCGGAGCGAGTCGGTGAGTCATGCACCAATCAGCATCGTAGCAACCAACACCCTTTCAACTACTATTCTATCATTCTAAAACAAGACGTATGTGTATTTCTACCAAAAAGTGAGCAGTGAGCTAGAAGTAGAGAACTAGGTAGTAAAGAACAACTCACCTGCCTCGTCTCAAGCCCACTCAGCTCCCGGGGCAAGCGAATTCATTTTCTCTTGACTACGGCCAGCTAAGATGACTTTCTTGCCAAGGGCATGAAATCGACGGACCAGGACCTCGCCTATGCCCGGAGGTGGCTCCGATGAGGAGGATGGTGCTGATGCGGGATGGCATTTTTGGGGTTGGGTTAGGTTGGGTTGCTGAAAGACGCAGTTGTGGGTTGGTAGTGAGAGATTGGTTGACTTGAGTGTATTCACTACTATACAAAACTGCAACTTTCAAGGGAGATCCTGATCCTTCATATATGCTTAACCTGGATGAGACCATGAATGGGTTTGGGGCGTTAGAGGTCCCAAGCCGGCTTTTGCGGCTTTTGGTCGCGGTGTTGATATTTGCGGGTTTTGGGGTCCCTGAAATTGATATGCTTCGGCGCACCTTGAACTTACTAATTGAATGTCAATCTAAGAGTGTCCAAAAATCATCTATAGAGAACCGAGAATGGATTCGTGTCATATTGCAAGAATCCGATCAGGGCGGGTAGAACTGAACCGGAGGCCACATGAATGGGATGGATCGGTAAACAATAACCTAGATACAGATACTTGGTACTTTAGTTAACTGATAACCAACTATGATTACCCAAGAGGGCCATGCTCTTATAGGTATGAGTTAAACATCTCACTAGTAGTTCTCAAGCTATATGTCTCCCTCATAGTTGCAGGGCAATTCATGGCTTTAGAGCTCCAACACTTAAAAGGTATCGTCGACGTCGAGCCATGTCAGTTTATTGACTTCAGGCTGCGTCTCGGTCATATATAAAGCTAATAACACATGCACGTACTGTTGAACCTTGTAATTAAGATAGATCATATGGTTTCAAGAAATATCTATAGTTCATTAAGACACACGCAGGGTATATCGCTCTCTGCTAAACTGCACACAGCATCCCCAACTGTCAAAACTCCTACCAAATAGAAGAAACCCCTGGGTTTCCCAGGCACAGTCAAGTTGCCTCACATAAACTCCTACGAATTGGCTTGCATGATATGACATGACATGACACAGGTGCCGGAATCTAGACATAGCGAAGACGCCGCGCTATAATCAAAGACAACACGACCAATAAGACAAGAACACCGACGATGCCAAAGAACGGCGCCAGATTGTTCACACCCCTAAATGGAACATCGACGTTCATGCCAAAGAGGCCGGTGACAATGTTGAGGGGGACGATGACGGTGGCGATGAAGGTAATCTTGGCGAGCACAGCATTGGTCTTGGTCCCTTGCAAGATACTATCGATGTTCAACTGAGCCAGGTAATTGCTGTGGGCGCGTGAGAGAATCTTCTCAAAGTGGCCCAAGCTGTTCATCATGGTGACGACGTGGTCCTGAATGTCACCAAGATACATGCCGATGTCCATGCGCGGTGTGACCTTGTAGTTCTCGTTGCATCGCTTGGTGAAGCCCTTGAGAACATCGGCCTTGCCGCCAAGCACTCGCATCAGACCCATCGTATTCTTACGAGCAGCACCGAGTTTGCGGAGGAATAGGTGCATATCATCACTTCGTGCTGTGAAAACCGAATCCTCAATGGCATCGGCGAGCATTTCAATGCGATGGATCTCAGGCGCAAATGAATCGACAATGTTGTCACTAGAGTTGTGGGTCAGATCACAGAAGATGGGGCAGACGTAGACCTATACTCACATCAGGGCGTAGCAGATCCAATCACTGCTGAGAGACATGTACTCCTTCAAGTTGGTAATCCTCTTCCTGACCTGAGAAGCATGGCCATTGGGCTGGAAAGAGAAACTGAGGGTACCCTCGCGCCACACAATCACGTATATATTGAACGGCTCATAATCTGGGCCGTCTTCCTCCTGAACCACGTTGTAAGATCGGAACGAGGCGAAGTAGTAGGACGAGAAGATCTCAATCTTCTCACGGGCTTCCTGAGCGGTGATATCCTCAATGGTCAAGGGGTGAACACCAAATGCCTTGCAAAGCCCTCGCACCTCTTCCTCGTCGGCCATGTTCACATTGAGCCACCACACGCCGTCAGGCTCATCACGAGGGAAAGTGAACATGTTCCTGACGTCCTCTCCGGGGAGGACGAGATCTCCAAATTCGGCAGCATGGACAGTCGATTCCCAAGCCGAAGAAAAGAAGCAGTATCGGTTGGGATCGACGTGCTCCCTATCTAGCATTGCAGGCGTGACATGGACGGCGGATTGTGTCGGCTTGTCGTCCGTCTCAGAGGCGCTGGACGGCATGTCGACAATATCTCCATCAATGGTAAACACCGGTGTGTTCTGGCCCGCCCTGGACTCGGATTGGGCAGAGAAGATACGCGGGGGTTTCTGAGCCTCCTGGGCTTCCTGGCGCGCTGCAGTCTCTGAAGCTATGAAGTTCTTGAGGTAGTCAAAGTCGATGTGAAGCTCGTCCGGATGGCGGTAGTCGTTCTGGGGGAAGCACACATCGTCCTCGGCAGTCTTGTTGGTGGCCAAGGAAGCGGCATCGTCGGCAGCAAAAGTCACGGGCCGGCTTCGACCTGATCGTGCACTTCGCTGGCTGCTACGACTATTGGAGTAAGTGCGCTGAAGCGGCTCACCCTCGTCTTGGCTCAGCAGACGGCCATCGGTAATGGAGAGGGCTCGCTCGCGGCGTCGTGCTTCAGCAAAGGCCTTCACGGAGTTAGGGGGCGAGATACCGCGCTCGTTGGCGGAGGTGAAAGTTGGGCGACGGCCGCCGTGATGCATGATAGGCGAGGCATCGTTGTCATCCTCATCGATCACAGCCTCCTCAAAGTCTCTAACCTTGACGTCAGCTGGTGAATAAGGGGACTCGCCGTCGAGGTGCTGGCGCGAGGCGTAGAGGGTATCGACGGTGCCGCGGCGTGGGCGGTGGTCAGAAGGGCGGGAGAAGGAGGGCCGGCGGCGGTGGTCGTCGAGCTCGGGGACCGGGGTCTCGTAGCCGCGGTTGCAGCTTCCTTCCTCGTGGTCAGACATGGTGTCGGGTGGAAAAGGCGACTTGGAGATATTGCTGGCGATATCTTTCAGGAGGAATATTCGGGAGGGAAGACAGGAGAAGCCTTCGCGGGGCTGTTTATGCGAAGGCGCACATAGTGGTTGGGAGGGCTAATTCTCCGGCATTCGCGGGTCGCAGAGGGCGCGTAGCAGCACGCCGACTGCGGATGGAGTTTGTGATGAGACCAGACCAGACAGCAGAAATGTGGTCCGAGGTCTTGGTTTGTGGTATATTTTTGTACCAACAAAGCTCCTTCCAAGGCGGTAGGGCGTGGGATCAGTGGTTATGGCAAAATGACGGTAGGTGAAAGGCTAGTTAGGGAGGCTTGGTGTCAACGCCGCTATAGACCCAGCACAGTGGGCCGAGAAGCGGGCGGGAGAAGGAGAACTTGAGGTTATTGAGGACCGCCAACTTGGTGGTTGGTAGAGAAATGCGGCTGATGAATCGCGGGGGTAAGCTGAGTGTGTCGAGGAAAATGGCGCAGCTCTTCAGGGGTTTTCTTCTTCGCAGAAGGACTGGTGAAAGATTTTCGGAGGTCTGAGAATCAGGAATGAGATGGAGGAAGGTTGATCTGACAAATGAGACCAGTCAGGAAGATATCGAGGTCGGAGGACCGATGGTTGTTGTGTATGATATAGATATTGAGAAGAACGTGGGCTCTGGGAGTCGGCGACAGGTTGGTGATTGCAAAAACCGCCAGATCAAATAAAGAAGCTGGCAAATATGGGCAATAGAGGCAGACAATAGACAATCCAATGGAGAGTGGAATAAAACTGCGCAATAGGAAGACACAAATAAACAGCTTGTGATGTCTCCTGTGTAGGTGGTAAGAGGGTTTTCGATTTTCACGAAATCATTGAATGGAAAGGAAGAGAAATGGAAAAAGGTTGAATGGCGGTGGTTTGTTGTGGTTATTGTCAGCAAGGACGCCGAATGAGAAAAGACCCAAAAAATACTGCAAGGTGAAGAAAATGCTGCAAGCAAATAAAAAGCGGGGAGAATTCTTTTGCCGGTCAGATCCGCTGGGCTCATGTTGTGGCTGGCTCTAGCCCTGTGAAGAGGGCTCTGGCCAAAATTGTTTGCCCTCTGTTCTATTATCCTCTCCTCACTTGTAACCCACGATACTGTTCCCACGAAAGTATTTGGCACGATACCGCATATTTCACATTGCTGTGTTTGTTCTCTGTAGTTTCACAGAACATATTGTGAGGCGAAAAGTGAGCATTCCCCTTTTTGTCTCACCTTATTATTCACAGACGGAGTCACAACCAGGGTATCGTCTTATCATTTCGTCATGTGAGCAACGTTCTTTCTTCGAGTAGACTTAGCCCAAACAGGTAATCATATCGTGGAGAAAACCACAGCTGAGTTCAAGGCCGTGCCGATTGGCCAGCCTTGCTCAGGTACTTAGGTACATCCTTTTTAGGAACAGAACACGGCGTTTTATGGACCACGTCGCCTTGAAGATACATGACACGACACAGCTCAACCTCTGACATTTCTGCGGACAAACCAGCATATTTACACATAAGACAAACCCATAGTCATGGCAGAACAACTCTTAGACCAAGTGCGCGACATTGTTGATGGTCAAATAGTGAGTCTTCCATCTGTCAGCGTCACTACAGAACATGGACAACTAATCCTATCTGAAATCTTAGGACTTTGAGGGCCAGAAGTTGGCTGAGATCTTGTCCACCGTCCTCCTTTCTGTTGTTGGTGTATGTTCCTCTCCCCCCCCCCCCCCCCTTGCCTCTCTTGTTCATTGTGTGCAAACCAAGCAATTACTGGTACAGGCCATCGCATTCATCGTCGGCTACTTCCTCCAAGACATCACCCTCGCCCTCAAGATCGGCCTCGCCGGCACCGCTCTGACCTTCCTCGCCATCGTCCCTCCTTGGCCCTTCTTTAAACAACACCCCGTCAAGTGGCTTCCCGTCGGCGGCTCATCCGTCCCCACACAGTCACAAAATATAGTCATAGATGAAAAGATGTTGGCACAGCGATGACCTCGATCACCACCCGAATGGTCTGAATATTCATGCTACCTAGGAGTGAAGTGTATGGACTCTTTTATCGAGATAGCATTCAGCCAATACAACCAGTAGTAGTCTTCCCCTTCTGTTGAGCCATCTGTACATGCAAACAGCCTTTGGTCTAGCTATGAGTTCGTAACGGTGACTCGAATCCTGGTATTACCCTTCCTTAGATCATGGCATCGTGATGGGCTGGAGAGGCATCAAGGCTTCTCCAATATTGATGTGTATTTCGTGGTGTGTATCTTGTTGCAGCCTGCTTAACGACCATATTTCTGGAACTCCCAGTCCCTATTGTCGAGGGGGCAAACGGGGCGGGCCTTGAGCCATCGAGAGATGCAGTGGAAGTGGAAGGCATGCTGTGTTCATCCTTGTTAGCTTTCATAGATATCGAGAGCAGATATAAGGAGGGGGGATAGCTTACGTTGCAGAGTCCCCATGCCACGGTGCATTCCTCGCTCGTGGCAGACGCCTGGTTGGCCTGACACTCGATGCAGAGATCCATGATGTGGTTTCGGCAGATGGCGCAATTGTCAACAACAATATCCCAGGCCCAGAGAGCGACGGCGTTCCACTGTTTATTGGAGGATAGAGTCAGTAGGGATGGGAAGATGTGTTTGACCCTGAGGAGATGGCAGTAGTTACCTTCTTGACCTCAAACCTCTTCTTGCCGGAGGCATCGCCGCCCTTGGACTTGGGAGCGGCTACAGCACTACCACCGGGAGCATCGGTCATATCGACGTCGGCCATATTGTGTATACAGAGTGGAATGGGTGAGCCGAGGTATGAGGTGGTAGTGTGTAATGGGATGGTGTTGAGCTGCGGGCAAGGTCAAAGTGTCCTGCTTATGAGAGCAGGAACAGGAACCGGAGTGTATGAAATCAGAGTAATAATACCTGGCAGATGGCTATGGAAGAAGCAACAGTTTTGTTTGAGGTATCAGTGCAGGGTGTTGTTGTCTTGAGAGATGGCCTTCAAGGTTGCCAGGCAGTAGAAGATGCAGTAGCTGCAAGTGGGCAATTGTTATTAGTTCTCTGGTAACACTGACGATTACGGCATTGCCCCTCGTTGCGAACTACCTAGGTACCTAAGGTAAGAGGTAGGTTATGTAATCCTTCCTATCTTATCGCTGTTGGAGCTGGGGGTGCAGTGATACCTACCTAGGTACCTTAGGTACTTAATTAAGTTAGACAACTCTCCCTACTGTAACAGCCCAACGGCGTGGATTGTACCCGCCCATTATCCTTTGCTCCTGCCATCTGCCCCTATTGTGGTCTGTATGGCAACTGCTTGACTCTGCAGTGACTGACCCAGCCAAAAGTTGCCTTCGTCTATATTGAAGAGGATTTCCAGGAGATCAGATGATAAACCATCTCATTATTTAGAATCAATACACATCATTTATACCTATATCTGTGCGCCAAACAGACGAGCAGGTTCTACTTCAATATCCATCAATGCCAAGCGGCCAGACCCCGAATTCCAACGCACACTCTTTACGGAGTAGTCTCACAGCCTTTGTACTTCCTCGGAGTATTTCCTACCTCAATTGAGCGAGCACATTCTTTGCGCTATTGCCACTCATTTCACACAATCTGCCCATCCAACTCCCTGCCAGCATCTCTTCTATATCATCCACGTATCACATGAACAAACAGGATCACAACAAAGGTTGTTTTCACATATAGAGGTTGAATGACAAGGATCGGCGAGAGAGCTGACCCAGCCTCCCTTCAAAGCCACCCGATCAATCAAGAACTGCAGTAGCTGCGCCCCGCCGCCCTCCTTCAGGCAAGACTAGACTGCCCACCGTCCACGGTCCACCGCATCTTCGTCATTCCTGGTCGAGACCCCCATCAATCCTACCTCCTGATCCTACTTCACTCATCAATCACAACTCTCCTAACCTCACTAACCACACTCATGTCACTCTCGCCATCAAGAATATCGACATCACAAAATGGAACCCTTACCGAACCCACAAAAGACACCAGGCCGACGCCGCCAGACTGGCCCGCGGAATCGTAACAAAAACTACGCCTCCGAGAATGACCTCCCTTCCTCCCGCCCCGTCTACCACCCCGACAGCCCCAGCACTCCCCAGAAGCTGGCCGCTGTGAGTGGTAATGCCTCACATTCAACCACCCAGAAAACACGGACTAAGCCCAGCGCCGCCAAGAACAACCGCAACAAGAGGAACTCACCTGCCGGCCAACAAGAAAGCCCCTCTGTCCTGGCCCAAGATCCCATCTTCGCCGGCTCGACTTTCCATGCTTCGCCAGCTCCCTCCGCCCTCCCCTTGCCCACCTTCATGCGGATGGTCAGCCAGGATAGCCCCCTCGCCAAGTCGTCTCATCAACCAAAACAGCAAGTATCGCCTCCGCCTACAGACTCGGATGAGACCAGTCCCGCCGACGAGGACCCCGTGTCGCGCAATCATGAGTCCCCTCTAGAGTTCTTCTTCCGCGCCGACCGTGCCGAGAAGGCCAACACCCGTCGGGCAAGTTCTGCCAATACCGCCGCACCTCAAATGGCGCCCTTCTCACCACCCGACGAGCCCTTGCACGAAAGCAATACTCTCCCCAGGCCCGCCGTCCACCATCATTCTGCCCGTCGTCCCGCTAATTCCCATAGGAACTCCTCACCAGGTATCTCAGCGAACGAGCTGGATGGTAACCCCGGACAGCCTCTAGGTCCTGCCTTCTCCACCCCGTATGCGGAACGAATGCGCGCAGCACGGCCTAAACAGAGCTCGGCGCAGCCTACGCCCACTACCCCTCGCGAACTGGACTTGAGCTCCTCCGAGGCCTTGAAACGATATCTGTTCACCGGCCGCATAGATCAGGAATCCCCACGACAGGCCCTAGCATCATCGCAGCATCAACCTCGGCCTGACAAGAGGCGCCAGCCCCCTTCGAACCAGCCTTATCATCAAATGCCTCCTCAACAACATCCCGCTCATTTCCCAAGAGGCGTTTTCCCTGCCTCGGTAGTTTCGGGTAATGCACCACCACAAGTACTATCGAGCGGTTCCTTTCCCCAGGTCAGTCCCGACCCGGATGGACGGTCTGACCACGTTCTTGCCTTGGAAGGCAGCCTTCGACGCATGTTGAAGCTAGATTCTGTGGGATAGAAGCCCCAGAACGACGGACAGAGGCGACCATGACATGTTTGACATGGTATCGAGGGCGACGCTGGCGTTATTCTTCAGCCGGCAATTTTCTATAGCCTCTGTCCGGTTACCCCTCGTTTTTCTTTCTCCTTCATATTTCTTTTGTCGATTGTTGAACTAGCTATGATTTTCTCTACAAGGGGGCGGGCGTCAATTGTTCTACGATACTCATGGATGAGAAACTCGACACATTTTTTTTCAGACATGTACCCTTGGCTACGGGGGCAATGCATTCTGAGCCGGTTTCGTTCTTGTTCTTACTTGAGTTGAGTAATGTATTATGTCTCAAGAGGGGTGTGGAAAGGGGGAATGGCTCTAAACCAGAGGGTGAGGCCTTTGCATCTTCACGGAGAACGGGAGTTGAATGCGAGCATCCACGGCGACGACTTCGGGGCTGGTTACATCTGGATTGGCAGTTCGGTCTAGACGGAGTCTAGATGGAACGGTCGCATTGAGTGCGGAGTTTCATGGTCAAGGTCAAGGCCACACGGCGTGATGGGAACACGGGATGGTCTGCGATGGCCCGGTGTTTGGGTTCATGGTCTGGGTATATTCACTACATGCACTGGTAACGATATTCTCACGATGACGAGATATTGTGTTGGCAAAGTCGTGATGGGGAGATATAGCCAGACCAACCTCAACTGGCATCAACTACTTACTAAAAAAAGCGAAAAAAAGATATCTTTTGGTGGTATATCTCTGCACTTCGGTTTCTCTGGCGCTCTTACTACGGGAGATCTCTTAGGCAGTCAAAATAACGGACCTCTTTTTGAGGAGTCCAGTGTACCATCAATCTTCCTACCCATTTGACATTTGATTCTTGTGACTTGTGAAGAATGTTGTAATGTCTGGAAGGTATTGTAAATTGGGGGGGCATTGACGTCATTCATACAGTCTTCGATGCAGGGATGCTGCGAAGGGGAGTAGGTCACCATGCTCGGACTGGCAACTGGTGGAATTGCACGTGAGTTCGTGCATCGTTCGTGTTGTCGCAGGTATCAACCACCAAATGAACCACACCTTGCCTTCAAAACACAATAAGCAATCACTTTCTCTGCCACTCCCCGAATTCCTAGGGCAAAAGTCAATTCTTAGCTTTTCTGCTCCCACCCGACGCATCATTCGTTCCATTTCACCAGCAAGGGAACCTACCTACAACTTGGGGCAATCATGGACGCCAGCGAGGATGATCACTTCGATGACGGTAACGACATCGACGCAACGATGCGCTACGCTATCGCCTTGTCGCTCGTCGAAGGTGACATCAATAACAATAACTTAATGGGCGACAGCGACCACAACAACACTGTTATTGCCGAACAGCTAGAGCTACTGCAACAGTCCGACCAACAGCTACAGCTGCAGCAACAAGGACTGATTCAGCGACATCAACTGGGACAGGGACAGGGACAGCCAATTGAGATCAAGGATTCTGGGGATGATGATCCTGAGCCTGAACCTAAATCTGACCCAAAAGCCGGTCCTTCTACTCGTTCTACTCATTCTACTGCCAACAAGAACAACGACAAGACAGCAGAAGAAGCACAGAGCAACCTAAGCAAACCAAACATGAGCAAACAAAAGACCGGTAGCTCTACGGGCATGACGGGGCTCGGCGGACTTGGTGGCCTCGACAGGAAGAAAATGGAAGAGGAACGACTTGCTCGCGCTGCTGCCGCTGCTGCTGCTGCTGCTGCTGCTAAGCGTAAAGCTGGGGCTGCTGGGATTGAAGATGTTGAGCCGCCTTCGCTACGTCTTAAGAGGAGCCACGAGTCGGGATCTGCTGTGTCGAGGTCTGTTGCACCTCCTACAGGTGATGTTCAGGCTAGGGTAAAGGCCCACGACGCAGACCCTGGCACCATCAAGCTACCATTTCCCAAGGGCGTCGTCAAGAAGACTGTAAGTCACCGAGTTTCGAGTTGAGTTGAGCATTTAGTTGGATTTTTATCTATGAGAGCTGACTGTGAGATGAAACAGTGGGCATCGGGCTTTCCCCGTAAAGACGACGACATCAAGATCGAGGAGGTATTCCAGAAAGACAAGTTGCAGCTTGCTGTGTTGAGTTCTTTTCAGTGGGATGAGTATGTCCGACTACCTACTTTGCCTATCTCCTATCAACTCCCCCCTCTAGTTACACTGCGGAAGTCGGAACAGACCTTGTTCGATGACCTCTCCGTTCTCCTTTTCACGGAGACCTTTGAAAGCTTGTGATGATTGACTAGATGGCTAATTTGAGAATTGGCGAGTAGTGACTTCTTGCTATCCAAGATTGACATACGAAAGACGAAGATCGTGTGTATTGCTTTTGCGTGAGCAACTCCTATCCCTGCCCCGTCCTGTTCCGTTCCTTGTATCCCTCTCACATGTGATGTTCTGCTTATGAGGCTGCGAGTCGCTTGCTAATCTTCTCGTCTGAATCACAAAGAACCAATGAAGCGCATGTATGTTCCGAGCTCTCGGGGTTCCATATTCCTCGTAGGCGCCTAGGGCTCGATTAGTAACAACGACTATTTAGCAAGAAGAGATGCGAGCCAACGTCCCTAGGGATCGTATTCGGTGAGTCATACCCCTATCGTTCTCTGTTACATGTCTTAACTTCAGCCCATTTCTAACGTATCTATTCTTGCTACAGATTTTGTTTTCCTCCGATGGGACCTGCTGGTAGTATGCATTCTAAACTGCAGTTATTGAAGTTTCCGGGGTATATGCGCATAGTTATACCTACGGGTAACCTCGTCCCATACGACGTGAGTTGATGCCCATTTCTACTTCACGCGATTTGATATACTCACTTACTACCTTACACGTAGTGGGGTGAAACCGGCATGATGGAGAACATGGTGTTCTTGATCGACTTGCCTCTCATAACAAATGTTGATTCACGACCGTCCAAACCCGCGACTCTGTTTGGCCAGGAACTTTGCTATTTCTTGGAGGCTTCTGACCTTGGCGAGAGTCTTATCAAGAGCCTTACAACTTATGACTTTTCAGAGACTGAACGTTATCGTTTTGTTCATACTATGTCAGTTCTTCTCAGGACGTTTTCTCTCTCAACAGGTTCTGTTGCTAAACTAGACTATTCGTAGTGGGACGTCCCACATGGGTGAAGAATGGCGGAGAACAGGTAAGTCCTGCCCTGAAAAGATCATGCTGCTTAGACAGCGCGTTTAACGAATTACTTTAGGCTACTGTGGTCTAGGTCGGGCGATCAAATCAATGGGATTAGACACAGCCTCTAACATTGAGCTGGACTTGGTTGTTGCCTCGCTTGGCTCATTGAAGAAAGACCTCATATCGGCGATATACAACGCTGCCCAAGGTCAGTTTATCAAACGCCATAAGTATCCGTTTCCGCCTCGGTGGCACGGCCGTATCCAAACCCCTAACGGACCGAATCCATGTCGCAATATCAGCTCAGCTTGCTGACTCTAAACAGGTGATGACGGCCTCAAAGAATACGACATGCGAACCGGCAAAGGTGTCAAGAAGAAGATCGACGATGGAAACAGAGAGCTGGACAGCCTGGCCGGAAGATTCCGGATCTATTTCCCATCTCGTGACACCGTCAACCAGAGTCGTGGTGGAAGAGATGTAAGTAACGCCCATAATGCCCCGGATCATTATCGCGAAGTTTGCCGTTTGTTGTCAATCCACTGAGTCCAAGGAACAAACGTCAACAGGCCGGAGGAACCATCTGCGTCCAGAGAAAGTGGTGGGATTCGGCGACATTCCCCCGGCAGATGATCCGAGACTGCAAGAGTGTTCGGCCCGGTTTGTTGATGCACAGCAAAATTCTACTCGTACGTCACCGTAAAGGTGGAGAGGGTGGAAAGCCTGATGCCTCGTGGGTTTATGTCGGGAGTGCAAATTTATCGGAGAGCGCGTGGTGAGTTGAGACATTAAAATATCGCCGGCGTAGAATTTTCAAAGGCTAATTTCGCCGGTCTGTGTTACCAACAAAAACAGGGGTCGCCTGGTTAAAGACAAGACATCCGGTCAACCCAAGCTCAACTGCCGAAATTGGGAATGCGGTGTGGTCATCCCTATTCCCGGGAGCAAGGAGGGAGAGTTGGGGACTCTCGGAAGCGGCGGCGGCGATGGCGGCGGTGGAGGCAGTGGAGGCGGCACTACCGATGCAAAGGACTTGAAGAGCTGCTTTGAGCCCCATGTTCCCGTCCCCATGGTTGTTCCGGGCGAAGCCTACGGCCGAACGGGGTCGAAACAACCTTGGTTCTTCCTTGAACCTCGCAGCTGAGCTAAACTTTGTTATGGATATGAGTATCTTTGCGCCAAGGAACTTTCGGTTTGTCTTCGGGGGAAGAGAGACAAGATAGGAGGAAGATGAAAAGTCTGGAAAGTTATAGGTTGTTGGGTCGGCCGTTTGGTGGCACAACATCAGGCTGAATGTTCTGTTGGACGTCTGAATGGCCTCACTTTCTGAAGCCATACCGCACCCGAGCTGTCACCAGGCAAGCCGTGTTTGTAGGTAGATATACTCAGCCTTGAGGCTAACCCCATGTTAACTGCTTAAGCAGTTCAATCCCATATTGGTTTTCGTGAGGGGTGCGAATATGATACCTACAGTATCCATTACTTTTTTATCACCTCCTTTACTTTCCTAGGTTCCTATACTCTGCCGCGATCTCGATGCTGTGCCTGAATCAGGTATCTATTCAGGTATATCCGTATGTTCTCGACGCCAAGTTCCATCGTAGTAGTATTACGAACCTGTTTGGGGTAAGGTGAGTTAAATCCCCGGCTCCCAATTATTGGTCATTTCCTTCTATCACATGTCAAAGCTCAGTCACTGGATTGGATCTCCAATGTGTGAGGTACATGTAGACAGGTAAGGTAAAGGGCGGGCAGGCTACCCTGACCCGTCGGCTCCGGGTGTCGTTAAGGTTTCCCACTAAGGAAGAGGGGCCGCTCTGCATGAAATACAACCCAAGCCTGAAATGGATTCAAGTTAGAAAGGTCCTCCCCCTATCTGGCCTTAAGGTACGATACTTATTGTCGTGAGGATCTACGGTTCGAGAGGTAGACTGCTGGTTTGGAAACGAATTGGGAAATATGTTCTTTTTTCTTTCTCTTCTTCTCGCAAATGTGGTTCGATTCTTGTTGTTAGTTGCAGATGACAGTAATGAAATGTGTGTTCGGTGCTTAGCTGCATCAGTGGTCTTCTTCTAGTATGTTTTTGGAAAAAGGTCTACAATGTTGCATTGGCGTTGCTTCAATTGGTGCTCGAAGCCTCAGGCATCCCCCTTTTCTTGGTTGCTGAGAATTTTCAACTGAAGAGATGATCCATCTTGAGCCGTACAACATCATCATCTCCCTTGTTAGACGGCAAACAGGTTAACAAGGTCCTCGTTTTTCCCCAAGGATGAGCAAGCTCTCTTGATGTTACACGCCTTGGTTTTGAAGCTATACATATCACGAACAGATCGATTTCTATTAGATGGATATCTGTCTTTGGCGCTGCATTGATGAGAATTGGGACCCTTCATAGTTGATAGGGAAGGCTGCCAGTTTTTGCATCACTATCACCATGAGAGAAAAGAACATATCCACCATATCTTTCGATCGTGAAACTCCTCTCCTTGCGTCTGTAGTTGTTTATAGCCAGAGTACAAGGTGACACCCTCCCAGTTTAGATTAACGTGTCAAGTCCTGAGAATAGTTGCACCAACCGCCCGACTGGGTTCGTCGACTATGATCGGGCCTAGGGTGAAGGGAACCGCCGCCGTAGCTTTTTTGTTGGTTCGAGTAACACACACCTGCAGGTTGTAGTCAGATCAAATCTGCCGTGCCCTACTATATAGTGGTAGTTTTGGTTCTCTTCTCGATAGCGTTTCCTCCAGCGGCCTCCCTTGCTGGGATAATCCCAACTCCTCTCCAACTCGCGATACTTGGTATTTCCTCCAGATCCACTGTTCATTGAATTTGTTTCATCCATATGATCGACTGCCAAATCTACCCACCTCAGCCTAGGCAGCTATTTAATCTTCCGTGCATCTCGGCCGACGCTATTTTGATAGCTATTCTAACTCCGCACTACTTGACAAGAACGATGGCGCCACCCGTTCTGGCTATTACTCACTACTCTCGGCCCCTAAAGGACCGAACTCATTATCATTAACATCTCTGGGCAGAGAGGAGTTCGCGCCAGAGCCGCATGCTAATGCACCGGTCTTTTTTCAATACCGACTTTGACATTCCTCTTTTCACCTAGGGTTTACCTCGGAAAAGCCCCTCTCTGCATACAAACGATTGCTGATAGTTAGACTACTTTTCGTTACCACTGAGAGACTCGAAATTATAAACATGAGATACACCATTTGATCTTTCCCCAGAGAGCTAGGCTCAATATTTGGTTTTTGAAGCTAATCTAGAGATTCGAGGGGACAAAAGATAGCTAATGTTCCCGCTAATTCAATCGACTGAAAGGCAGACTCGATAGATTTAGGTGTAGGTTGGTGTTCAATTTCCATAATGTTTTCCATTTGAATACCTATATATCATCTTCAACTACAGAGCATCAACGGCGGCATTTGGAAATACTGTTTTGACTAAATATAAGAACATATCAGTATCGAGCCCCTGGATCCAACCACAGGTACTTATAAACTTATTTGGCAACTAGAAAAGAAAATAGAAAATGAATAGTACCGTTCTTCGATGTCGACGAGTTGCGAGAATGACAGATCCTACCAGATCTAACAACGACTCAGGTTATCATATACAGAACAACTAAGGCCTCTTTTATATTACATACAGCTTATCCATATTAGCACAGGGCACGACGAGATATCAGGCCACGAACGATTTCTAATAGTGTACTATGACAAGCGTTCTTCTGGGCAGCCGGCCGGCTCCTAGGCCTAAATTCAAATTGTTGATGCGTAAGAACTCTAAACGCGGGCACTAGAGGGAAAGGGGTCCGAGCTACGTAAACAAATGTGCGATCATTCCCATGGTACCACGACAATGCTCTTTCATCTGAGCATTTTTCTCCCACACTTTAGCTTTATTCGGATCATTGCACCGAGATCGGGCGAGAGCAAAAGGTGGTGTGTTGAAAACTCCATACAGACCAAATTTGGACTTGACTCGAGGTTTCCCACACTTTTGATAACCAACAGTCTCTCCATGCATCATCCGCGTAACTATTTGGAACGTTTGGAGACAGTAAACGACAAGAACATGGACAACAAAACTCATCAAGTGCAAGTAACCACAGTACCGAGACCGTGGCTCGTACCGTCGCCTATGCCCGAGAGTTTCGGAACACATTCATGCAGACAGAATGGAATGACCGGATATAGACGAAGAAGACCGGACTTGATTGATCTGGTAATGACTCTGTGAGACCAAGCACCGGATAGACGAAGTGCCCATCTTTCTTGGCTATCCATAATGTGATGCTTTCGTTCAAATGGCCTCTGCTTCTAAGTAGTCTATCAGGTAGGTAGGCCCTGCCGTTGAACAAGTTGGCCGCAAGCCGGCGGACAACACGACTGGGTAGGACCCTGAAGAAGAGAAGGGCGCTTATCGCTAAGGAATGCGCAAGCATTCTGGCTCATCCACCTATATAGATGTTTTTGTTCCCATTTTGATATCTCAACGGCGCCTAGATGATGGGCATCAATGAACATAGTGATGGGCAAGTGCGATGGACTCTGCCTCCGCCCCCTTTGACCGATACCATGCCGGCAACAAAACAGACTAACAGATAGCGCCCTCCTCACTTAAAAGACGTCTACCTCCAGATCGCACATGACCTTGATAGACTAAAGACGTTGCCAAGCTGCTCTTGGCATGCCTAGTCCGGCTCTTGTCTTCACCACAGCCCATGCCGGGCCCCATGGTTCAAGGCGCGGAAGCAGGAGAAGAAAGCTGGAGGATGAGGGGCACGCACCCTATTCGACGATGATAATGGAGCCCTCTACCCGGCCCCCCTTCTTCGACCTATGCTGACACGAATCATCACACCACCATTGATATCGATGAAGTTCTCCTCTCACATGGGAGATTTCGACCACACCGACACCCCCCGTTTCTTGCCTTAGATTACATATATGATTACTTGCAGCATGCAATGACGCAGGGTACATTATTCACTTATACTTATGTAGTCATATAAAGAAGTCATCCACACACACAAATCCAATAGTATCTAACTACGCTTATTAGATGCACAGAGTGAGCTACGCACTACCAATTAAAAGTGGCCTCAATGAAGTTACCGATAGAAGAGGGATCCTTGTAGATTGAATGGGCTGATATCAGTGACGATTAGAAAGGACAGAGCCAGGTGTACTGTATAGGGGCATTCTACTTACACATGATACCTAATGTCCATCGAGGTTTCATAGTTCAACTACACCGCAACGACTTCAGGTCAAGATGCACATAGCATTTCCACAACAACCCAACTCGTAATATTAGCAGCTGGACATATCATACTTGCACTGCACAGCTGTCGCTTTTTGAACTCTCTCCTGCTCCTGCGCAGGCAGTGTGTAAGTCAGTATACCACTACCGTCTGAGTCTGGGCAAGTATCATCGGTAGTACCCACACCCCCTATGAACCCTCCGTCCCGCTGGTCTTGCACTACGATTGTCCACCCTTCCCTGTCCCATCCGTCGACAGCCGGCTCGGGCAGTTACTTACTTAAATACTACTATGAAAAAGCCCGGTGCCAAATTCGCATCGTGATTAACATCATCTGCTTCTGGCTCTCTTACCCCGTAATACCCGTTATCTCTATCCCATCTTGTTCGGTCAGGGGCTTTGGGTTGTGCGCAGCGTTATTAGTGAACAGTCATAGTCACACATTAGTGGCTTATGTCAGAAGACTTTGTTCATTCTCTTTGTTGCTGACACAACCCTTCTGGCCGCCTCCGTTGATGGGCACCCCCGGCGATCACATGTTGTTGTTGTTATTGTTATGTGTTGTTGACGACGTTAGTTACTGCTTAGTCGTCGACAAGTGCCGAGACGAGGCTGTGACACGTCGCTAGTACATGTAAACGGAACAGAGGAAGTAGGTAAACGAGAAGGAATTTGCCCACCTGCTCTCGCCTTGTGTTGGATCCGCTTATTCTTGGTTGCCACCAGCCCCTACCTGCCCCTATCCTGTCGTGTTTCTCTGAACTCTATAAAAGCGGAGGACAAGGGCGGCCGAAGTGTCCAAGTGCTCTGCTACAATACAGATCTTGCGGAAGCCACCAAACTCAATCGCTAGCCCATCTCCCATCCCATTGACGCCTCAACCGCAACTAAGGTTCTCACTCCGAGGTCTTGGTATTGCGCCCTCCTTTTCTGGCCGACCCAAATCAGCCACACGGCACTAGGGGGAGAATCAACAACACGGAGATACTGATGAACACGGTGTATCTCTTCTGTATCAGGTACTGACTGCTGCTGCCGACTGCTCTTTCTGCTCGCCAGAGACGGAAGAATAGTTGTTGCTGCTGTTTCCAGTCCACAAGTCCCTCCTTGCCTCTCTTTCCATTTCCCTTCACAAAACATAATACTACTTTGGCCCGCTTGGTCCTCTTCTCTTTCTTCCCCCAATCCTTCGGCCTCGATCACTCCTTCGCCCTCTATTCTTTCGATCTATCTCTCCTCAAGAAATTGCAGACCTGGACCGTCTCGCTCGCTGGGAAGCAGCTTAATCTTTAATACATCAACAGCTGTAAGTTTCACTATCCAGCTTTTTACTTCCCCATCCTTTCTGTCCCAGCTTGCAACGGCACCTCTATTTAAGTTGAGGTTTAGCCGACTGCACTCTATTTCCTCCTCTGGTGCTTGGTTCATACTCTCGCCTGGTAGGCTGCGGTGCCTGAAACACTATCGTGTGCGAGGGTGGTCCCTTGATTAAGATATACTTTCGTCTATCGATCGTCGGGTCGTTGCTAACCAGCCGACGCTCTTACAGCCTCGGGACAAGACATACACGATAACAGACTTGTCTTGTCTGTCGCTGCCCGCCATGGCAAGCCAGTCCACTAACAGTCCAATGACGCCTACCTTTCAGGGCTACATCGCCACCACGATGGACGCCCTGATCCTCTTCGAAGCCTGCCTTGCAGGTCCTATGTCCCATGTTCCTCGTCGACCTCATGACCGAGAGCGACCCCAGCTAATCAAGAGCGGTAACGTCTTCATCTACGAGGAGCACTCTTCCGGAATCAAGCGCTGGACAGACGGTGTTCCCTGGAGCCCTTCGCGCATACTTGGCAACTTCTTACTCTACCGCGAGCTGGAGAAGCCCTTCACCCCGGGCGAGAAGAAGCGTGCTATCAAGAAGAAGACAGATGGTGGTGTCCAAAAGAGTGTTTCCAATACCTCCCGATCCAACTCTATCACCGGCTTCCCCGACGGAATCAACGCCGAAGCTTCCACCGCTACCGGTAACAGTGTCTCCGGTGCTAATGGCCATGATGCGAACCGACACTTGATCGGCTCGCTTGTTGACTCCTATACCTTCAAGAAGGGTGGTTTGGTCAAGAAAACGATCAGTGTCGTACATAGGGGTGTGCAGCACCATCTGGTTTCCTACTACACCGTCGAGGACGTTCAGCAGGGCAAACTCAAAACGCCTCACATGACCCCTGGCCTTAATCAGACTCAACCTCGTGGCTCTCTCATTTCTAGCGGAAACTTCAGAGCTCCTGTTGATGAGCAAGAGTACATGGTGGGCGACCCGCAGCAGTTGATGTATGCCAACCATGGCTTTGGCAATTTCGGTGGCTATGGCCTGTCGGCTGCTCGATCTCTGTCGGTCCCTTCCGTCACAGGATATCAGACTTCCTGGGCTGCCGTTCCGAATCAGTATCAAGATCACTCGGCCTATGGTTTGGGACCAGGGATGACCCAGTCGCTGCCGGGAACGCAATTCGGTAGTACATCGCAGGTCCTGGGCTACATTGGTGGCTACCCTGATGCAGCCTACCGACACCCATCACAAGCTGCCTATGCAACGATGCAGAGCCGACGACACTCGATCGCGCCGAATGCCAATGGATCGAGCCAACTCGGCCATCATGGTCTCTCCTCCGCCGACCGAAGTCACATGGGAACAGCCTCGATGCAAATGGCTCAGCATGGCTTGGCGAACAGCACAGCTTATCTCAATAGCCTGATCGAACAATCGGCTACCGAGGCTGCCGCAGATAGCACCGCGGCCAGTCACGGAACTAGCGGTTACGGACAGCATGCGGCATTGCAGGCCAATGGTTATGGACACGACATGTCTCATAGTGGTGGCTATGGCCAGGGCTTAGCCACCCAGAGTGACGTCTACGGACAGAACGCTTCGGACGCTGCGAATCAGGCTTACCACAATGCTTCAGATGCTGCGAACCAGTCCTACCACAACGCCTCGGACGCTACGAGCCAGGCTTATCATACTGCTCCGGATGCTACGAGCCAGGCTTACCACAGCATGAACGGCACGCATCACGCGGCCACGGGCTATGAGAGCTTCGTATCACCTACCGGCCGAATGTCTTTGACCGACCTCGGTGCGCAGATGCAGGCAGGCTCGGGTGCGGGATTCATGACGGAGAACACGACTGCGGAGGCGACGCCATCTGATCAGCCTTGCGATGACGATTGGAACGAGTCGGGCAACCACTCCTTTTAGAAGAGGATCTGCCGACTGGAATTTTATCATGGAAGCGACGCCTCCCCTTGCAGTCCTTCTGACTCGATTTTTAGCCCTCGAGATTTTTAGTTCAGGTGTCTTCCAGATGAATTTGGCGTTTAAAAAGGGGCCAGGCGGCACATTTGACGGCGAGACGGCGAACCGGCGTATCCATAGGGAAAGCACTGCAGGTTGGATGGGAGTTTTTCAGAGGCAGGCATATACTGCTTTGGTGGTCTCATGCGCTTTCATCGGAGTGCTATTTCACATATTGTTGACGGGGAGGAAGTTGTGGGGTGTACAGAGCAAGAAGATCAGGCGTCCCCCTATTTGTCACCGGGGAGTCTACGGAGGATCTGTCTTGACTCGATGATCTGCAAATGTCACTTTCAGAGAAAGGGTTGTGTGGGGGAAGAGTGACATGGTATAGTGAGGCATTACTGACGAGTACTGGTGTGACTGACACTGCACTGGTAGTCTGGTAGCCCAATAATCCGTCTATAGTCAATAAAATCAAATACGAAACTTCGATGATAAATCAGGAGGTGACATTCACATGTGCGAAGTGAGGCTATTCACAATCTCACCTGCATTGGAGAACCCCCATAATCCTGGCAACCTACCTAGGTAGGGCAAGGTCGGGGGACCTACCCTATACTAAGGCGCGCTCTGCCGACAGTGCATGTTGGAACTTTTACAGACTGTGAAGCGACAAACTTGCTTGGTTGACCTTCATATTTCAGGACCCTGTGTGTATCTCTTAATCCCGTAATACCGGTGCACACGGCGGAGTCTGAATGAGCAGATAACTCTTCTTTCTTTTTCTAATGATTGAATTGATATTTTAGATCATTTGGGTATTGTTGGCGAGACTGGGGCCAAGGATCGAAGTCGCAGACAGAGGGAGACCCTCACGTCATTGTCATTGAAGTGGCTCTCGACAGTCAGGTTGTTGGGGGTGGGAGACGACGACGACGACGACGACGCCCATAAAGAGCAGCATCCCTGTCCTAACCTGCTGCCAACACTTACATTTACATATACTAGCCCCTCTTTGAGCGAGAGTTTAACACATCTGTCAACAAACACGGGGCCGTCATATCGTCCATGTCGTTCACGAGGATGGGACTGAGAGGGAGAGGGGGTGCCGTGCTCAGTACGGGCTACGGCTATACGGCGGCGATAATACGGTCGACTTCTGTCACTGCTGCGAGCTCGACGCCGAGTTCCTCATTCACTACGGCGGCGAGGACAAGTCATATGAGGACGGAGAGCATGAGCTTGGGCGTATCCGGTATGGGTATGAATTGTCGTCAGCAGCCGTTGAGGGACATTTGGAATACGGCTGTGAATCAATTTCCGAACAAGGATGAGGAGATGGCACCGACGTCGAGAGTTACCAGCACCAGCACCAGCACCAGCAGCAACAGCAGCAGTAACAATCCTGATCCCACAACACAGCCACAACAACCACCGTCAAAAAGCCCCATCCGAAAAGCATTACAGCAAACCCAACACGAGAATATCTACACCATTCCGAACCTTCTCACCTTCTCCCGGCTCGTCGCGACGCCCTTCATAGGCTACGCAATCATACACGACGCGCATACCTTAGCACTAGGTCTATTCGCTTACGCCGGTGTATCGGATCTACTGGATGGCTGGATCGCGAGGAGGTGGAAGCTGCAGACGGTTGTCGGCAGTGTGGTCGATCCGATGGCGGATAAGATGCTCATGACGGTTTTGACGGTTTGTTTGGCTGCGCAGGGGGGGCTGCCGGGTGAGTTTTTCTCTCTGTTCTTTTCTTTCCTCACACTCACTCTCCCCATCTATGACCGCCGACAATATCCTCAATCTAACCAACCAACTGACTAACTAACCCCCCCCCCCCACTCAGTCTGGCTGGCAGCTATAATCCTCGGCCGTGACGTCGGCCTCGGCATAGCCGCCATCTATTACCGGTGGATCTCCCTACCGCCGCCTAAGACCTTCATGCGGTACTGGGACTTCTCTTTACCTTCCGCCGAAGTCCGCCCCACGACCATCAGCAAGTACAATACTTTCTTGCAGCTGGGTCTTATGGGCGGCACTATGGTTGTGCCGGTGTTGGGGATTGATGTCGGTGTGTTTATGACGGGGTTTCAGTGAGTTTGGTCCCTTTTCTTGTTTTCTCTTTCCATTCCCGTGCTTCTTCTTCGGTCTTGGGCATTTGAAGCACCTTTTATAGCTGCCATTTTGACACCGAATCAACTTTGCTTATATATATATAATTTTCCCCCATTTTCTCGAAGAGCAGCAGAAACCGCCATTGTCTAACCCTTGTTACAGATATCTCGTCGCCACCACGACAATATGGAGCGGTCTCAGCTACGTCTTCAGCAAAGACGCTGTCCGGATACTATCAGAGAGCAAAGAGAAGGATGAGAAGGGCCAGTAGTCCCTGAGTGGCTTACTACCCCTGTGGCTGCCTTAATTCACGAAAGCCTGTTCGCAGCTATCTCTAGGTAGATAGATATCTTATCCAATCCGGGAGAGAAATGATGTGGATGAGACTAGAAGTTGAAAGTCCAGTGAAGAAAGCAGCAAGACTCACTTGACTCTGCATGTAACAATGTCGAGGAAAAAGAGATACGAAGACGGAGGGCAATGTTGCGCATAGCATCCAGCGGGCGGGCGAACATGTAACACTAGAGAAGGTCCAGGGAGTTCTACATGTCATTTGACAATTGTATTCTAAATTCATGTTTGATATTTCTCCTCATGCAGCATAGCTCTGTTCATCTCTCAAGGTTAGGTTAGGTACGCATGGTGGTATTACACATATACATACAAGTACACGGGTGTGGTGTATATTACAGCCCAACAAAACAAAATCGCCGAAACCTTTCAATCGCTTTTCGCCACTTATGCAAATTCCATGAAAGTCCAGCCATCTATACATGTGTGTGTCTTACTTTCCTTATTTCCCACCTCCCGCCTCCCCGTTTTTTAAATATCACAAATCCCTAGTCCGTACCTCTGCATCGAGTGTATCAACCTCTTGGCCCAAAGGCATAGACTCAGCAGCAACAAGCTCATCAAACTGCGCGCTCCTGCTATTCTGCCTCACGACAGCCAACAAACGCAGACATCCCGCGGGAGTCACGCCCTCGACGCGGCGGGCCTGACCCAGACTCTCGGGTCGTGTGGCGTTCAGGGCGGCCTTCTCGGCTGTGCTCAGTCCGAACACGCTATCGTAGTCCAGATCGGTGGGTAACCGTAGAGCTTCGTCGCGTAGGAACAATTGCGCCTCGGAGCGTTGCCGGTCGACGTAAGGGGCGTACCGGGCTTCGATCACGACACGGTTCTGCACTGTTTCGTGGTAGGATTGTATCTCGGGGAATTTCTCCCTCAAGTCTGACATCTGGGTGGTGCTTAAGCGCAGAATGTCAAGTGCGCTCCGCTTTTTGGTGTCGATGCGCGGCCGGAAACCAGCCTGGATCCAAGCTTGCGAGCTCATGACCTGAGTATCCAGTATGCCGGAGAGTTCGTCAATTTGAGTCTTTAGATCCATGTGCGCCGTCCACCGTCGGTCAGATACCACTCCCCAAGAGCGGCCCTTGGCCGTCAACCGGAGATCGGCGTTGTCAGCGCGGCTGGACATGCGATACTCGCTGCGCGATGTGAACATGCGGTAGGGCTCTGATACGCCTTTGGTGATTAAGTCGTCGATCATGATGCCGATGTAGCCATCGGCACGAGTTACCGAGACCGTTTCTAGACCTTGTGCTGCTCGCCCGGCATTGATACCTGCTATCACACCCTGGCCCGCCGCCTCCTCGTATCCAGTGGTGCCGTTAATCTGGCCGGCAAGAAACAAGCCGTCAATGGCTTTGGTTTCTAACGTTGCTTTGAGCCCGCGAGGATCAACGTAGTCATACTCTACGCCATATCCAGCTTGTGTCATGTGCGATTTCTCGAGACCCGGAATAGTGCGGAGAAGCTGCTCCTGAGCTTCGGCGGGGATGGTCATGGAGAGACCGTTCGGGTAGATGAGATCACTCGTGAAGCCCTCGGGTTCGAGCCACACGATATGTCTCTCTTTATCGCCGAATTTCATGATCTTGGACTCGAGCGAAGGACAATACCGCGGCCCTTTGACAGTCTCTCGGATATGTATTGTCTTATCAAGGTTTTGGCGCACCACGTCGTGAGTTGCGTCGTTTGTGTATGTGACCCAGCAGAGCATCTGGTCTTGGACAGACACGCTGTCGTTTAGATAGCTGAATGGCTCTGGGGGATCGTCGCCGGGCTGTATTGCCAGCGCGCTGTAGTCTATGCTGTCCTTTGCTATGCGCGGCGGTGTTCCGGTTTTGAGGCGGCCCAGCTGGAAGCCTGCTTCGCGCAGGGATTTGCTCAGACCGAATGTGGCAGCTTCACCCATGCGGCCGGAGGGGTAAGCGTCTAATCCAATGTGTATCTCGCCGCCGAGAAAAGTGCCCGTTGTTATTACGACTTGAGAGGTGGGCAGAACCTCACCAGACTCCAACCGGACGCCGGTGATCTTGCTCTTAGCGGAGCTTTGCGCATCGGCCGGATTCTCGCTTATGACAACATCGGATACGCTCCCCGTGATTATGGACAAGTTCGGGTAGGATGTCAGCTCCTCGCGCATGTGTTTTTGATATAGCACGCGGTCGATCTGGGCACGCGGACCCCACACAGCAGGCCCCTTCTTCCGGTTCAAGATCTTGAATTGTACACCAGCCTTGTCTATTATACGACCCGAGACGCCATCCAAGGCATCAATCTCACGCAGGATTGTTCCCTTTCCGATACCGCCGAAGCTGGGATTGCAGGAACAAACGCCGAGGTTCTCGAGTTTCGGAGTAACGAGGGCGGTTCGTGCGCCGGCGCGGGCTGCTGCTGCACATGCCTCGGTTCCAGCATGGCCTCCGCCTATCACGATGACATCGAATGGTCTGTTCTTGGCGTATTAGTGGTCATGTCGAGGTTGTGACCCATCTTGTGACCGGGACGGACACTAACCGTGATCCCTCGGGAGCAACTGTGGCTAATGTTCGGGTCCTAGTAAGGCGTGTTGCTCTGCGTAAGCTTCTCGGACGCCACGCTGTCTTCATCTCGGCTTTTTGGTGGAATGACGATCAGTCAATCTGTCGGGTGATGGGTTAGAAGGAATACATCCAAGGAGACTATCAGGTACCTAATAAAAAGTTGTCGATAAGATTAGATAAGAGATATGGTGGCCCCCGAAACGGTAGGTGGTGAGAAGACCCCTACTTAATGTAGCTCCATATGTCTCCCATTACAGCAGGCGGTCGATTTTCTGCCGGTTTAACTATCGCCAGATTCATTTAATACTACCTAGGTAGCTATGTACAGTCTTAGATTATCTTTCAATTCTGGATTAACTTCTATGTAATACGACGGAATACCATTTATCATAATTCAAGGCTTCTTTCAGTACCCTCTCAATCCGTTCGTATCCCTGGAACCACGCGTTGTGCCAGTCCATCCATGACGGTGTCCGCTAGAGCACGCCCCATCATTATCTAATGCCACCTGAGGTGTCCGAACAAAGAGTACACTCTTTTTTTTTTTTTTTTTTTTTACGAGAAACGCCTTAGCTCAGCCATGTGGCGCTCCAAGACCCCTCGTGGCTCACCAGATCGCTTACACAGCTGCCTTAGCCAGTAGGCCTTGTACTGGCAAGTCTTCGGTACATTCGCATTCTGTTATGATGGAACAAGTTAGAGTTCAGACCATCAAGCCCCTCAGCCACCAGCCACCAAGCGCTCTCCTCATTTTGTCTCGGTATGAGCAGTGTCATAGTGAATAAATAAACCCCATGACCAATCAGCACATCACATGGAATCGGGCAGATCGGCCGTATATTAATCACGGGAGTGCGGGGTCCGGAGACAGCAATGAGAGGGTTTGGATCGCTGTCGTATAGTCCTCCCTCGAGTTCGTCTGGTAACCCTTGGATGATGGTTGGTGCTGATTTCCAAAATTAAGGTAGGTGTAGCATGCTTCAGACCGAGCAAATCTTCTCTTTCATGCAGGAAATGGCCAATAACCGTGCTCCGGAGTTTCTGAGCTTCAAGATCCTAAAGAAATTGGGAACAATTGCTTGATTATTCAAGTGATGAGCATACACAGGTTTACTTGTGTTCATACGAGCCCACTTGAGCGGCAGATCTTATTCATAATGGTTGTTCCACGAAGACAACGAGGCGTTTGTGGCTGTGAGATTCAGTCCCTCGATACGATATCACTACTATATGAGGTCGAGATTTCCCGATGGCATTCCAGACTCGTAAGATTTACAATCAGGTAGCACGAGTTAAAATCTGCTCTGGCATAGTAATAACTATGTGAGTAGAATTTCTGGGAAGATGGGACCATTCATGACTTTAGTTGACATTGCTCTCAACATTTTCCAAATGTCAATTGACTCTTTCTTCGTGCAATTGAGTTTCACCTAATATAGTCAGACGAAACTCCTTCTATTTTGTGAGCATATCTCAGGCAATTGGACCGAGCTGTGGGAAGGGGTGTGGTGACTAGAGAGGGGTGTTTTCGTGTATATAAACACCTGGGGCTCTCTCATCAGATGGATGGAGGGCCCAGGGACCAGGAGATTTGAGCCCTAACCCATAGGATCGACTTGATCTTACCCCCCGCCTTGCGATATTCCTGCTATCCAAGTGTTGTCTCTCCTTCTAGAAAATGCCCTTCTGACAGCATGCTTTCTTCTAGACTCAATAGGCGGAGCAGCTAACCCCTAACACTCGGGCCGTTTGTTCTAGGAGGTTTCAATAAATTAAGAGCTCGCTTACTATAGCACGCAGACTCTTCAAGTTTCACCAAGTCTAAGGAAAGTAGTTATTGACAACTTTGGCGTCATCAGATATTGTTGGTTAAGCCTCTGGCGGCTGTATAATTCAATTCTGCTGTGGGAACAGCGAGTGAAAGGTCTATTTAAGGATATTGGTCAAGGTGTGAAGCATGTCCAATGCTTCGTGTACGCGTCGATTAAATTCATCAATCTTTTGTGAAAGCATGTGACCTTATAAAACAAGACTGAGAGAGACATAGTATGAAGATATGGTGAGTGATGAGTAGCAAGCAGGAGTATACGGATAGATCTGTTTATGGAACTAGTTCAGAAGTATTCTCCGTATGTAGATAACAAAGTGGATCATTTGGGAACCCCTTATTATGCACAACATGTTGTTACGATCCTTTGACAAATTCTTATTGGAGTACCTAGGTAGGATCTGCACTAGCCTTGTGGCGTATTGACCAACAACGCCGAAGCGCGTTGACCAACTACCTACGGCCTTGGCATTTCACCATCCTTGGTGGGATTTCAAATATGCACAGACGCAACTCGAGGGTATTCCTGGAGAGAGAGAGAGAGAGAGAGGGGGGAAAAAAAATTCATGAAGTAGGTGATGTCTACTCTTTTCCTCAAAATTCGCTTGCGATCTCCAAGTCAAATCTGAGTTAGACGAGTCTCCCTATGCGCGTGCGTTCAAGGGTCTGGGATTGTCTTAAAACCGAGCAACTCCATTGAGGTTAGATCAGATCGATCTGTATTCAAGGAGTTCAGTAATTGACCCATTACCTTCCCCATTGGGGGTTCTAAACCCCTATGGTCCAATACAACTCTCCGAGTCAGCTATAGTGCTATCCCAATTCAAGGATCAAAGCCGCTCATGCAGGAACTGGAACTTAAGCGCGTTGATCCAGAACGGGCCAGGGCGCTTGGAACTTATCATTTTCAACAGCTCATGTTCACAAAACAGTAACACCTTCCAGACTACAGACATTACGCCGTCCATAACCGTGTTCCTTCATTGGTCAGCGGTCACATTGATCCTAAGGCAGCGTCGTTACTGAGATTTACCCAGCCATCGTACCTTACATTATCCCGAATCAGTGTCTAGATCATGCACTACACCGTCGCGCATACCAATGAACACCTCCGTAACTCCCCCTTCTCATACTTTATGAGACATCTTGAAATACGTCTAATAAATCGTAGCGCACAGAGGACGCGCGGCAGAGACGGCGCATTAATCCTCTCACCTTCTGCTCTGGGTTAAAACCGCGAATAATGCAACACCTGAATCTTATGATCTTGACATCCCATGATCAACCCCGAAATCCTGCGGGGCTTGAATGTCGCCGGCGACACTACATGGCATTCATACTATCGTGATCTGTCACAGGGCCGTCGGCCCTAATTCCGCGGCCTCAACCTGTGGAGGAAGACATAAAGAGAGAGCATGCGCCGATCATCAGTCTATCTATTCCATGTTGACAGCGTCGATCAGCATCCAGTGTGACCAGTGTACTCCTTCCGCTCCAAGTTGCCTCGCACAAGCCCAAGATGTTCGGCTCTCGGTTGTTGTTGGCCGCTTTGGCCGCAACGAGCGCCGTCGCCACCGTCCCTCCCACCAAGAGCGGCTACAAGCTCGTTTGGTCTGACAATTTCACGGGCACCGCAGGCTCAACCGTTAGTACTTCCAAATGGAACATCATCACCGGGCCCAACAATGCCAACGGCGAGTTGGAGGTATACACGGCGTCGTCCGATAACCACCACTTGACGGCCGACAACACCTTGGTCATCATCCCCAAGAAGGATGGCAGTGGAGGTTGGACTGTGAGTTTTTATTTTTCTTGCTGTTTTTTCCATGTAGAAACGAAGGACGGAAGAGCGAGTACTGACTCTCTGACGAACTAGTCCGCTCGTCTGGAGTCCATATACACTTTCACTCCTGCCAACCAGCACATGACCATTGTCGAGGCGGAGATCCGCTTCGGCACCAACGCCATGGCTAATAAGCAGGGAATCTGGCCCGCCTTCTGGATGCTGGGTGACTCGATCCGCCACGGCACTTCCTGGCCCGAGTGCGGCGAGATCGACATCCTCGAGACGATCGACGGCCAGTTCACCGGTCACGGCACCGTCCACTGCGACGTCAGCCCCGGCGGTATCTGCGACGAGACTACCGGCCTCGGCGGCCCCGTTAGCTTCTCCGGTAACGGCTGGCAGACCTGGAGCGTCGAAATTGACCGCACTGCATCCGCATGGCAACAAAACTCTATTACTTTCAAACTCAATGGAAACGAGTACTGGCAGGTCACCGGCGCCACCATTGGCGACTTGAGTGTCTGGCAAACTCTTGTTGCTTCACCGCTCTACATCATCGTCAACGTCGCTGTTGGAGGCGATTGGGTACGTGTTATACAATGAGAAATCCAGTCATGATACTCAGATGCATGCTAACACTTTGCTTCACAGCCCGGTGACCCAAATGCTCAGACTATGGGAGGCGCTGGCAGTGAGATGGAGGTCTCTTACATTGCTCAGTACCAATCCAACTAGGAAGTTTTATGATACCCCAAGTGTTTACCTAGTCAATTTTAAGTAACAAAATCCAATGATACCTACTCTCAGGGTGGTCTGGAAATTACAAAGGATCAAGCTTAAAGTGCACCATGATGACGAGTATGTGCAGGCATTGCTGTATATGTTTCTTATGATGAAAATCTCACAGTTTCAAGTGGGGATAACACCATACTGCTTACCTATCCATTCAGATTCCAGCCTCTCGGAAGGACTTTCAACATATTTTCTTCTGATTGTAGGTCTCAGTAATTGGAAAACTGGGATGAAAACGCGCTTTGTTGCGTGGTCATCTGCTAGAAACAGACTACAAAGCCCTCTTCTTATGAGCTCGAGAACAATTAGACCTCGATCTGTGGAGACAGACGAGTGACCACCTGACATCAAAGCGCGCTTTGGACATATGCCAAGACAATCATGGCCAGTTATCAGTGAAAGAGTATTAAAATGGCAATTTCCAACCGGCTTTGGACAATGGGATTTCAAGAAATGCGAGCCACAGATATATTAATAGATCAAAAGTTGATTGATCAGTTCTGTAGAGACATTACTTTCAACCGCAATTGTCATCCTCTACTGTCATTTCTTCATTGGTGTTCTGATCCTTCTTGTCTGTTCCTGGTACATTGTATATGACGACCTCATCGCCCTAGGAGAACAAGACTTCATGTACTGTAGTTTATACTTAAGATAAGGTACGAACAGGTCGGTTACGGGCAGAGATGCAAGGAATAGGAATACAAACTCCATTGCGCCTTAAAGCTGTGGTTAGGGGGGTTCAATAAAGATTGCTAACTCCAGTGTTTCTTTGTGGTCATTTAGTACCGAGTATTGTTATATTCGTTTATCGCAAAATAGCTGTTCTTATTCGTTAGACTAACCCGTAGGCTCTATTTCTGTTCCATTACTTGAGCTGTAGAAACTCCTTCTTCATCTCCTGTCTCACCAACAGCATTATCCCTCTGCTCTTGCTCCTCTTTCTCTTGTTTCTCCAGCCGTTTCTTTTCATGTTCTAGCTCGCCAACGTCGATGTCTTCGAAACCAATGCGACCGAGCACAGGTGCAGTAGCGTGCCGATACAATGTGTGTCCTTCAACAATATCGCTGACGTCGACGTTCTCCACCCCTTTCACATCCTTTATTGGGTGTAGACCAGCAACTCCCAACTGGATACTGCTACTACGGTACAGAAACCCTAGAATATAATCCTTCGTGCTGTATGCATTGACGAGCCTGCCGGAGACTACAGAGCGCATCTGCCGCCAAGCGCTCGAGTTGCTCGGAGTTGGCGCACCGAGGAGGATGACATTCTCGACAATACCGAACGCTTTACGTTGCGCTAGCTGCTGAAGGCACACGTAGATCACCTTTGCGCCCAAGGAGTAGCCAACAAGGGTCACAGGTCGCTCGCCTTGAGCCTTGTTGATGAGTGCGTCCGCGAGGACTTCCCCTGCCTTTTGAGCGCGTTGATTAGCGACGCTCCAGGGGTTGTCGATAATTCGCCCGGCATTAGTCAGAGACATCGGCCAAAGGCCAGCCATCAAGGCGGCGAATACGGTCCGTTTGATGATCTCTGATTTGGCTACTTTCCAGGCGACGGAAGTGATCAGCGCCCTGAGGGAGTTTCCTAGACTTTGCAATGCCTCGACTTCGTACCGTAAAGCAAAGGTCTCTTGACCGTCGCCAATGATCTTCCAAGGGCCAACGACGTCTTGCTCCTCGCGAAGCCAGCCAGACACTCCAATGGCAACCCTGAGTCGATGTGCTTCAACATTATTCTTCTCTGACGTGGGTATGAAAGCGAAGTCTCGGACATCTCTTGTGTACTTCTCCATAGCCTTGCTCGACATACGCGCCCCGTAGGCTCCGAAAAGACCACCTACGAGAACGCTGCTCCCTGCCAGCGAGCCAAGAAGACCGGCAGTCGCTGTGGCGCCAAGCCCAATGCCGCCAAGGACCGTGCCAACGCCGGCCGCTAGGAACGGGGCAGCCAAGCCACCGGTAACTCCAATGAGCGCGGCGCCGGCAACACCCGCGACTCCCATTTTCCATCTGCGAGCAGTCTGGTTCTCATCGGCTCTTTTCTTCGTCTCTTTATCGGCCGACATGTGCTTCGCTGCCTCAAGAAGGCCTTGAGCAACTTTGCGTTCCTCTTGCGACAAGATTTTGATGGGTAACCCTAGTGACGTCGTAATGTGTACTAGCAAAGTCCGGGAATGCGCATTGTAATGCTGTAAGCTCAGCATGAGCAGTAGAAGCGACTGCAGGACCAGTGCCCGTTTAACTTGATCCAATTGACGGAGCGTGGTCTTAACCGGAGGATAGAGTCGGTGCAGTGCCTCGTCGATCTTGCCATCTTGTTCGTCTTTCTCCGGCTCAACTGAAGACGAGTTCCCTTGTGATGACGACTTTGGCTTCTCTTCTGCGGTGTTTCGAGAATTGATGACCTCGCCGACTCGGGCAATTACGCTGTCGCGCCAGTCGTCGAAGAAGGCCAGAGCGGAATTTTTGAGATGGACCATGCGCTCTTCGCTGACTTCCTTTTCTCGGGCCTGGAGCGCCTTCTTCTTACTGGACTCGTCGTTATAATTCTTATCTGAGGTGGTATACGAAGGATCGAATGTATCAAGCAGCTGCGTGCGCATGATCTCGGTGATGTCACAGATCAGGATGGTGAGCGCGCCGCGGTCTTCAGCCGTCTCCAGAACGGTATTCAACGATTCATCGCGCTGGTGAGCAGCTGCGTCGCCGCTGGGGGCAGTGTCAGACTTGTGGTGGAAAAATGAAGCCATGGTGTCGAAATAGAAGTAATTGGAGGTTTGTTCATTTCAGTCAGTGCCTGATTAAATAAACAAGCCACTTCTTTAGAGATGGGCTAAGAGCTACCTACGTCATTGACACATGTCAGCCCAGGAAAAGTGGGCTTGGATTCTAAACGACACACTAGTGCCTCCAACTTTGCTGCTATAAATAATTTTTTTTTTGTTCTTGTGAGTGTCTAGATTTCTGAATACGTTGTAAATTGTTTTCGGCCGTCAATAGACTACTCTGTACATAATGGAAGTATTAGACTTCAGGGGTCATCAGGGGTCATCAGGGGTCATGTGAGGTTGTCCTTCAGGAGTCTTAAGAAATGTAGGGCACGGGTTGGGGAAAGCGTCGAACCTGTTCAACCAACACACTAAATTAGTCATAGACTCAAGAAGACCAAATGGAGGCTGAGCCGTGTTGACTTACTGATAGTACAGATAATCAGTATCCGGCTCATACACTCCGCCAATCTTGCAGTGATCAATTATTGATTGGAAGCGATCCTCGCACACCTGTTGGTCTATCCAGATAGGTCTTGAGAATCGGTTCCAGATCCAGATAATGAAGGTGAACCCCGGGGAGACTTCGTGACAGACATGCCTGTGGCTGCCGCCATCCATCCAGCCTTTGTTATTCTCACATATTTCTTGATAGAACTTTACCGGAAGGCCGTCATGTCCAGTCAAATAAAGGTCTGGGTGATCGCTCTGAAACTCACGGCACGTGCCTCGGGTGCCGAAGGCATCTTTTGGCACGTCGTCCCCTCTTATGATACCAAGCCCAGGGGGTGCTTCCTCCTGCCCCAGGGCCATCCCAAGGGCCATCGAGCCAAGAGTGATATTTGAGACTTTCATGTTGGTTGGTTAGAGTGATTTATCTTGTACAATGAAGCTGTGGATGCGAACAAATGGGAAGAAGACTGAGGTGAATAGAAGAAGCTGTGTCTTCGAAAGAAGGCGGCGCTGAACATATTTGATCTTGTCATTTTTCAAGGGGCAAAAATTGCACCCGCAAGGTTACCGAAACATGTCAAACTTCGGACCTAATCCTGCAAGTCTAGAACCCGGCCGGCAAATAAACAAGCTAGTTTATATCAACAACAGGGCTGACTTTGTGATCATTGTACAATAGTCGTGTGAGATGCGCCATCTAAACAAATACAAAACTTATAACTACAAGGCCAAAACCTATGTTGACAATGGCCCATGGAATATCTCCTAGTCAACCTAGTTTCAGCACCCACTGTTTTAATACCCAAAATCTCGCCTAGGCGTATTATATTACCAATGATCAACTGCTGGGGTGAATGCATCAATGTCAATGGTCTGGTCCCTAAAGGAAGCATAAGTGAATAAAATTGCCTTATTTAGCCCCATAAGATATGGTGGTACATTGACCCGAGAGTTTGCCGGTAGAGTTCAGATAGTGATGCACTCTCTATTCTAGCTCCTTGCTGTTTTCTGACAGAACCTTCACAAGAGCAATGAATCCTCGGTAAGCAATTGTTAACATAATTGATATTGATCAGGGCTCTACTTGCCCTTGATTCCAAACCAACCATTAATGGATAGTTGTTATCTTTGAAATAATGGCATAGCACAAAACTGTTGGAGATTATATCTTCTGTCTAGGTAGGAAACCATATCAGTGTAAGTGGTTGTGAGATTAAAAAGGACTGCTTACATGGGAAAGAAACAAGTAATTATCAGTCCTAAGGAACGGATGGCAAAATATGTGTTCCTCGGAAACGTAGTGCATCTTTCTTTACCTGATCTACTGGATGAGCAAAGTTGTATATTTAATACTGGTTCATTCAGGAGTCTGCTCAGGTACATCTTCATGTCGCACTGATTGCTATATTCAAGGTGAACAACATCCACTTGCTTTGTTGGATTTCAGCCTCTTAACTGTATCTAATACTATCAAATTTGTAGAGATTCGACCTTAAAACTTAAAGAGGCTGAGTTTGTTATTTGAGGTGTTGCGGATACATCTGCTACTGCTAATTACTTTGAGTATTTACTATGCTAACTGATCGCAAATGCATTTCTACTATTTTCCACAATCTCCTCAATTTAATCCGTCTACATTGAGTCATTTCACCAACATACAACTGAGTATTCAATCACATTGCAATCCTGGTATTAAGAATAATGGCTCATCCATATTGTATAACTAAAGCCAAGACTGTCGATCCCTGACACTTGAGTGGGTGCAGGCATGCCTCACCGCCCCCGCCTGCAAATAATATATCAACTCAACATTTACCATATAAATCAACGTCGTAGCAACTCCAACCTCTCCTAAATTATTGAACGCGAGTAGCATCAATAACATTAGTGCCATTATAGAGCCTTTTGTTGATACTCTCTATCATAACAAAATCATCATACGAACCGAGGCCGATCCAATCTGAAAGTCCACCGGTCGCCGCCATGTCGGGCTCAGCAGAAAGCGGCGCCGAAAAAGGCGTCGAAGTCAAAGAGTCCGCCATCCCGAATGCCGGCCGCGGCCTCTTCGCAACCAAATCCTTCTCGCCCGGCGACATTGTGTTTGCTGTAGATAGGCCATTAGTGTCCGAGGTCAACGCAGAGCACATGGCAGACACGTGCGCCTGGTGCTGCCAGCGCGCCGCCACGGATCCCACCGAGCGGGTATCTTCCAAGGCAATGGGTCTACCATCCGGGCTCATCGAAGTGAAGTCCTGCACGGGCTGTAAGCGTGTGAGCTACTGTTCCAAGAAGTGCCAAGCCAAGGCCTGGAAACGCGAGCACAAGTACGAGTGTGCCGCGCTCAAACCCGCGGATCGAGAGGATGTGAGTTCGCATGTGCGCGCCGTTGTCAAGATCTTGGGACGCATGAAGGTCGATCGGTATAACGAGACGCTCATCGTTTCGGAGATGCTGAAATTCCCTCCTGTGGGCGATTCGGTCGTGCAAAAGGCTTTCAAAGAACAGGATGAGGAGCGGTATAAGGAGTTGAATATGCTGGGTAATGGCGCATGGATCTTCGCCGAGAAGCCGGATCTCGGCGGTACTGATAGTCGGTCGCTGGCGTTTGCCCTCCTGGTTACCGTGTGTCTAGCGGAAGTGTGCTAGATGACACGACCGTCGGCTTCGGGTTCGACCCCACGATTTGCGCTGCAAATCACTCCTGCGACCCAAATGCCACCTTGGTAAACCTCCAACCCCGCGTTGAACTGCGGGCTCTCAAACCCATCAAGGTTGGTGATGAAATAACGTTCAAGTACACCGAAACCACCGCGCCTTTTAGTCTGCGCCAGGCAGATCTAAAGACCAGATATCTCTTTGATTGCCAGTGCTCCAAATGTAAGAAAGGGTTCGACCTAGACCAGCTTCTACAGCCAGCTTCGAAACTGGCAGGTGAATATCTCAAGACCGCAGATCAACTCGTCCTCCAGCATCAGGCGGATCTGGCAAAACACCTGATGCCCGGCGACGACGAAAAAGCGCAGATGCGACTAGCTGCCATGCAAGCAACGGCGTACTCGGTTCTTGAGGACCTTCAGTCAAGTCTAGACGACGTGAAGGAGATGATCCAGCTCTGCGTCGGGTCGGGCATGTGGAGCTGGACGCGGCAGCCCGTGCCCGCCTTAACCCGGCGTCTCTTCGAGCGGTACCTAGCGTCCGGTAATCTCTACAAAGCGTTCCGGATAGGCATGAAGCTACACATAGAGATCCTGCCACAAATCTATCCGCAATCCTTCTACCCCGACCGTCTCATCCTCGCCTGGACCATCTCGACGATCATTAACGTCCTCTCGGGTCCGGCCATGGCGGAAATCTACAAGTCGTTTGCGCAGAATGGGTTAGAACTGAGACTCATCTATTATGGATTCTTATTCTACTGTTACGAGAACACGCCATTGGTGTTCGGGTATAATTCCTCGTGCGGGCGGCTTGTTGAGCATACTTATAAGCAGGTCATGGCTGGGACTAGTGTTGAGAGGGCGACAATCGAGGCTAATATCGTGAATGTTTGGCCGTCGTTCGAGACGCTGGCGCGTAATGTTGACGTTACGAATTTCTGATAGATGATCGCTATTAGAGTCAAGAGTCCTCGGACACTGATGAGAAGGCGTCTCGTCTGGCTCTGTATGGCCTTATTCGCCTGGAGCGATTCACGCGATACCAGTTGGTTAGCAGTAAGGTTACAAGTCTCAGGATGGTCGATATAAGGCCAGAAACACAGATGAAAAATTACTGCAGCCTTCAGACCTCTCAAGGGACAGGAGATAGATAGGTATCATGATAGGGGTGATGACATCAGTATGTGCGCACATACAACTATGAACAGTACAAGTTATAGTCAAGTGAAACGTAACAAGAAATCCTTCGAAGATGGAAAAAACATGATAACAATAACAAGAAGAAAATAAGATGGTTATCTCAACACGCCAAATAATGCTGATGAACATGCCGATACTGATGCTAATGCCAGTGCCAATTTCGACCTCGATGCTGATGCTGATATGATGATGATGTTATGTTGTGTGTTGTCGTCAGAAACACAGTGGCCGCGGGGTTCTCCCGTCTCTCCTCTCTTACACAATCTTACACTCTACAGCAGCAGTGAAGATGAAGTGCTGTACACAGGAGTGGCAGCAGGGGCGCAACAACAACGAAAGTGAGCTCAAGCAGCGAAGCAAATCTAAGCCACGAACATCGAACTTTCATCGCGTGGCACCTCTCCGCCTCCTCCTCGTCCTCCTCTCTCCAATCACCATCATTATCTCGATAGCCACACGCCGACGCCTGGTGCTGAGTTAAGAGGACCAGTCCATTTTGAATTATCAAGATCCGAGGGCATTCAGGAAAATCTCATATGCGGACTTGCTACGAGTCGTCCCCAGCAAGGACTATCCAGGCGTCGTCATCGGCGGGGGCGGTTGCCATGTTCGCGACAACATCCAGACTTCCATCTTCACCGTACGTATCAGCACCAACACCAATATCGTAACAATCAACAGCAGTAGCAGCTAGCAATAGCGTATCTCCAAGATCATCCATCGGAGTAGCCAGCATCAAGGCATCCCCAATAGTACTGTCGGCATGGTCATGATCGGCATGGTAATGATAGGGATCAAGCTCGTCGTCATCATCGTCGTGTTCGTAATTCGTAACCAATGCCCAATCGTCGTGGTCCAGTTCAGAGAGGAGGTCTTCCTCTTCTTCGCTAAGGGTACTTTTATCGCAATCTTCTAAATCTGGAGGAGCGAGAAGCGAGGGAATTAGAAGAGTAGCGTAAGGAGCCGCCGTTGTAGTCGATTCCGAGGAATGAGTAGAGTTCTCAAGCTCATATATAACCGTAAGAGCAGGCTCATTAGACATGGCCTCTCTCACCGTGTAGCCGCAAGGGACTTCATGATACAACTGAGCGTGCTCCTCATTGTCGTCGATCATAGGCACAGCCAAGAAGCGAGCGAGATCAGTATCATCGCTGAGATAGGCGGATAGCAGGTTGACGGAGAGACCCAGATCCAGGTCCTCTCTGTGAAGAAAAGTCGCGGCCTGTTTCCGAGCAGCCCGTCCTCGGTGCTTACCCCGACGGATCAAGTAGCTCGGCTCCGAAGGAATAATACTATTAAGACAGAAGTCTGGCGCTTGCACGCCCTCCTCCTCATCGTCATAAAGCAACCCCATCCGATACAAATCCGCATCATCGACCACAATATCCGTGTCGGCCGCGCTCCAAGATCTCGGGGCACGGAAAGCCTCCTGCCGCTCCAGCCGGGGCGCGCCCGGCAGCACGACCGTGTGATCGGCGGCCAGTCGGCGGCCATCGTCACGGTCATCGTCGAATGAGTAGTCCGGTCGGAGATTATGAGACTTGCGGTGTCGTTGACTGGGTGTATGTGTCTGCCAGGCTTGTAGTCGGGACTGTTGAGGTGTAAGATGAGTTGCATGTTAGGGCCGTGTTTCTTTCTCGATGACCATTTTTTGTACATAGATAGATTAGGAGGCAGGCTTGAAGAAGGCCTAGATAAGACATTGACTGACCTTTCGTGACTTATGACCCAGTGAGGCATGAGCCAACGCCTTCCGGCACCGGCGTCTCGCCACTTGCGGACTGGTGCCGGTTTTGAAGCGCCGCAACTCGTGGTGAGTAGGGAGGATGTCGTTCCACATGATCACAAAACAAGAAGCGAGATATTGACTTCAATTAATAGAAGAAAAAAACTATATCTCAAAAGATGTACAGTTGTCGAAGGGCGTCAAAAATTGGAAAGGACGCGCGCAAGGATGCCTCAAATACAAGAGACGAATGAGTAATGTCCGTTGAGCAATATACGCAGTAGTTTGAAACGTCTCAATATAGAAAAGATACACCACGCCTCTTATACTACGCATGCGTCAATCAAGTAAGATATATCGAAGCGCGGATAGATTGAAGCCGGATTGGGCGTACAGGATTGGTCCTGATTGGCTAGTCGCTCCCCAGCGTGAGTCACTCCACCATACACCGGTCGGCATCATGGGTGGCGGAGCTGACCAACCCCGGACAAGGCAGCCGTAGTGGCCTGCACCATTGCTTCTCTCTTGGGTATGGGGTATGTAGGCATTCATGGGATTTATTTGCTTTGATTGCTTGTGATATCACACTTTTATTTGTCTGGGGCGAGGCAGAACCCGTCATCTGACAAACATGTGACACCTGTTTCAACTAGTCCAACTAGTCGGAGCCTTCACTGGCTGGTGAAATGAGTAAAAGATAACATATCATTTTGAAATGATGACATTAAAAGGGTAAAAACGACCAAATCGGTTAGAGAAACATATTTCGAGTCCTACAGTATTTAGAAATGTTGTACAATTCGGACGCCATTGTGCCTACTCCATGTTTTGTGCGGCACGTGCAAATCGTCGCCGCAGTCGGCTTTCTCTGACTTGCTTCACAAACTCGTTTCCACCTACAACGAGAATAGCAGGGAACAAGCAGAAGCAGAACACCAGCCCACGTAGCGCTATAATCCATGTGCTTCGTCGTGCGGGATTGCCAGTGATAACGCCATTTCGGAGCTCCACCTCGTCGAAAATGTTGGGCATAGCACCAAAACGATCAAGCCGTGGGTTTCCGCGGCGAACCAGCTTTACATCAGGGGGGGCTAGAGTCACGTCACGAGAGAGATTGAGACTAGGGTTTTGAAAACCTTGGTACTCCTCGTCGGGATCCAGCGGGACATTGATGGTGACTTTGTGCCTTAGGTTCTCGGGAACGGCGTCATAGAGAGCCTTGATTCTGGCAAAGTGGTTGACCCGGAAGTTGTCGCCGGGATGAAGACGGATGGATACATGTTCGAGTCTGTCTAGCTCAGCAAGTCGCTTACAAAGCAGAGACCAATGGCTGTGATGCCATTGGGTGTTGGGATGAGTCAACTCGGCAGTGCTGAAGTTGAGAGAGATCTGCAGATGTCTGAGGTCACTCATAATTGGCGGCGGATCAACCATTAAGAAAGAAAGAGTGGTCCTGTTGTCGTGGAGAACAAATGTGACAGAGTCGGCGATGGATGCCCGGCCCTCGATATACCTAAGACGGAATGAGCCGAGAAACACAGACAATAGTTTGATTTATAATGGCAAACTCACATTTTCCTGCAGGTGAGCAAGACAGGCAGAAAGATCTTCACAGGTTGGCGCCAATGGTTGCTCTTTGCCGTCTCGCGGCACATCCAATGGTTCCTCCAGGGAGACTGAGTCGGCAGTAGGACTTGACACAAATGAACCCATGACTGGATCTTCTCGGCGGCATCTTGATCATAAATCCAATCCATGTAGGGCTCGGGAGAGTTGTGGTCTATGACACATGGCGAAGAAGCGCGCTGAACGCCAGGGCGATCGGGTATATTAAACCAATGCTGAGCTAGACCGGAGAAGCGCCAGCATTCGGCGTATATCATGAGGCGGATCTCGGGCGGGAGGGTTGTGAAGAAAGGAGACTCTTGCTGGTCAATTGCGGCGGCATTGATTGCATCGAGATTAGGAGGATATCTTGACGATGGAGAATGAGATGGAGCAGACTTCTTCTTTGGTACCGGCTTAGATGACAGTGCTCGTATGTGTCTCATATTTGGTTATATACTTATCTACTTATTTGTGAATATTGAAAAGATGAATTGAGACTATGAACGATGGTGAAGAATACGATGAAGATGAAGGAAACTAAAACACCGAGAGGCAAGAGTTGGGGTCGTGTGCCGCTTTTGTTTGGAAAAGCTGAATCGAGTGAGCTAACAAGCCTAGGTACCTAGGTTAGCAGGTATTCAGAGGCGAGATCTGCAACATGTCTCGCCTATTATATGTGACGACGGATGGCCCCACCCCCGGAGTCGATCATTCCCGGGTGTTGGTGTGCATCTTGAAGTGCCGGCAAGTTCCCTTGAGTTCTTGTAGGTTTCTATCTGTTCTGACAAATGAAGGGGATGAATGTAGTTTAACCGTTTAGGGAGTTCAAGAACTTAGTTGATGAACTCTGATTCTAGACAGCTGAGCTTTATATCTACTGAGTAACTGTAGAGAAGCACATATTGTTGAACGTGTGACGTCTCTCTCAAAAGACCCAAGACATGCACACCCAGGACTTGGCGAACACGACCCGGACCCGTCTTGCTGCAGCAGTTTTTGTCAGGGTAGGAACGGGCGGAGTATCGGATAATGGCTACCCCGATCATGGAATACATGTAATGATACATAATAAGTACCTGAGATGGCAGCTCAACCCCACTTGCCTAACAGTTGAATCGGTCCTTATCGATATACCCCAATTTTGTTCACCTGCAGCCTCTACGAGTACAACAGAAATGTACCTGAAAAGTTTCCCTAATTGAGTGACTACATGTACCTACCCCTAGCTCCATCGCATCCCACCACATTTTCTCCTCCCAACGACGATGAGAATTCCCCTTCGGTATTCCACATCACTATGGCGACCGACAACATGGAGACCAACGACACTACAAGCAAAGTCCCAAGCGACCAAAAGATCCATACTCACACCAAGAATGATCGCAACCGCGCCCGCTCCAACAAGCAACACGCTAATAAGAGAGATCGCGGTGGGAGACTTGGCAAACGCGCCTGGGAAGACCGAGCGAGGGACAATGAGTAGGTCTGCCACCTGACATCCATCCCCCTTCTAAGATGTAAACTAATAGATATGGCAAAAGCAGAAAGGAAGGAGAAGAAGAGAAGACCAGCGATGGCGAGCAACCCAATCACACAGACTGGCGCGAACTGAAAAAGCGAAGAAAAACCAAAACCAACAACGAACCAAGCTTCATGAACATCCAATTCCCCCAAGCCGAAATCGCTGCCGAGGAACGCCGTCCCAAACGCAAAGTCGCCGTCATGATCGGATACTCTGGCACCGGCTACCACGGCCTCCAGATTAACCACTCCCTCAAGACCATCGAGGGCGACCTCTTCGCCGCCTTCGTCGCCGCCAATGCCATAGCTAAAGTCAACGCCGACGACCCCAAGAAGACCAGCTTCGTGCGCTGTGCCAGGACCGACAAGGGCGTCCATGCCGGCGGCAACATGGTCTCCCTCAAACTCATCATCGAGGACCCCGATATCGTCTCCAAGATCAACGAGCATCTCCCTCCCCAGATCCGCGTCTGGGGCATCGAGCGCACCAACAACAACTTCAACTGCCACCAGTCCTGCGACTCCAGATGGTACGAGTATCTCATCCCGAGCTACTGTCTTTTACCCCCGCACCCCGAAAGCTACCTCGGAAAGGAAGTACTGCAGTCCGTAAAGGAACACGGGCTCGAGGAGGACTACGCAAGACGGTTGGGCAGCGTCAAAGATTACTGGGACGACGTCGAGAAGAACGATATCCAGCCTTTACTCAATAAACTAGAACCAGGCGTTCGTGATGCCGTTGTGGCACGACTCTGGAGCTCCTCGGTCAAGCCAGCGACGGAAGGCTCCGAGATTAAAGAAGCCACCATGGCAGAAAGAGACCTCAGTAGAGAACAACCCGAATTAAATAACGATTCAACAATGGTGCCCCTGCCAGCAGACTCAACAAACGCCGAAGCCACAGATGGCCAAGCAGCGACCGTCGAGACCGCCGCAGGAGAGGGAGCAGAGCTAGAAACCAAAGTCATAAGCCCCGTAATGAAAGCCTTCAGAGAATGCAGAGTGGCCTACGTCGCCGCCAAGCGCCGCTACCGCGTGACCCCCGACCGCCTCGACCAGCTCCAGGAGGGCCTTGACCACTTCGTCGGCACCAAGAACTACCACAACTACACCATCCTCAAGACCTTCAACGACCCCTCCGCAAAGCGCAACATCCGCTCTTTCATCGTCGACCGCACCCCGATCCAATACGAAGACACCGAGTGGTTGTCCATGAAAGTCCACGGCCAGTCCTTCATGATGCATCAGATCCGCAAGATGGTCGGCATGGCGGCCCTCGTGACCCGCTGCGCTACGCCGCTCGAGCGCTTCAAACAGAGTTTCTCGGCGGCCAGGATCAGTATCCCTAAGGCCCCGAGTCTAGGACTGTTGTTAGAACGACCCCAGTTTGAGGCGTATAATAAACGAGCGCGCGACTCGCTGGGGCTTAAGGAGCTGGATTACTCCAAGTTTGATGAGGAGATTAAGAAGTTTAAGGCAGAGTTTATATATCGTCATATCTATGAGTTGGAGGAGAAGGAGAATTCGTAAGTCCCACCTCTTGCCCTATGCGCCTTTCTTTTCTTGCTTCTCAGGAATGCTAATGCTGACCACGATGATAACGATAGCTTCCACACCTTCTTCCACCAGGTCGACAGCTTCAAGAGCGACTACTTCCTCTGGGTCACCGCGGGGGGTATCAAGGTTGCTCATCAGAGAATGGGTCCGCGGGAAGCTATACCGAAGGAACTGGAGGATCAGCTAGGCGATGACGGCGCACTGGATGTTGATGAGGATGAGGGTTGAAAAAAGCGCCTGCGAGGTGCAAACGAGTGTAGAAATTAAGAAGGAAAGAAAAAAGAAAAGGAAGTAAAGATGATGAGCAAAGCCCGTGTCTAGATCGAAATGCATCATCCGGTCTCATCCTTGTATAGCATCAAAAGGCATCGGAACATCACAGCATCATAGCATCACAAGCAGCACTACAGACAGCATCACAACATCAGACATAGATCACGAAAATCACGAAAAACAACAACACCAAATTGTTTCAGGTTTCATGTATTCATTGACTGACAGCAAACTTCTCTGTAATCCCAGTGACGATATCCATGTGACTTATTCTGATGGAACCGACGTTATATTCAAGTCGGAGCAGAGCAGAAAAGAGACTAAAGCACTGAGATGTACCGGCCCATCGTTCTCGCCATCGCCTCTCTTCACGAGGCATCGCGAAAGGTAGGCGACCGTTCTGAGTGACAAACCGAGTATCCCACGCCGGAGAAAAGGAAAGAAAGGAAGAGGACAAAGACTAGAGCACTGAGATGGAACGACCGTCAATCTCACCATCGCGCTTCTTTGCGTGGTATCGTGCAGCTACCTAGCTAGTAACCAGTAAACAGACAGGCAGGCAGGCAGACAAAATAGGGAATTGGTATCGTGATCGTGTTCCGTGATCCGCCACGACAAAGGTGGTGATAGCTGCAGATGGTTCACAACGACACACACGTATGGCCAATGCTTCCACAGTTGTACCTAGAGCCGTCCCTCTCGGTCGAGTCTCTTTCGCCACTCCCGAAGACTCTCGGGCAGTTCATCGTACGCCTCTTCTTGGTCGCCAGTATCATCGGAAGTCATACAGAAGGAGTGGGAGCGCTCAGCCACCTGATTGTCAGCCTTGGGAACGTTAGCGTGCTGGACGCCCTCTCCGTACTCTCGGTCAAGTCTCTCTCGCCACTCCCGAAGACTGTCGCTCAGTGGATGGTCCGCGTCCTCCAGATGGTCGTCGGCATCTTGGGAAGTCATGCGAAAGGAGTGCTTAACGCCAGCATTGGCAGCGCCAGTATTGGTGTTGTTGGCGTGATGGAAACGCTCGAGTGTACGGGCGCGTTGAAAACCGGGAGGGTATCCCATCACCTGATGCTGCTGTTGGTGCTGGACTGTGAGTGATCCGGTGGTTGCATCGGCTGCATGGGCATGTTGCTGGTACTGCTTTCGCTCAAGGGTGCGGCCGCGTTCAATAACGGGTGGGTATCCCATGACCTGCTGATGCTTTTGAACTGTTGGTAATCCAGTGCCTGCGTGCTGGTTACGCTCGAGTGTGTGGCTGCGTTCAACCACGGTTGCGCGTCGCACCGGCTGCGGATGCTGAAGTTGGACTGTGGGTGATCCAGTAGCTACATTGGCTGCTGCGATTCGAGTATTCTCTTTCATGAGCTCGAAAGACTCGCGGGCAGAGCGGGGAGCTGAGGCACCAGAACGCAGGATATTACCAGAGGGTGTAGGGGTGAACAATGCCTTCTCATTCTCGTTCTTCTTCTTCTCGGGGGTCTTCATGAGAGTCGAGTAGGCATTGGACGGGATGGAGAAGAGAGAAGACTTATGGAAGCTGCCGGCCGGGATGATATCAGACTGCTCGTCCTCGCTCTGGAGGGGTTGGTAGTCGGACATGGCAAGGTCCGAGGCAATGGCGTCGGCTACTTGCTGGGTGGTGACATCGCCGAGAAAATCAACGCTATCCTGCGGTTTCTAGGCGCGGGCAGGTTGTTGATTCACGGCATCGCGTCCTCCGTCCTGATTGGCGCTGCTAGTAGCAGTTGCGGCACCATCGAGCCCATTGGAGTTGGTAGAGGAGACTTTGTTCTTGAGGCTGGAGATTGTATTGTACAGCTCTTGGACCTTGGCGGCCTTCTCATTGAGAGCCTGCTCGCGCACTTGGTTCGCAGCATCGCCGGCCATGTTGAGATTGCCGTGGATCCAGAGCGTCTTGATCTCGCGTGTCAAAGTCAAAAGGTTCTGAACCTCGTGGATCTGTGGCATTCGGAGATACGTTAGGAAATCCCGTAGGTCTGGAATTCTCATGAAGAGGCAGGCAATTGAAGTCAATGGATGGTGGTACGTACCAAGACGGCAACCTCGCGGTCCATGACCAGGCTGTTGAGCGATGCCTGGGCGACGGTGGCAGACTTGGGCACACTCTCGGAAGCTGCAAAGATGAGGTTCCGGAAATGTGTCAGAATCTGCGCGATGACGCGCTCGTGACGGTCTGCGCAAGTAACATCAGCGCCCATCTCTCTCATGTTCATGCGAGCATTGTCAACGGCGGAGAGGGCAGCTTCTAGAATCATGCGATCGTGCTCCAGGGTCGTAGCAGCTTCATTACGTATGAGGCGCATATACTCCCGACGTACGATAAGCTTGTAGTTCTCGGAGACAGCATGGGTATAGGCATTGCCCACACCGGGGGCCCGCCCTTTGGAAGCCTGCGCCATCGCCTCGCTATAGGCTTTGCCAAGAAACTTGTCATCGGTGAAAAGGTTGTATTTGATCTTCTCGAGTCGAACACTATCATGGCTTCGAAGATCTCGACCAAGCAGAGCACTTAGGAACCCGTGGAAAAAGGCGTCCTTACTGGCAAGGTCCATGTCCGCGTCGGGCTTCTTCTTCTCCCGATCTTGCTCCATCATTGCAGTGTAGGGAGGCAGATGTGTTCGGGCAAAAGTCGTCTGGGTATGATGTGTGTGGTAACAAAGAGAAAGTCTGGTGGTGGTGGTGCGGTGCGGCAATTTGTTGTTGCAACAGAAGAGGGAGAGGGCGGGTGCAGTGGGGGGTTTTCCCAGATCAGTGCAGATTGTGTGGGCTGACGAGGGGTAGGGCTTTGATTCAAGCAACGATGATGTCGCCGGCGGGGCTGGTGATGCTCGAGGGGCCAGTATGATGTCGTGACGACTAAGCGCGGCTGTTGGCCCGCGCGATGATGTCGTCGGTGTGGCTGGCGATACCCCTCGTCCAGCACCAGCACCCCCAGCCCGAGCAGAGCAGATATATCCCCTTCATCCAGCACCGGGCTATCACACACGGCACGAGCATGGTATGAATATGTGAAGAGAAAAGAACTTACCCATGATGGTGACCTGGTCTTTTCTATTCATTTTCGAAGCTTCGAAAGTATGGACTGGTGCGGAACGTGATCGGGATTGTGTGGAGGAAAGTTGGCGGTGGCGGCGAGAGTGATGAAGATAAATGGTGGTGAAGAGGAAGAAGGAGGAAGTACTGGACGTTGAGAAAGTCGGCGTGGGAGGAGGTATAGCGGTTCACAATACTTAAAATCACGTGATGTTCTGCCGTGCTTCAACCGCGCCCTACATCACCTATCTCCGCTTCTTAGCTCAGCCTCCTTTGGTACGTCGTGATGGAATATCCTGTTAACTTTTTGTTCTTATTTTCAGAGTCCTTTTCTCACTAGAGCCGATTACATAAAAGATTGTAGCCGCATGTTAATATCTACCTTTGGGAACAATGTCAATATGCGTAGTATTAGATCCTTCGCACGTGCTTAAGTTAAGCTATCTTATATGGCGTACATAAACTTGTAATAAACAGTGCACCGTCAGTTCTTTTCTAATCGATAGTCAAACGTTCATAAAAGTTAATTTTCATTTCTGTGCACAGCTTTTGGTTTTCACTCAAGACGACTGCATATAAGATCGTAGCTGAGCATTGACAAGAATTTTGGGGGACATCGGCGGTAGGGTTTCATGCTGAGCAAGTACTGAAGTTCAACCATCTTATACGGCGTAGATAAGTTTTGTAATAAACACTGTATCATCAATCTTTTTCTCGTTCAATAATAACATATACATGCAAGTCAAATATGAATTTGTAGATGCGATGTCAGCAGTATGTGTAGTGCTAAATGCTTAGTAAATGCCTGAGTTGAATTGTCTCATACGGCATAGATAAGTTCTGTAATAAACAGCGCATCATCAAAAGCTATTAATTCGATAACAAATAATTCATGAAAGTGGCTTACACTTATGAATTAGCGTGTGCGCCATCCCCTCCAAGTTGATCAAGTGTGTCATCCAACAACACTTCAGAATCATGCTATTTTGTTTTCCATCAAGAGAGGTCTGTCAGCGTTATGTCGCGTTATGAGAGACCAATACTGGGGTGCAATGCGATTCAATAATGGTTGAGACGATTGCAGTTAATCTTGGGGGGTAAGTGAGGGGGTGTTCAAGGTGAATGGTGAATTGTACATTGAGGGCCGAACAAATGGAGGAAGATGCAAGTCAAATTTAACCATATAGCTCAAAAAGGATAGTTTGTTTCTGCTTTCACATCTAACCTGGGCAGTGTCCGTGGTGAAGAAGGGCTTTTCCGACTATATACGTGTTAACTGACCATTTCGTCGGTTGATGACTGGCACTATGACCTCGACCCTATGGTTTCTTAATCTCCTGCCCATAATCTTATATAATAGCAGGTTAGCTTCATTTTCGAAGAAAACATAGTAAGCAATTATTTAAATCTCAAGCTGATAACTCGATATATTTGAAGCGATACAGCATTTTATAAATACAGCAAGCACGGAGACGGCGAACCCGGAAAAGTGGAAATCTTCTCTCACTATCCCGCGGTCTCGCTCCCCGCTAATCCGCCGTCCCTCCCGTCTGTGGGGATCCCGAGGTAATAAGTCCCAGGACTGAGATGGACACAAGACACGATAACTTCTCGCTCATTCTTCGATTTCGCTCTCATAAAGTGACCGATGCCACGAAAAGGAGATTTTATATGTGAATATAACACAGAATCAAAGCATTGATATCATTGTTTCCGCGCGGAACGGAATCTTTGTACCGATCTTTTCCTTTCCATGCCGCTTGATCGAAAGCCGGGAAATTCTCCGGCCTCCACTATCCGCCCCCCTGCTCGCTGGCTTACTTACCTAAGACACGAGCAATACTAACCACCTCTGCCCACTTCTCTACACAGATATTATAGCCAGCGAAGAAGAAGACGAAGTTTTCGAGGAACACCTCGTCGCAGAACGAGTGGGCATGAGCTCCTATTTCGAAGAAAGTCAAGACAGCTCATGACAGTGGCAGTGCCCACTTCGGGAATTTGTAGCCGGCTTATGAAAAGGAGGGTATCATCATACTTGCCCTGCTCATTCGACCACACCTAGTCCTCGATGAGATACCTGTCTTGACTTCATCATCCCATGCATCCTATGTGCACTCCCTCAGGGGAGCCTTGACACCGCCGTGCTGGGTTTTAGCTGAGCACGCTGAAACTAGGCCGCCTTGCCACATCAGGAGGGAAGTTTCGAATCTCTCGTGAGTTTGAGCCTGCGAGATGTCGATCCACATAGGCGCGGCGGCTTTCCGCTCTTCGACTGCTCACTTTTCATGCTACGACTGGCTATGATCGCCCGAGAGGACTGCCCAGGAGCTTGGGAGACCCGCTCCGAAGCGGCACAGCTTGACCTAAGAGGGGGTATAGCGATGAAAATCGACTTGAGCCTTGCGTGGCTGCGTCATGCAAAGCACGTACTCGAGGTTATCCAGACCGCTCGCCCTCCAAGGATCGACATTCATCGTAGTTGACGAGAGTCGCCACTCATACGCCTCAGGCGTCAAAGATGCAGTCTCAACCAACACAAGGAGGCGGATGCGGTGATGCCTGAAGAATCATTGCGAAATGAAACGGTCAGGGAGAGACAACTTCACCTAGGATAAGGACCTAGACCAATCGCCACTCGGTATCTCGACGAGCATCCCGCTGCAGGCGGTCACGGTTTTCATCTAAATCATGTATGCCGTCCCCATCCTTGACAAGCCCTCTCATTCGTGCGGTTGATAGACTTGGGTATGACGAAATCGAGTAATTCGACGCCGGCGATATCGTTTGTTGGCCATCTGAGATAGGGGTAGCGATTCAGTCGCCGGGGTGATCCGCCCACTGACAAGGACTAGCTTCTTAGCTAGCAGGGCAAAATGGAGTGCTATTCGATGTACCCAGAATACCGGCCCAGAGACGAGCTGATTCGATCGATATTGAGCAATGTCTTATTCTTCTTCCTCCGGAGATTTGCGACGACTGCTAAACTCCTGCTTGTGCTTGATGCCCCATCTCCAGTAACTTGACGCATGCACACTTACGATAAGCCTTTACATAGCATGATTGCAACTTAACGCACCGTGTCTTTGGTAAGCGGCGTTAATCATCGAAAATAGAAAGTCGCTGAAAGCCCCATAACCAGTCTTGTCGTGGCGAGTTGACGCACTTCTTTGGACGACCCAAGCTCGTCTTCCCAAGAGTGCATCGTCTAGCGAATCTGGCTCTAGTCAGCTATAAGCCCCATATGTATCTGTAGTATTCAAAGACCTTGTCATAATATCTCCGGCATCAGCTTTGGATTACATCATTTTATCATTTTACCACGTAAGAACCTAGTGCGGCGGAACCTAAATTGCTGAGTTCATCTTATTACACTTGATCCCCTACCAGTGTTATATTATGTGCGGATGGACTTAGTCGAAATCTCAATTGAGAAACGGCCTGTTGGCTATTGACTCGGGGTAAGGTGAATGATACTTTAGAAAGGAAGACAGGGCAGAGAGCAGATGTCGAAGGAATTCGCCACATGCTTCATACAAGTGTCGGGCCAGACTTCCTACTACCGAGAGACATCTACTCGACTTGGAAAGTACTAGATGTACAATGCGTGAAGATAAGCCGCGTATGTAGTACTTACTACTAAGGAATGTTACCCTTTCTTGTTGCGGTGTGACTTTTCCATATGTCTTTGGGCAGAGAACGGGGCATCGGCCTTACTAGGTAGGTACCCTTCACAAAACCCTCGGGAGGGTATAGGTTAAGCCTCAAATAGGATTCGCCCCAATAGAATCTAGTTTAAGACTGGAATGCCGGTGCTGGTGCCTCCACATCATGTCCTGCGCTCTATCTCATTCTCTCATAGCCGAGCGGCGAATCGCATTGAGTACCTCATGTACTCGGAGGAGAAAGACCAGCCGTGCCGAGGTTACGTTTATTCCGCAAGGCCATTTGCTACTTTCACTAGTAACCTTTGCAAGTAAACTTCGATGAAATAAGAACTGGTCAGAAGGGTAAAGCACGTCAGGAACATGACAGACATGCAAGGGTCCAATAGACAGGGTATAACTCGTATTCCCAGTTGACGAGTTCGTGGGGTTTGGCTGCATGTCTAAAACCTCAGCTGCCCAGACCAGTTGGGAAGGCCAGGTACCTATGCAAGCAGAGCTATCCGCCAGGGTCGGAGAGAGAAGTATCTGGCTGCATATTGAGGAACCACATCCTAACGGCATCGCAACAAGGAATTTTAGTCTCATGTGAACGTCATAGGCAGATTCGGCAACATAGCGCATGTTGTTCATGCAACTGTAGGGTAGTACTGCACAGTATATCACCCTCCTAAACTCTCAATGCTACTGATAGTAGTAAGAGACGCCAAGAATAACCAAGGTGGGTAACGAAGGTTGTAAGAGAAAAAATGAATAAAAAGCCAGCGCTTGTCGATTTGGTGCGTCACGAGGCATTTGAATGATTGCTGGATTCTGAGGTAAGCCACTAGATTTGGCCCTTCTCTCGTTTTCTCTCTGCGAAGCCACTCCGTGTTACACCGCGGAGAGCGCGACGTGGCGCTGTGGTAGGCATGTAATGCGTTCAGACAACCACAGCTGTCATCACAGGGAAGTTATGCTGTGAGTGAGTGCTGCTTTGTCGGGTGCCATCATTCTTATGACGATGATAAGCATAAGCGGCTCTCTGCCAGCTGCAAGGTCCAAATTGAGGAACAAGGGTCAATGTCTTAGAATTGATCGATTGATGACAAGTCGCAATTCGGAATAGAATCGTGGGCCCTGATTGCGATTGCAAAGGGAGGATCCCGTATTGTCGAATAGGGACCGCGATGGAGGGACGCTAGTCGAATACGGAGGCGCGGCGTCCATTGCCTTGCGACCTTTCTAGGATACGATTTCACTTCCGGAACTATGGGGGTCAGACAAGGTCAGACACGATATTCCCAACCACGCGGGAAATAAGATGCAAGAACACTAGTCACAGATCTAACGTATAAATTGAAATCGTAGTGGCCACCCCATATACGATCCGCCATCGTGCGCGACAGGGGGACAGGGGAGTATTCCGCCTGTCCAGCTTGACTAGGGTTAGGAGTCGGCCGGCTCTCGTATCGTAGTCCGTGGATCAAAGCCATCACCAATACGAAACAACTATTACATTTTTTTTTCTCCGCCCGTCTATCGAGCAAGTCCAGTCACACCTCCATGGCGGTTTCTGCTGCAGACTGCTTCACGTCACCTATAGTATCATAGAAGTGATGCAGCCTGCAGCCCTACAGGTCGGTGCTAGGTCGGTGCTGTCAGCGCACACTTCCGTTGTTGCTAGCTCACTGGCCGCCAACTTAGCGGGTAAAATTGCCGAGGACATCGCCTTGTCCGTAGAAAGTTCCTGGAAATCTTGCAGCTTATGTACCAGACCGATTAAGCATGATGCCAATGAGGGTAATCGGGACGGTCCGCCAGATAAGGTGACCTATCCATGGCGACGACAGCATGTCGGCGAAATACATCCATCTACTTGGATAGAGCCACTCCTTGCAATTCTTCCCGTTAATTATAGACCACAATCTGCCTCCCCTGACTAATCACCTTTCTTGCCCACGGCCGCTTTGTTTCATGCGCTTTGCAGGGTTATATCATGTTTATCGGAGGGAGCGCCAGCATAGTCTAGTAAGATGAGCAAGCATTACGACGACTACGTGAAGAGCCTATCGTATCTTGGTGGTTCCATATGACATTGCCTGCTGCTCTCGTAACATACCCAGCATCACTTCGATCAACGGAGGGGCGCAAGACTTACTTCTTGCTGGCACTGCTTATACCAGACAACATAAGATAAAGCTGCCCAGACTATCGCGTCGCAGTCAACTGATTGGACAATATCAACGATCAAGCTCGCCCTGACCGTGACTCGAAGATGGTTGGCGTCGCCGGAAAATATAAAGGTAAGTCCCCGAAATGAAGGATATCCAGCTCATCCAGCTAAGTCGATCAGGGTGTAATACCTGCAGAGCTCGCCGCGTTAAATGTGATCAGACTAGACCCTTCTGCAAGAAGTGTACAGACTATGGTCGAGAATGCGGTGGATATGGACGAGATATGGTGTTCATCGTTGGCACACAAGACGAGAGAGGCAGAGTCGGCTCCCATCCCCCGCGAAATGCCCACAGCCCGAGGAGTCCTCATTCACGGGCTAGCACACCGCGAATCGACCGATTGAATATCCAGCCAGCCGATATCAAACCTGCTTGGGACGAAATGGTGTCGTTGAATGCAGAAACTGGCCCACGAACCTTCCGACTTGTGGCCAAGCACACAAATCTTGAGTCGTCAATACCACCTGCCAGTCCTTCATCCATAGGAGACGGCTCGTCTCTATCGCTCCTAGATGTTTCTCAGACCTTGGATATCACGCCGACGTTCCAGCAAGAGGCCTTCAGAGTCAAATGCAAATGTCTAATCCACATACCCGAGGCGTCATCAGGCGGGCAAGAGGACGGCATTTGCTTGTTCTTGTACCAGGTAGGAAATACAAGGGCCATTGGTTCCCCGACTTGATGCTGATCAACGTTCACAGCAAAGTTCGTCAGCAGGCTATAGTAGCGAGCACGGCTGGGAAGGGTATTCGGCGACGGTGGACACGGTACGCGAGATGGGCCCTGCCGCTTTTCAGGCTTTCCCGGCCCACCATTTCTTTGCTCGGGTCTACCGACCAAGTGCTGTAAGTGATTACGTCGACAGAGATATGACGGTGGTGTGTACTGATGATGCCCGGATATTAGGTGCTCGCGGCCCTTCTCAATCGCCAGCCTACCTTCCTCTGCAATCCGGAATGGACAGTGGTCCCATGGGAAAGTCAACCTCGAACGCCACTGGATGAGTTACTTGACATTATGGTGATGTTACCGTCGCTGTTTTCCCAAGCTGACAGTGTCGTGGAAGGGGATGGAAGCGTTGAAGCGCGGTCGATGGCAGCTGAGTTGTTGACCAACAGCATGAACATCGAGAGGCAATTTGACATTTGGTACAGTGTAGTGTTCTCCAACGGGCCATTCTGGGCAGATGAGACGGCGTCAGGTTACGGATCATGCAGCGTGCCGTTGGCGTTTGGAAGTGCTCTGCTGTGTCTCGTACATATATTTTACTGGGCGGCACTCGTGGCATTTTATGGATGCATCTGTGACCTTGTGGAAGCCAGCCAAGACCCTCGGGGAGAAGGATCGTCAAGTTCCACGTCACCGGACTTTGATGGACGGAAGTATCAGCCGGCTCACACCAAGACGCTGGCGACGATGGTGTGCCGTAGCCTAGATTTCGCACTCAACACAACGACACAGCTTGACCTCCTGGACACGCCAGTGTCGATAATCCAAACATTCTACGAGAGTTTGCAAGGATGTGAGACAGAGATCCAGTGGTTACTTGAATTCAAAGAAAGACTAGAAGTTAGAAAGAGGGAGATGAGCAGATGGCTGCAAGAGAAGAAGTGGGTTCAGATGGAACGGTTCGAATAAGTAATGGGGAAGAACCAAAGCTGATGCGAAGGACTTCAGATAAAAGAAAAGGGATCCGGGAAATCTCTCGACTCATAGATATGCCGGCATATATACACATTAATCATATTCAATTAATAAGAGACGAGGAAGATGAACCCACTGCAGGCAACGAGATAAATGAAGCTTGGATAGAGGCAGGTACAGTGTGGCTGCAGAGACAACGACGTCGGGTCTAGGTATCGCCCTTGCCCGTCACCACTATGCCCAGGTGGAGCGGCGGCGTGGGAGTTGTGGCTGGAGCTACCTGGCAGCTACCTACCTCCCGCTGATAAGGTAAGCGGGCCTGGTACGTAACAGGCACCTGCCGGCCTTGCGCATGCTTTCTTTCTAGGTATCTTGAATGGCCGAATGAACCTTGCTCGAGCTTCGCAACTTTCAGCAGCCTTATGAATACATGTACTTTGTATCATATAAACTACCTACCTGACGACGTTGACCACCGCCAATTCAATATTTCGACTGCTCAGCTCCGCAAACTACAACAAACAAGAGAACAGTTTTCGCCCGTGAACATCCCTCAGTATGGCGTCTGGATACGATAGAGCTCTTTCAGGTACATCAATCCCACCTGAACTACCTGCTTTGTTTGTATGAAGCTAATCACGCCCGACCTTTGTAGTATTCAGGTTGGTTTCGCCCGAACACCTCTTCGAGTAGAGCAAACGATCCTAACACTCCAAAGTCCCGACGGACACGTCTTCCAGGTCGAATATGCCGGTGAAGCTGTCAAACGAGGTACAAGCTACTCCTCCACCCGCCACCACTACCACCACCACCACCCAACAAAACAATCTAATGCTCTTGGTGGACAGGGACCTGCGCCGTCGGCGTCAAGGGCAAGGATATCGTCGTGCTCGGCTGCGAGAAGAGATCAGCCATGAAGCTGCAGGACACACGCATCACACCCTCCAAGATCGGCCTTGTCGACACCCACGTCTGCCTCGCCTTCGCCGGCCTCAACGCCGACGCCCGCATCCTCATCGACAAGGCCCGCCTCGAGGCCCAGTCCCACCGCCTGACTGTCGAGGACCCCGTCACCATCGAGTACATCACAAAATACGTCGCCGGCGTACAACAGCGATACACCCAGAGCGGTGGTGTGCGCCCCTTTGGCATCAGCACCATGGTCGTCGGCTTCGACAAGGGCAGCACCGTGCCCCGACTCTACCAGACAGAGCCCAGTGGTATCTACTCAGCATGGTGCGTCATCTATCCCTACATCTTCTCACACCCTCTACACTTACTATTTATCCATGTATACTAAACACCACCACCATCACACAGGAAAGCCAATGCCATCGGACGATCCAGCAAGACGGTCCGCGAGTTCCTCGAGCGGAATTACAAGGAGGACATGGACCGTGAGGCTACGATCCGGCTTGCCATCAAGTCGCTTCTCGAGGTCGTGCAGACGGGCGCCAAGAACATCGAGATCGCCATCATGGCCCCCGGAAAGACCATAGAGATGCTGCCCGTCGAGGACATCGAGACCTATGTCAAGACAATCGAGCAAGAAAAGCAAGAGGAGGCCGCCAAGAAGAAGACCGGCCGGACACCTGGTACCGGAAGCGCCGCCATTTTGACGAGAGGTGGGGAAGGGAGCAGCTCATAGGTCGAGAGGGGAGTGAACTAGAAACGGAAAGCAAGAAAAACAAACGGGAAGGACATCTGGGCTGTAGAGGGCTTTCTCCGTTCTGAATAGATGTACAATAAACGATCCGATCGATCACATCGGCGTTATGTCTGCCTCTTTTTCTGGTTCTTCTTTCTTGGTCTCGTGATGTCTTCTTAAGTACGTGGTATCATATAAACATGGCCTCGCTCCAGGTGAAAATGCTCTCTCAATTCTCCTCCCCGTTCTGAAATCACCACGGCCCCTTTAACCTAACTTATCAGCATCACTCTGGATGTCGAAGATAGTCCTCCGCTCGTCATTCTTGACTCTTTCATCCTTCAACATGCGATTATCCACGCGGGCATCTTCTCCCTCGACACGGAGCGCGGGTTTGGGTATCACGGCCTCGATGACGAAGTGGTTGTCGCAGTGCGGGCAGTACTCGTCTGCTTCTTCGAATTCCTGCGCATCTTTCCGGAAGCACTTCTTGCACTTCTTGCACGCGAATGTCATCTCGAAGGTTTGGAGGAGGTCGTGCGATTCTTGCTCGTGGTGGCATTCGGCGCAGTCGAACCATTTTTTGCCTGTGTTTTGGGGGAAGACGAGAGGTGTCAGCAAGGGCAGAAAAAAACGAGGCGGGCTGGAGAACATACAGCATGGTGATCGGATCGCCACTTGGGCGTTTAAGATGTGCTTGCTAATAAATCCCCCGGTAGGGTTAGCCGATATCGAAATAGAGTGGCATCTTTCACACCGTGGAGAAGAACCTACCACATGATTCCGGTCTTGCGATTCTCGAAATAAGCAGGGCAATATCGTCAGATGAGTAATTATCCCGGACGGCAAGCTGAGGTGTGTGCAGGGAGCTGTTGTCGGCGTGTCTAGAAATTTTCGGTGGTTGAGTGGAAGTTTGTAAATGTTAGTGGGGTGATCTGTCGCGGGCGTCACCCCTCTCAGGGGTCCGATGCAGCCCCTGAGCATCGGCCGTTAAACTGAGGGAGGCCATGACCAACTCGACAACTTTGGCAATCACAGTATTTAGCAACATCCATTACTACGTCCTATTGAAGCTAAAAGATAGAGAGCAGGAAATGCTATGTTCAAAGTTATCCTTCTATATATAACATACATTTTAATCTGGAAGTGGTTCATGATCTAATCCAGGTTATTGAAATTGGTGTTCGCAGTTCACCAAGCACTTCTCGACTTATATGCCATCAGAAGACATACTGAACCAATAATAGGCAGTCAATATCTTGTTGTTTCAACTTCCGATTTGGGGAGCACCTGGTCTTGAAAGATTCAGAATTGTTTGTCAAGTTTGATCAATGCATATATATATATAGACTGAGAAGTTGTATGTTAGACTTGATTGGCTGCTTCTACCTAAGTAGATTACCGGTTTCAAACAACAGTCGTATGGGAGAAGCATCAAAAGAGGATCGTCTACGATGTGAAGTGGTAATACATTCAAGACAAGTCCTAGCATCTATTGAATGACATCCAATGTGCAAGCCATGTATTACGAAGACACATCCTCAGAGCCCACGAGATTTGCAAGAAGAATTGAGGTCATTCTCATTTCGCCTTGACAGCAGCAAGAAGAGCCGCCTCAAAGCCCTCAGCAAAGGCTATACAATCGCCAAAATTATTATATATCGGCGCCGGGGCAATTCGGATAACGCTAGGTCTCCTCTCATCCACAATGATAGATCGCTCAACAAGACCGTCCATCACGGGATCGAGTAGATCATCTTCGAGAAGCAAGAGACTGAGCTGCGCCCCTCTCTGTTCTGGGTCAGATGGTGTGATAGTCCGGAAGTACTTCTTGGCTTCATCGGATAGAGAAGCGAGGCATGTCTCGAGGAACGCCGTTAGCCGCTTGGATTTCTCCCGTAACGGGACCATGCCACCAGCTTGCTCGAACATTTCCAAGGATGCGCAGACGCTCGTGATATCCAGGACGCTGGGATTGCTGATCTGGAAGCCCGCGGCGCCCTTGACGGGGTCGAATTTGGTATCCATGACGAACCGCGTAGCTTTGTCATTTCCCCACCAGCCCAGTAATCTCTTCTCGTGTTCTTGCTGCTGTGGTTCCGGGTCTGGAGTAGCAAGCGCCATAGAGCTATGCCTTGAATGGACAAATGCACCGCCCATGCTCCCCGGTCCGCCGTTGAGGTACTTGTACGTACACCATACCGCTGCATCAACGTCCCAGTCATGCAGAGAAAGAGGCACGTTGCCCGCTGCGTGTGCGAGATCCCAGATGACGAAGATGCCGTGCTTGTGGGCGAATGCCGTGACGGTCGGTATGTCGAAATGTTGGCCTGTATAGTACTGGATTCCAGGAAGCAGAATCAAGGCTGTATCCGCGGCGTGCTTTGAGATTACGGATTGGATATCGTAGGTGCTGATGAGGGGGTCCTCTGTGAATGGTGATTCGATAGTCACCATGGACTTCTCTGGATCCAGACCATGGTGTCTTATCTGGCTCATTACAGCAAACTTTTATGTACAAAATGATTAGTCTTTGAGTCAAGATCTTGGCTTGGCGTTTTGGCTTACATGATCGCTTGGAAATGCCTTGCTCTCGAGGATAATCTTATGCCTACCCTTTGGATCCGGACGGTAGAAGGTGGACATAAGCAGGTGCAAATTGACTGTCAATGTTTGCATGACAGCAACTTCTTCTTTCTGGGCACCCACGATAGGGGCCATCAACTTTGCAGCTCGATCATCAGCATTGAGCCACGTCGGTAACTCAGAGTCACCAAGGGGTTTGAAATGACCTTGGACACCCTGCGTTGCCCATGTCTCCAGGAAAGTTTGGACACGAGTCTGAGTTATCTTGGGCTGTACACCCAGGGAGTTGCCACACAGATAAGTGCTTGGAGTTGCTTCATCAGGATCTTGATCTGCATTACTACCTACATGAAAGCCGTTTTAGTGACCAATTGCGATATGGATAGAACCAAGTACAAAAGAGCAAGTAAGTAACTCACCCTTTGCGAGCGTACTCCTCTTCATAGCCGCTTTACTGGGTATCCGAAAGCCATCTCTTAGATGGCGAAGGCTATCCTCTGCGTCAAGGGTTTTAGCCTGATCCCTGAGCCCCGCGTACTGGGAAGCATCCGGCGAAGCGGAGGCCATTAGTTTCTAGACTCCAGAGACCTAGATTCTAGATATCAAAAAAATGGTGAACTAGAGTCCGTTCGTGGTGGGCCATGCGTTGTTCAGGGCCTACGTAAGTGATGAATGGTTTGTTTCTGGCGATGAGGGGATGAAATGCTTTGGGCAGTGATAATTCAAACACCCGCTGCCGTCGGGCGGCTGAATACGGTACTATCCCATTGTCGGAGAGGGGGACGGCGAGCCCCACCCTCTCGTGCTCGAGAGTGACGATATGACACCTGGATGTACATCACATTATCATTGTTCCTTCTTCATTAACAAAAGCGCCGTCTCGTGAAGCAAATTGAATATTAAATGAGTGTTGTTAAGATGAGAATATCGGTATTATTAGGCAAAGGTCGTTTCGATCCCGGAATGTCTCTACTAGTATGCTGAATAGAATGAATCCATGGTCAGATAAATCCCTTGCTCAATTTACTTCATGGGTCTGCTGAGGGATAGACGGTTCCGGGGAAGATCATCTCGGCCGGCCCCCCGAAATTTGTATAACACCCGTGACCACTCCGAAAATGCGGTCAACAATATCTGACAACGAACCAGCTCATTCCGGGATTGAGCCCCAGAGGTACGTATAACCTTTCACATTACTAAAAATTCAGATCAGTTGACCTGGCCCTGGAATCAAAGTCCAAAAGTCATTGTTCGTATAGAAGCAGAGATCGTGACCAGTAAGCTGCAAGATTTGTTTTTGAAGCCATCGTGTGATGCTTGCATGACTGAGAAAGGTGGCAATGGCTCGAAGGGTTTCTTCAAGATAGTGACACGTTTATTACTCTATCCGGTCCGGGAAACGGCAATCTGCACCCCAGATTATGGCTTCACCTGGTCCAATTTCCGGTCAGGAGTCTGGACGACACGCCGCCTGCTCCTCTAGTCAGGGGTTCAGAGATAACCAGAATTTCTTGACAGTCACAGGAAAGACCAACCGGCTGTGCCGAAGCGGAGCCTCCGTTAGCGAAGCTATGACCGTGTGGAAAATAAAAATAGACTAAAGCTTGATTCTGTGCGGCTAATGACACTTCGCCAGCTTAGCTAATCATCAATTACGAAGTCCATGATTCATGATTTATGTGGTAAGAATGGTCTTTGAAACAGACAATTCTTATTGGGATGGAAAAGTGGCTAGTCTCAACTCAATGGGAACTGAAATGGTGCCGTCTTGTTACAGATTTGTAACCAACAAATTTAACGCCCGTACTAAACATAATACCAGCAATGACCAGCAATGAATCTCCCACGATAGATCTCTCCAGATTCCGGAGATTTCCCATCGGCCATGATCAAGGACTAGTTGGTACAATAGTACATTGGGCAGTTGCGATGGAGATGAGTAAGGAGTGAAAATCTGGGGTTGAAACTTACGCAAGTAGTAAGGCGCATCGACTGGAATTCAGTGGCCGTCACGAGATGCATGCGTTTTGTTGGCGTGCTCTCGGCTGACTGGGCGAACGCTCCGATCAAGTAAAATGGGGGTAATGAAAAACCCAAAACGAGCAAACCAGCCAAACTTGTTAGTCAAGGAATGGCAACCCCGAGGCCCGGTTACGTTATAGATGACACGTTCTGCGACATGGCATTTGTTATAGAGCTTGATAGGTATTGGGGGATGTGTGTTGACGTCCGGGTTGGCAACTGCACTGGCATGTCGAAGGCAGAGTTTGTTGGACCTTGTTGGACCTCGCGCGGGGCACACTTGGCGACGCCTTGCCTAGGACGGATAAGGCCGGGCCGCCATGCTGTCTTGGCTGTATTCCTGGGCCATCACAAGATCTACGATTTTGCAATGCGCATATACAGAACTATCGTGGCCACAATGACTGCTGTGACTGGCTCAAATGGTTCCCGTCCCCTGATCGACATATGACGAGGAATGCAGGTAGGACACATAACGCCCCAAAAATTAGATAATAATTAAGTATTTGGGTGATATTGCGCAAGAGCACAGCATTTTGCAGGGGCCCTCTTGACTGTTGTTTTCGTAATCCTGATGAATAGGCGGTAAAAGACTTTTGTCGAAAGCTTGCCAAATATACCATCTTTTATGTACCTGTTCAACAAGATACCAGCACAATACCCGAATCCATTGATCTGGGAGGACAACTCAGGTTATAGCACATTAGCAGCATTTAGTGACCAGTGGCAGGTATTCAAACCGCCTGAATTTCTAGCTCTCCCCCTCGATCTTCCCTCAGATAGATAGTGAATGTGGCTGAAGAGACCCCCCTGAGGTATGAATTCCTGGAACGTTTCCACAGATATGAGAAAAGATATCTGTTATCACAGAGATTGGAATACCACAGCCTCACGGGATTACAAAGTATATGGATTCAACTACGCTAGTTGCAACCGTGCAGATTCCTACACAATCTGCACGACATCGTATCATCATTATTGTTCCTCTGCACAGTGCTCTCTAGAATTGGTCCAACGATGCATTGTGTTAAAGATGCATGATAGAACAGACCTACATGGTCCAAAGACATCAATGACAATTTATTGTTCATCTTCATCTATGAACAGATCGCATTCTCGGAAACCTTCAGCCTGAGATACGGGAGGAAAACAACAACAAAAGGAAACCTGGGTGTAATAATTCGAGAGCATTCCCTGGGCCTGGCGGATGTCCATAGCCGCTAAAAAAAACCGCCCGCAGTGAAATCATGGGTCAAGCGCAGGTACAGGCTGGAAGGGATTCGTCAATGGCAACACTGCCGACATCCTCTTTCGGTTAGTTAAGGGATAATGGTATTGCACAAACTTGCCTCGTGCTAAGCAAAGATTTTTTTTTTTCTTTCCTTCTATTCTTCAGCCGCGGTTTTCCACGCATTGTAATCCACTATCCGATAATGCTAGTACTCCGTATGTGACGTACAGTACGTGTATTGAGACTTGAGATACATCGGATGCTATTACCCATTGTACTCAGGAAGCCACCATGCTCTCGGCCCTGCTGTATGGAGCACAATGCCAAACTACTGGTAATGAAAGCTCCATTGCCGGCCCGTCCATAGAAGTCTTTGATCCGTGGCTATATAAGAACTCCCTGTGACTCTCCGTCCTCGTATCACCTGTCATATGAACCTGCAATCACCCTAATAGACCCCTTTAACCTAAACCCTTACCCTAGGTAATCCAGTCACTGCCACAGATAAAGCAGCGGCTACATATCTCTCAGCCCTGTTGTCTTCTTCCCGGATCTCACATAATAAAAAACCGGGCAGGCAATTCTTATCAATTGACCCCTACGTAAACACCAAAACATCCCTGTTATACGAGAGACACAAATTGAAGTCACTCGCCTCTTACTTCACAGACGGCATCTTCCTACGTCGGTGCCCGTTGAAACTCTTTTCATCTTTCCTGAACTTTTAGAAGCCGGTTGTCCACCGATTCACCCTCCCTCGTCCCTCCCCTCCGACGGCCCTCACCTTCGGTCAACGAGCCAAGGACCGTTATCGACCCGCCGCGGACAATCCCCGTCTCGGGCCATCAACCACGGAAACCGACTTTATTCATCACCGCGTATCTTGGTCGAGTAGGCTTATTCATTGCCACTGACGCAGATAGTCATTTATCAAGTAAGTCCTGCATTCTTGCGCACCTATCCCCGTGTTCCTGCGCAAAGCCAAGGCCTTCAGCGCGTGTCGAGAATCTTGGCATGCACTCCTGGTTACCACGGTTCATCCTGCCCGTGAAATGGCTTTCGCCGACCCTGCATATGTCCTGCATTATCGAGGAGCCCCAAGAAGCGTAAATTGCCGATCCCGAGCACTCACCACGTTTTCAATGCACTGGCTTGCCTACAGCCCAAAATGCCCGGCTTGCTTATCTCTCTCATCGGCCGTATCCCGGGTCTTCGAGATACTGAACATCGCGAAAGAATAACTCCCTATCACGTTCACTGATTCAGCTCACTGCAAAATCCCCTTTCATATGCCCCATTCCCTCTCCTTTTTGATATAAAACTCAAATTGCTTCCATGTGACGATCCTCCCGACTCACAAGCGGTCATTGTGCTTCTCAAAATGTTGACCATTCAGACGACTAATCTACCTCTGGACAGGTTTCCAGATTACTTCGATCCGGTGCAATCTATACAGGACTTACAGAGTCACAGTGGCACCATGAATTCCAGCTCAGCTTCAGCTGGGGCTTCAGTCCCTACTAACAAACTGCTAAGCAAAGTCCAGAACGATGAGCCATCACGTCACCCTTCGCCCCAGCCCACACATTTCTCCAGTCCTCATCAGGACGTTGAGATCAATGGGAGTAATGGGACTGGTAGGAACGGAGTCCACCGCATTTTGCGCTCTGCTACCGTAGGATATGTTGCACCAGAGTTCACTGGCAGGGCCGAGCAGATGGCAGCTGGTATAGATTTCCCTCAGCTCGTTCACAATATCGTTCATTTTCTAACTTATACAACCAATCACAGTCAGAGAAATCATCACAAAAGAAGGCTGGATTCCATCATCGCACGTTGATGAACAGGTCCACTGGTTCTACAATGAACTCGGCATCGATGACGTTTATTTCCAGCAGGAGACCGTTGATGTTATTGCCACCAACATCACATCGATGTACGCTGCCAAGGTCGCGGCTCATGCTCGTTTAGACAAGCGTGAAGATATCCAGTTGGATATGGAGGCTGCTGACCACGCCATCTATATTGATACGAGTGTTCCTGGCGTATCCAACCTGAAAGGCCCTAGGTACGAAAACAGGTTAGAGGCCAAATATCTCGATCACACCGACCCTAACAAGAGATTCCGGGTTGAGACGTTTCGCTCTCCCGTCTCTTTGGCCAGTGGGAACTCATCAGCCACGTCACTCCGCTGCTACTTCGTCTATCAGTGTCAGTTCGTCGATCCAAACCCTGGTCCCGAAGAAGACCGCCTTGAGCTCATCAGTGATCGAATGTTTCTCACCAAGGCCACTAAGAATACCAAGCTGATCTACTCCGACATCATCAAACTCGCTGTAAAGCGAACAGGCCCTGTCATCGAGTTCTTCGATATCGAGGGCACAGAAGAGAAACGTCTTGTTGTCGCGTTCCGTAGTCGCACAGCTCGTGGTCTTTTTAGTGCCTTGAGCGACCTGTACCACTACTATGGAGTGACAAGCACGAGAAAATACGTCGAGCAATTCTCCAACGGCATTACGGTTATGAGTATCTATCTTAAGCCGGCCACCAACCTGGAAACTCAATCTATGCCAATGGATCAATCGATCCATCAAATTACGAAGGAGATCTCGCTGCTCTACTGTATTCCGCACAACAAGCTTCACCCGCTGTTCGCTTCTGGCCAGCTCAGCCTCCAAGAGACCGTCTACGGCCATTGTGTCTGGGTCTTTATTCAGCACTTCCTCAACCGATTAGGCTCGGAATACACCTCAATTAGGGATGCCCTGAATGCCACCAATGCAGCACATGCAGTGCTGCTTGCCAAACTGAAGCACCGTCTGCGATCGGAGACATTCACACCAGATTACATCCTTGAGATCATCTCGTCATACCCGGATCTCGTGAGATCGTTGTACGCTTCGTTCGCCAGCGTTCATCTTGCCGTCGGAGCTGGATATGAGCGACACTTGATCGCACCTACCCCGGTCGTAGATATCTTGTCCGATACGAAGCTGAAGGAGAAGATCAATCGAGATGTTTCTAGCGAGAACGACGAGATGGTCATGACCGCTTTCCGTGTCTTCAACGAGGCCGTTTTAAAAACAAATTACTTCACGCCTACCAAAGTAGCATTGAGTTTCCGGCTTGATCCTTCTTTCCTCCCCGAGTCAGAGTATCCTCGCCGCTTGTATGGCATGTTCCTCGTTATTAGTGCCGAAGCTCGTGGCTTCCACTTACGTTTCAAGGACGTTGCCCGAGGAGGTATTAGAATCGTGAAGTCTCGTAGCAAAGAGGCCTTCAGTATCAATGCACAGAAACTCTTCGACGAGAACTATGGCCTTGCTAGCACTCAGCAGCGAAAAAACAAGGATATTCCCGAAGGCGGATCCAAGGGCGTCATCTTGCTGGACGCAAAACAACAGGATAGGGCAAGAGAAGCCTTTGAGAAGTACATTGACAGCATTTTGGACCTTCTACTTCCAGCTGAAACTCCTGGTATCAAGAACCCCATTGTTGACCTGTATAAGAAACGGGAAATACTCTTCATGGGCCCTGATGAGAACACGGCCGACCTCGTCGACTGGGCGACCGAGCATGCCAGATTCCGTGGCGCTACGTGGTGGAAGTCTTTCTTCACTGGAAAGTCGCCGAGGCTTGGAGGCATTCCTCACGACACGTACGGCATGACCACACTGTCTGTGCGTGAGTATGTGAAGGGCATCTACCGCAAATTGAATTTGGACCCCTCTACAATCAAAAAGATGCAGACTGGGGGTCCAGACGGTGATCTGGGAAGCAATGAGATCCTCCTCAGTAACGAGAAGTACACGGCCATTGTGGACGGATCAGGAGTACTTGTTGATCCCAATGGAATTGACAAGCAAGAACTTCTCCGCCTAGCTAAAGCTCGCACTATGATTTCTCAGTTCGATACTTCCAAGTTGTCAGAGAATGGCTATCGGGTTCTCTGTGAAGACTCCAACGTCAAGCTCCCGTCTGGTGAGGTTGTTGGCAGTGGATTCTCGTTCCGAAACTTTTTCCACCTCAAAGACAATGGACTGACAGATTGCTTTGTGCCCTGCGGTGGTCGACCGGAATCGATTGATTTGTCGTCAGTTAACAAACTCATCAAGGATGGCAAAGCCACGATACCGTACATTGTTGAGGGAGCCAATTTGTTCATCACGCAGGATGCCAAGCTTCGCCTAGAAGAGGCTGGCTGTGTCCTCTTCAAGGATGCCTCAGCCAACAAGGGCGGCGTTACATCTTCATCATTGGAAGTTCTTGCTTCTCTTAGCTTCGATGACGATGGCTTTATTGAGAACATGTGCTGCGACAAGCAAGGTCGTGCACCTACATTCTATCAAGCATATGTGAAACAGGTGCAGGAGACAATCTGCAACAATGCTCGTCTCGAGTTTGAGGCTATCTGGAGAGAACATGAAGAGACCGGTGTACCACGTTCGGTACTCTCAGACAAGCTTTCCGTTGCAATCACCGATCTCGACGAGCAACTACAGAACTCTGATTTGTGGTTGAATGAGAAAGTCCGGCGCTCAGTGTTGGCTGACGCCTTGCCCAAGCTGCTCTTAGAAAAGGTTGGGCTTGATGCGATCATCGATCGGGTTCCGAACTCGTACCTGCAAGCCATCTTTGGTAGTTATCTTGCCTCTCGTTTCGTATATGAATTCGGCAGTCAGCCAAGTCAATTTGCTTTCTACGACTTGTAAGTACTTCCGGCGTGCACATATTTAGGGTTATACTAACAACTCTGACAGCATGTCTAAACGGATGGCCAAGGTGCAATAGATGCATTCATCGTGCGCGTAGCACAATTCGAAACGCTGATCATGCTATAACTTTTGCTTTGAAAAAGCATACTTTACCAACATCGCTAACAAAACAGCGCATGCATCTGCTCATATTGTTTTTGATTTGCGGCGTTCGGGGAATCGGGTAACTAGACTGGACAAGGGACATTATGCTTTATGAACCAGAACGTATGTGCATTCGGTAGAGACACTCATGGTGTTATGAGCAGAACCCACAATATACGAAGGGCGACATCCCCGTGTAAGCGGCACAATGCTGATGGGTACGCTTTGATGACGATCAATTACATAATTGAGTTGTATAACGTTTGCTGTACCTGTATCTTTCCATAGCAGCCGTACCTATAGCTGAAACTGGAATAAAGCTAACAAGTTGCTGTCTCTTTTTGGGATCGGCTCAGTTCATCTACTTTGTGTGTGTATATTATTTGCATACGTCGCAGGATCGTGAGGCTTATGAGTACACGGTGTAAGGGAAGGCTTGTCTGCTCTTGAGAGGCTCTTGTGTATGAGACGGATCAGCTTCAGAGTCACATCTACCCTAAGTTTTCAAGTCAAGTACATCTTGCGTATAAGTGTTGTGAGTTCCTGGCTTTTGTTTCCCAAAATATCAAGTACAACTATCATGCATGCCAACAGCTAAAGGCAAGTTACCACTGCCTCTAACAACACATATCCGGGTCCCTAGGCGTCGGTACCTACTGTTTATTCCCCAGTGTTTTGTTTGCTATATATTCTGTACTTTTAGGGGTATTCATCTCCTGTTCTCGCAACATCTTCCAACGCCATGATAGACAGCTTGGAGGTCTCACGTAAATAAATAAGGCTATTACAGTCGGTGAGAGAAGAGAGACGATCTCAATGTGAAACTCAAAAAGAATGGGATTATGTTCCGGAGATGGAACTTTAATTAATAAGACTCCCATGGGCAGTCGTCGTGATGTCTCAGCTTCGACTCCCCATACTTGGTTCATCATATCGGTCCTCAGTGAACGTTCAATCAAGAAGACCAAGTGCCTCTTTTACTTGGCTCGGGTAAACCTGCACACCAGAGTGTATGAGGAAAGCCCGATTGCAAGGCGATATGGGAGAGGGCAAATGATCTGAAATCACACAGCTGTAGCTGGTAAGACCCTCCCTCATAGGTAGACGGGCACACTGGCCCATTTTCAAATTGCTTTACCTGCTCGCTTTCCCTTCTCATGCCATTTCTAGATCTCACTGGTGCTCAGGTGGTGCTGTAGGCGCACCTAGTAGGTACTTGTAAACCTCCTGGGGTACATGTCATGTACCTATCTCTGCATCTTGTTATAGCAATGTTATTTTCAATGCTATTCCTCGGCTATAATTCAATCTTAGAATAACCACATTAAGCCCCCCCAAAAAGATATGGCTGGTTTGGCTGACAAGTAGGTACCTATGTCGTATTGCTTTTTGATTGAGTTTATTTACTTCAAGGCTCCCGGGATGAGTTGTCTAGTCAATATAATAGTTAATGATGTTTGGATGAGATGATCTCGGCTGGTGGGAAGGAGCTTTACGCCAGCGATAGCCTTTTTCAGGGACTCCCGGCTCCGATATTGGATAAGTGTAGCGTTGTGTATGAACACCGTTGAATACATGTAGGATATAGTAACTAATTGGAGGAATTGGTCATGCACCCACATATATGCGATGCTACCAGAGAGTAGCAGCCAGGATGGAGGTGATCCCAATCGTATTTGTTGAAAATGTCGAACCGCCAGGATCAATACAGAAGCCTGCCCACCAACGAGCATTATTGTCATTCTCGATATGCTTTCAGTCAGTCATGGATATTGCGTCGAATAATGCGGAAGATTCGTTGTTGCAAAGGGATATAATGGTTCCCAGAGCTGCAGACTCCAGCACGCAAGCAATGACGGGCCGTGTTTCAAATGAGTTCTTCGAGGACTTTGTTAGAGTCCTGGACGGTTGGACATCAAGTTAAAACTCTGTTCAAGTTACGATAGACGATCATGACTCTTCCCCAACAATGGACGCACTAAGTTATGAAGCAGCCTGGTAAATTACCCATTTTGTTGGGGATCAAGATGATTGTCACCAAACCAACCACGAGGACATGAGACTACTGGGATCATTCTCTTCTGGACCGGGAGATCCTTGGTCCAATCAGCCTGGGCAGATCCATGTGACGGTGCCGCATCTGGGAAGTCATAGAGGCGATGCAATCGACATGGGGGATCGTGAGATTGGCAATCGTCCCAACTATTGACATGTGCTTGCAGCTTTTTTATCTTCGATCACTTCTGGCTCGTAGCTCGGCAGTAGTCGCACTTGATATCTATCCGCCTTTTGAGGTTTATGAGGCGTTTATGTATCCCGATACGATAAAACTATTCCCGACGTCATCCATAGTCAAGTGATAGTCACCTACTTAGTTATTTAGCGGCTAACAAGCATGTATAGAATTTTTATAGGGACCTCTATCTCCTCCTGTCTTACAGGTGAGTTCATGTGCTCATGGGTTGATTAATTAACGTGGGATTCGTATGCATTGCACTCTTTCATGGGGAACTACCTTTTCCCCTCCCTTTAGACTGTCACTTTCGCCACCGACAACGCCGACTCGATACGTATTATCTGCCCATCTCCCCTCCGATTGCCAATCATCCACATCCCACAACACCTCTCGCCTCCTGCTTCCCGAAATGCCGGATCACACAATATCATGTTTGACCCCAATTCTGTAAGCTGGCAAGCATCACCACACTTCCGAGACTTCATTCTCTCGCCCAGACTCCATAGCATCTATCAGGTAGTAACCCAACGCACATCGTGACCCATTGGAGACGAAGGAACGCGAAGGTGATGTTACATACATATATTGCAATACGCCCAAGTGCAAGAATAGGCCGGAGTTTGCCTGACGTATCTGGAGATGTGCTCACAGTTCTCCTTGCTAAAGCCCATCATTACATTGGTCTTACCATCGATGGCTCGCTGAACCGAACCAACGCAAGTCCTTCTGTCTCCCAATTTGGAATACCTTGCTCCAGTTCATCTTCGACTTATAATACCGGCGTATCGGAATTGCATCCTTGATCCGCATAAAAAGAGTAGGCCCAATCTCTCCCAGCATAGGTTTATATAGTGTTTCAGACTCCATCAGGTATAAGATATGCGCTTGAATCTCGTTATCGCAACATTATTCTTGCCACATCTCTGAGTCAAGCGAAAGCCACTTTAATGAGTTGAGATATTGAAGCTGCTGAGATGACATAAACACGTAGCCGATACTTAGCAGGTGTCCGCAGGCTACTCCTTCGTTCATTGATAGTATAAAAAGTGGACATGCGCATCGTCGTCTGCCTGTTGGGTTGAGTCGTGACTTCCATTGCGATGCTGTGGCCAACGGAGGAGAACGTCAGCTATGCCTTCCCTTTTTCAGCAACTGCGTCATTCCCTCAACCTATCCAGTATCCTCTACCTATTCCGAATGTTTTTCCTCTTTCTCCCCTCCTCTATATTTTTATCTACACTTCTATCATCTTCCGACATCTCCTTGCAATTTACAGCACTATTTTGGTTCTATCATTCATTGAATTGAACGTCTTTCCTGAACAATGCCAAGTGGTATCCAATTGTCGATGTGCTGTTGTTGCTGATTTGCTTTCATGATCGCGTTTCACTATTTTTGAAAGCTCATTGCTGACAGGCTACTAATGTGACAGCGGCCAGACATCGTATGCTCAACAACAAAGCCACATCAAGCAGCTACACCATCATCGGTGTTGAAGAACAAACGCTGGTTCAGCCTGTAGGAGGACCGAGAGGTGACAGGAATCGGACAAGTGCTGGATGGCACTGCTGGTTCTCTCACGTCAAGAGTGTTCTCAACTAGGACCTAATTTATGTCAGTATCCAGGTGGTGTTGTAGGCAATCCTGCTTGGGACTGCCGTATAAGGAATCCTGACCGTGACGGATATAAATCATCTGGCTCGGTCCGAAACGCTTGTGCTCCGGATGGCTCAGCAGTTTCGATCTCGTCAAGAAAGCCCCTCGGTCCACTTTCGTTCAAGCAGGTATGTTGTTGTCTTTGTTGTCTCCCCCCCCCTTCTCTGGCCAGGCTCTACGAACACCAGCTGACAACGCCCTCGCCCCTTAGCTCAACGCCCTATTCTTGCACAACTCGGATAGTTGCGCCTCTCTCGAAGAGACACTGAGAATTTCTGCACTGGGTGCGTGTGATTTGGCGTTCTGCCATAGCGGAGCTGGGTGCTGCGGTGTTGGAATTTGGTCCTGTGGTAGGCAGCTTGCATTGGATAACTCAATGAATGGATTTATACAGCGGGCCCTCAGTCACCTAATAGCGATGATGTTCTCACATAAAGATACAATGTCGATCAGCTCTTGCTAATCTGAAGATAACACATCATTGTCTCCTGTCAATGGCCGTACATTTTTCCAAGACAGGCTTCAGTCCAGATTTGGCAAGCGCTTGTTGATTCCCTGATAAAATGTCCGGGGTAGTTTGGGCCCGACTATCTTCAGATCCTTGCCTCATTCCCTCATTGTGCCTGCATGACAGTGTAACCTTACAATTACAGTAACGGGTCATATCAACGGAGGTTCTAATTATCGGAATATCTTGACATATGAAGACCCTTGAATCATACAATCTAGCTCGCATTCCTGAAGCATGGCAAACCAGGATACAGATATTCATAGACTTCCTCTTGTAAGCAATCAATTGTTTCATAACAGATATGGAATACCCTGAACCTTCGAGCAATGGGAAATGCAAGCTAATTATTCCGTATGGTCCAGCGAATTAGCAAACACAGCCCAAAATGCGGAGTTGACGTCGTTTTTCGGCTCCAGGTCCAGCACTAGCACCCCAGGTCTTGGCCGTGGCCTGAACCCGCCAAATAACAACCCTGGACCAGAGCGGCAGCTGTAGCTGCACCATTTTCGGCTCCTTGCGCTTGTGATGCTCATCATTTTTACCACCTGCCGCATCCAGCCCCATATCGCGACCTACAAGCTGTGGGGAACCGGACGTCATGGCCGACCGAAGGTGCAAAGTCGGTCGGCAATGTGCCGAGTCTGCGTTGCCATTTGCTGTATTTGCTTGGTTTTCTGTCGTTAGTGCACCCCTCAATCTACTACATCCTAACTCAATGCCCCAATTCTACTCGCCGCCTTGATTGTTTGCAGGACTGGAAGGTTGTGAATATCTGTAACGGCCGTGGCACGGTGGTATCCTCCGCGTCAGCTTCGGTCCAAAAATATATCGAGGCTAAGGGAGGAAGCAAGGTGTACCGTCTGGGGGAAGCTGAGGGAGATCGGCATATGCATAATAATCTTATTTCTTCATATGGTCGTGACTACTTATTATGTGTTGTATTCCCTTCAGTTTTTCAAAATACCCCTTCTGTTTCTCTTTTCCTCCAACGGGGGTTTTCCTGTCACGGCGGCTTGAGACTTGGCGATCATCATGCACAAAAGCTCATTCGCCTCAGTGTTCTGGCCGGCGGCCCTCTTGCTGTCTCAGCCGGCCATTGGTCAAGATGATTGGCAGCAGTATGTACGATATCCAAGCAGCACAACGATTGTGAAGCCGGCTTCCGTCCTAGCGAACTATACCCTGGGCAATGTCACGAATCCCAATGGACTGATTGATGGGTCGTCGCCGACGATATTCAGTCGAGCTTCTGGGGACACGACGGCCACAGAGCTCGTGGTTGATTTTGGCCAGAATGTGGTTGGTCAGTTGATCATTGACTTCGCTGGGTCGACGAATGGATCTTCGGCTGGATACCCTGGTATCACGCTGGCGTTTTCAGAGGCTCTTGAGTTCTTGACCAACAGGAGTGATTACACTCGTTCTGATAGAGCGGATGAGGTATGTATTAACTGTCTTTTAGATGATAAAGATATTGACTAACTATCACAGGATCCAATTCCCCAAATCGTTACTACAGGAACAGATCAGGTAAGAATGAAAATTTAAACTATCAGTCTCTGCCGAGAAAACTTGAACACTCACGTCAGACCTACAGATTGGCGTCTTGAACGACCCCTGGACCTGGACCGACATCTGGGGCTGCCAGTTCTCATCCTACGTCTGCCACGACGGCCTGCACGGCTTCCGCTACGTGAAAATTACCTTCGAGGCCCTCGCCTCTGACTCTGGCTACACGTCTAACGACGGCGAATTCAGCATCAACAGCGTCAGCCTCCTCTGGAACGGCTACGCTGGGACGCCGGACACCTATGCCGGCTGGTTTGAGTGCTCTGATTCTAATCTGACACAATGGTGGTACGACGGTACGTACACCGTCGAGATGGGCACATACTACTTCCTCGAGAACAACACCGAGCCCCGCGATGCGCAGAGTGATACCCTGTTGGGCAAGTACGTGCTCCTCGACGGTGCGAAGCGCGATCGTGATCCGTACACGGGCGATCTTGTCGTTTCTGCGTTGACGACATATCTCGCGCACAACGACACGTCGGACAGCATCCGGAATATCCTCGAGGACCTGGCGATCCACCAACGTTCTGATGGCTGGATCCCGCCCGCGAGTATCGTCAACTATACCTTGGAGTTGTTCGATTACCCGCTTTACTGGGTTACTGTTAGTTACGACTATATCATGTACACGGGCAACACGACGTACCTCAGTGATTACTATCCGACGTTACTTGCTGTGTTGGATAATTACTACCCCGCTAATACGGATAACTCGACGAATCTTTTGACGAGGCCGGATGGGTATGGCGATTATGCTTTCACGGGCCGTGACGGCGAGAGTAGTTACTACAGCGCGCTATACGTCCTCGCGCTCAACCGAGCCGCTGAGCTCGCGACGCTCAACTCGCAACCTGACGACGCATCACGGTGGACATCCCGCGCGGCCATGATCTCGTCCGGTGTGCAAAATCTCTGGGATCCCTCTGTATCCGCATATTTCGACCGCTTGTGCTCGGGCTCAGGCTGTGACGCCCATGCTCAGGACGGGAACAGCATCGCCATCTTAGCTGGTATCGCGAACAGCACCGAAGCCATTTCCGCACTAGCTTACCTCAACAACGCGACGTACCAATTCTACGGCAACGCATTCTTCGACGCTGCGGGGGAGGAGATCTCAAGTGGTTACTCAACCACAGTATACGCATTCGTCTCCTTCTTCGAGATGGCCGCTCGTTTCGAGACCGGTGACGCGGCGGGCGCTTTAGATATGATCCGCCGCACATTCGGGTGGATGAGCAGCCAGGACCCGGGCATTACGTTCTGGGAGGGCATCGGCTCCGGCGGCTCGAAGTACGAGGGCGCAACTACTTCGCTTTCGCATGGCTGGAGTACGGCCGTTACGCCGCTGATGACGAATTATGTCTTGGGCGTTAAACCCACTAGCCCCGGTTTCGAGACGTTCACTGTGAAGCCTGTTGTTACGGATGATATTACCTGGGCTAAGGGGCAGATTCCTACGGCTTACGGCCCGTTGAGTGTTAGTTGGACGAGGTTTAGTAATGGGACTATTGATGTTGTTGTTGATGCGCCGACAGGCACTACCGGAACGGTTGGGACGCCTGTTTCGGAACAAAACAAGCGTGGTCTAGGTGGCTTTGTTGGTGTCGAGGTTGATGGTGTGGCTACGAGGGGTACAATCTCGGGAGGGTATGTTCATGTTCCCGTCGAAGGCGGGAAGAGGTCTGTTGTCAGGGATTGGAAGTAGGAAAAGATGAAGAAAAAAAGAGGGATAGGGTCGAAAGTAAAAGGGTGCGAAACTCATGGGTATATATAAGCATCTTTAAGTATATATGTTGGATCTGAAGATCCAATTCTAAATGTCGATTCACGATCTCTTCCTCATGGGAAAGATTATCATCTAGCTCAAGTTATCAGGGTGTAACATATATAGTGCTTGCCGCATCAACTGCGATCAGACAAGATTGTCCCGAAGTAAATAGGATGAAGATAATGAACCTATTCTAGAGCAAGAAGACTTACCACGATAGTTATGACATACCACGAGTTGACGTCAAGAGGCAATGTATACCTGACTAGCCATTAAAAAAAAAAAAGGGAAAAAAAATAAAAAATAGAGGGTGCAGGTAGGAATTGAACTGCCAACCTGAGGTAACGTAGTCTGGCTCCGAGTGGTGGCCAAACCACTGAGCCAGACATGACACCTCAGGCCAGGAGCGTGTGGATTTTGTATTATATCTTCTCAATAAATGCTCAGGTGACTTTAAAGGTACATGTAGGTGCTAGCCTACAAGGCGGAAACCATGAGCGGTCCAGTCATTTCTAGACTGACCATTATGTTAAGGGATTTACCTGAACATAGGTAGGTACCCGATTAGTCAAGGAACAGGATAGCAGTACTAGGACCTCTATCGTTACTAGAAAGTAAAAAATGAGCAGGTAGTTAATCATCACGGCTTATCCCAAGGTATGAATTGTACATTGGCCATTTCTTCATTCTTAGTTATTGTTACAAGTCTATATATACACAAGGCCTGAATGCAAGCTTCATCATATGAGTGATGCGATGCGATGTGATGCCTGCCCAAAAATGCTTTTACAACAGGCCAGATCCATATACAGCATTAAGTCTTTTCAGAGGAGAACGGTGTATCAATAAGTGAAACGTATCGGAAAAGAAGTGTCCGAGCGACGTCGTGTACGTGATGTGCTTATCGTCTCCCCAACCCCCATCGGAATATTCTATCTTGAATCTCCTCCCAAGTCATCGGTTTGGCGGCGAAATTCGGCGCATCAGCCTCCTGGACTACGATAGTCGGAGCTCCACTGCCCTTGCCGGGGTTCTGCACGACACCGCCGACGACTTCCCTCGCGACGCGCCGAAGATCGGCAACCGTCAGCTCCTCGATCTTGCGGCACATCTCATGCACGGGAACTTTGCGGCCGTGGACCTGGACTTGTCGACCTAGATCCTCGAGCTCAACCATGCGGCTCTCGAGGTTCATGAGCAGACTAGATCGGAGCTGGTTTTTGGCCCGCTGCACTTCTTCCTCGCCGAGCGAGGAGAAGCCCGTCTCGAGGGTCAACGCACGGAGTTCTTGGCACATGACGTCGAGCATGTGCTGTGTGCGGCCGGGGACGCAGAGTGCGGAGATTCCGAAAAGGCCGGAGTCGGTGTATGAGTGGTTGAAGGCCATGCAGTTTTCGACCCAGGCATGTTGATTCAGCACGTTCCTATAGAGCCTTGAATACATGCCTTTCCCGGGGCCGCCGGCAGAGAAGGAGCCGCCGCCACCGAGGAGGGTATTGAGAGTGGCGAGGGCGTAGATGTCGTCCGATGCTATCGGTAATCCCTCAAATGCTATATGGAGATGGGTGAAGGTGGGTTGCATGGGGTTGTTGGAGACGGGTTGGGTGGGAAGCGACATGAAGCCGCCTGTGTAATGAGCAGGAATGGAGATCTCTTCTAATGTAGGTGGAGTGATGATACCGGTGGTCTTGTCTACCGAGCTAGACCTGTTTCCAAGTATCCGCGAAAATAGACCAGAGGACTGTGAGGATGATGATGAGGAGGCAGAAGACGTAGAAGATTCGCTGCTCTCTGAGGATGCTAGCGAGTCTATAGATGTTTCTGATCCTGATCTTGATAGCAAAGGTGGACCAGAAGTCTTCATATCGCCAAAGAATTGGGTTGCTAGGTCGACGGCTTGCTCATGCGCAACACCGGCAAAGGCAACAACTGTGCGTTCGGGGCGATAGAATGTGTCTCGGTATGCATTGACGACAGACTTGTTGATCTGCGGGATGCGTTCTCTGGGACACAAGAGGGGGTTGCCGAGAGTGTTGTCCTTGTAAGCGGCCATGTGGACCAGCTCGGGTATTATCAGCTCGGGCTTCTTCCAGATCTCGGTGATCTCATACTCGGCGGTGGCCAGCTCTTGGGTGACCTCGTCATCGGTGATGCTGGGATTTCGGACAGTGTCGGCTAGCAGCTCGGTGGCAACTTGGACGGTCGAGTTGAAGGTGGCGGCCTGGTACATGATGGATTCTCTGGATGAAACACATTGTATGTTCCCACCGAGTGACTCGACAGCCTCTTGGATATCCTCGTTGGTCTTGTTGTTGGTAGACTTGAAGGCAAGACGGTCGATGATGTGGCTCAAGCCGCTCAGTTGGGGAGTCTCGAATCGTGACCCAGCCTCGACATAGACACCGACGCCGGAGAATGAGCCGGGGAGGGCTTCGGATGCGACGCGAACGCCATTGGGGAGAGTTGTGATGCGATCGAGTTGTGTAGGTTCCTAGAGCAAGATGGGTATAACATTTAACACATAGTTTATCTTTACCGACCACCCATCTCAGGAATAAGAAGTGAAGAGGAAGAGGAGAGAGAGAGGAGGGAAAAGAGGGAAAAGAGGCTATTGTACCTTTGCATCTGGTATGTGCACAGTGGTCGCGTGATTGCGACTGGGCGTTAATCGAGGCGTTGTCCGAAGCCATGTACGCGTGGGCGATACAAGCCCTCTGGTCAAGTGTCTGGATGAGTGTGCGCGAAACATGGCGGAATGAGCACACGCGTCACATCCAAATCTTCGGCCGAGGCGTCACTGGGAAAAATGATGTTCAAGGCAGAGAGATTTGCGCCTGTGACGATGCCGCCCCAATTTCTTATCGCCGCCTCTCGCTGCTGCTTATCGTCGTTCTAGGGTAGCATCGCTAATATCTCGGCCATCTAAGTCTGGAACCAACATCCGTACCTACAGTAGTCTTCTGCGCTGAGGAAAACCTTGCAGATGGGAAATCGGGAATATAATGAATTTTACGGGAACAAGTCGATATAATTCTTCCGAAGTGTCGGACTGAGACACTGTGAATGTTTTGAAGAGTTGTGGTGGCTTGGTTAAGCATGCATTCTTGCTGGTAGAGCATGAAGAAGAACTGTTCATCTTGGGCCAGAACGATAATCCTCACATCTTAAAGGCGTTACAAACCAATTGAGGGGTATCGTTACCCTCAAAATTCTAAATATCCCATCACCATTGTAATACATATTCTTGTGATGTACTGGAGATATATTCCCATTAAGTTGCGTGAACCAAGCCATGGCTAATGAGGCCTGGACTCTGGAATAATGGAGGCATGTCCATCATGGAAAGCCACATATGTCATAGCTGCACGCCGTATAGCTTGGCTAATAGGCCAAAAGTATGATTCCGTTTCACCTGTTGAAGTTAATCCATTCACTGAGTTGGTGAGAGCATATTACCTCTCATCCAGTCCGTTGAGGTTTTCCCCTTTTGTCTCCTAGCACCTCCAAGCAAAGTGCTTACATGATTACAAAATCCGTAAAAGCACCCCGTTACATCAACAGAGAAAAATTAAATTGTTAATCAAAATGCATGATTTCGGGAGTGCCGCGCCGGCCCTCATGAAGAGCTCAAAACTGGGGAAGCCGACCTTTGGGTTCGGCATTTTGGTCTTGGCGGCCGGATGATTTGAGATCACGAGTACTGAAACAGCCTGTTCTAAAATTACCACCAGGCTCGCCGTACTAGTCCCACTTATCCCAGTGTCATCTCTTTTCTACCTTCAGCATTCTACATGACATTTGATCTGTGAGGAGGGACCTGAAGAGATTTTATGTTACTAATATCATAAGAGGGTAACAGGAAGAAGAGGATGAAGAAAGGGAACATCTTCTATTAATAAAAGTCTGGGATTGGTGGACTTGTTGATGCTGACATGCCACCATTTTCCAGGTCAGCACTTGACGAACAGCGATCGACATCATCTTGAACAAAACAGGGTTAGCCTTGACAGGACAACCTCAGAATCGGATGTTGACCACTTGAACCGACTGTTCTGACATGAACAAACAACATTGGATGCAAGTGCTGATGTGAGCTTTGCCATGGGCAAAGAGTAGAATATCTGATGCCTGCCGAGAAGGCAGGAAGAGACGAATAATTGAAACAAAAAATGGCGGGCTTGAGATGAAACAAACTAAGACTTCCAGAAGGTTTCCTATTCTGGGGAAAAAGTGTGGTTGCATTGACAGGATCTGTCTGCACACGCAACGGATGACTACAAAATAGATTATTACTAAAAGACTAGACGTCATGGTTGTTGTGTTTCATTTATACAAAGCGGGCAAACCCCAGGAATTAGGATAAAACATCCCCTATTATCATTCCTTTGGGAAATGTGTGTGGTGTCTGTATTCATGGGGTGCAGCGGTGATGATACCTTACCTCTAGGAATTAAGATTGATGATACTCTAGGGTGGTGGGCATATCAGGTGCAAGTCCGGGTAGAGGCAACGATATCAGCTATAAATCTCACGATATCTAGCTGATGATCAAAAGAAAAGGACGGGGTCTGATATATCTTGAATGGCATGAGCAACAAAAAGAGAAGAGGATTGGGATTGGGGTAAACGGCATTGTTTATTATATCACAAGGGAAGGGTCACATAATTATAGAAGCACCTTGCGAATAACACATGATTAGTCTTCCGAAAGAAGTTGCCCACGGCATGCATGCGAGGCGATGTAGATAGGCGGCGATCTTTTGCCTTCGTCGTGACCTACGGCCTTATTCCAGTTAGCGGCGCCACCGGTGATTAGATCCAGATGACTTTTGTTATTTGAAAGGGCTACTCGTCGCCAGTGAACTGCTCGATCGAGAAGCTGGGTGCCGCGTCATGTTGTCCTAGGTCAATATTGGTTTATTATTTCCGTTGTTTTTTATTCTTCCGCATGAAATCTGACAAAAAACGGCTGTGCTTGTTATATAATATCAAGACCGTCGCCGCCCAGCCCTATTTTCTGTCTTCGAAATTTAATATACTCGATCTTTTCCTTTTCCATTCCCTTTGAATCACTTGGGTATTCCGTTGCTGCATATATTCATTGGTGTTTAGGTGTGTCACATGAGTCTAGTCTCTCATTCTACATTCCCCCACATTAGAGCGTCTCTCACGCGACACACCTGGACTTGGGCTGGACTCTTTGAAACGATCTTTCTCATTCCAGACTGACGCTGCAACTGTCTCACGCACAGCTGAGACCCCTCTTTCCATTTGACAACGCAGATAGTGGCAAGAATCCCCCGACTTTCAGATCTATAGCTTACACACGGCAACACGAGGTACTACAGCGACGACAAGGAAACGCCCAGACCTAACGCCATTCTGCAGCGCTCGCCACGGGCTAAAGTGTAAATCGCCCGCTGCACCATCAAGACATATACAACGGATTGATTTGGAAACTGTTGCAATTGCTTATAGTTTTGGGGTTACATATTTATTCTCACTCTCTTTTTTTTTTTACTTTTTTTTTTCCTTGAATATTCACAGGGTTATCACTGCTTGTGAACCATAGCGCTGGACGCCTTGCAAAATCAGTTGTTTTAGGACCCCCTCCTTTATTCTCCAAAACAGGAAATCACCCCCTAAAACACCGTCGGACGCACCTGGACAAGATGATGTCCCAGGTGGCCCCATCGCCGGCTTCCACCTTCTCGCCGCCTCACTCTCGTCCCTCCAATTCTCCTCCTCCGCCCACGTCATCAGCTCGCAAACGTCTGAGCGGCCTCATCAACCTCAGGAGCACCGCAAACTCATTGTTATCGTCGCGTGAGACATCCAGCTCTCGCAACCCCAACCGCCACAGCATCCACGGCGCCATCTTTCGGTCCGGCTCCATCAGCACGAGCCGCAACCGTGCACGCTCCTCCGTCCATGAGGACTCATTATCTAGCATTCCCGCCTTTCCTGATGCTTTTGATCCTGCCGAGTACCTGGCCGAGCCTGTTTCTATAACTCTCGAAACCCCCCTGGTCGAGGCCACCGTTCCCCCTCCCCAACCCCAAAACAACGAGAGCGACCCCGCAAACCGCCGGTTCAGTTCCCGATTCTGCGAGTCCGCCGCCGCCGCTCTCCTGTTGGAGAGGACTTCTGGAAACACTTCGCCTGAACCCGACAGTCCCCCCTCGGAAGGGGATATGACGAGGGCACGATCGGCGACCCTCGCAACTCTCTGCGAAATGGCTCCCGAAAACGCCCTCCCCTCAATTCGGCTCTCAGCCTTTTATGACCCCCGAGCCACTCGCCCGTCCTTGTCATTTACCCCTATGACCCGGACGCTGCCGACTGGTAAGGAAGTCATCAAGGTCGGCCGTTACTCAGAGCGAGAAAACCATGCACCCGTTCCCATGAACACCCCTTCGGCTGCGCCCGTGGGATTTAAGAGCAAGGTTGTCAGCAGGCGTCATTGCGAATTCTGGTCCGAGAAGGGAAAATGGTACATCAAGGACGTGAAGAGCTCATCCGGCACTTTCTTGAACCATATCAGATTGAGTGCCCCTGGCACCGAGTCCAAGCCATATCCCATTAATGATGGAGATATTGTACAACTTGGCATAGATTTTAAGGGAGGGGAGGAGATGATTTACCGATGTGTCAAGATGCGAATCGAGTTGAATCGAGGTTGGCAAGCTAAGCCCAACAACTTTAAGTACGTCTACTTCGCTTACTTCCCCCTCCCAGCCAAAACGGTTTTTGACCTTGATCTACCATACTAATTCACCAGCAGTATGGCGACTCATAAGCGCTTGCGAGACATGACGGCTGCCACATCCTCACAATCACACGCTCAAGATTGTAGCATCTGCTTGAACGCGATTGCCGTACGTTTCTTGTTACTCTCCATATACTTGACTTTGCATTAGTACAGTAGAACAGGTCAGATAAGTCGGTACTAATCCTCTTCTCAGCCTTGTCAATCACTTTTCGTGGCACCTTGTTCCCACACATGGCACTTCAAATGCATTCGCGAAATGCTGCAAGGACCCTCATGGCCAATCTTCATGTGTCCCAACTGCCGGGCCACGGCGGATCTCGACGCCGAAGTAGATGAGCCGCTGGCGGACTGGGAGGAAGTGGCCGAGGAAGATGCCGCTGCCGAAGACCCTGTGGTCGCAGGCGTCATGTCAGTTAGTTCCGAGGCGCCGGAAGACGCGCAGGCACGAAACGCAGATATGCTGGATGAGGCAGAACCTACAATGCAGCTGAGCAACGGAGCGATTTCTGCACCGTTGGGTCAACTATCAAGACATGCGGTGTCCAGCCCAGTACCGATACCTAACGCGACACAACGGCGAACACCATCCCCCTCGGGCAACGGTGTATTAAATCACCACGAAGGGCCCATCACGCCTAGAAATGATGCTGGGCCCTTTGTGCTGGATGGAAACCCGGGGCGTGTCAGCCACGAAGGTGCTAGGCGGGGTACGATGACGAGTTTGAACGCGGCAGCCACTCAGTCGGCCGGTATCGAATACAATATGATATGATTATATACGTTCTAAAAGGCGATAAGGAGAGGAGTCGAATTAAAGGAAAGAGACCGAGGCTATTCTCGAAGCAGCTGTTCGAAAAGGCAGAGAGGGAGATTATGTTTTATGTTATTCCCAACACGGTATTATTCAGTACGCATCAATATGGCACATTTTCTTGGAAGGGGAGGATCAGAGCATGGTCACTGTTTCATGAGGTTATGAACATGGAACAAGTAATGGACAACTCGGACATGGCACCGGAGTTTTATTTTGGAGCGATGGCCTTGCATTGTGGAAAGTTGGAATTGGGTGAATAGAGAGAAATCAAACAAAAATCGAACGAACTTGCCCATTACGAATTTGAACTGAGTGTTGGAAGTATGAATGAGATGAACTAACTCGTGGAAGCCACATGCATTTTGGTTGTTGCTCAGAGTTTCTTGTAGGGCTGTGACTGTTGTCGGCTTTTTTGGTCAACGTTGTCAGAAAGTAATCCGAATATACACAGATATTTAGTCCGTATATAGCTCTTCTCCTGTTATATATATACATATGGCAAGCAGAACCTACAGGTATTCGAGTTGAGTGAGTGAGTGAATGAAGTTTGTTAACCCGTGTGGTGCTGAATGAGCTGAGATGCAGCCTTGCTTCCTCAGCAAAGTCCAGATCCGTAAGAGCAGCGACCTCGGATGCTACCCGCTGCTAAGCGCAAATCTATTCCAGCCTGTACCAGCTCTTAAGGCCCCCATTATCCGACACGCTCCCTTACCCTATTATTAAGACGTCGCCGCCAAGTAGAACACAGTCAGCTCGAGTATACTCTTATGGAACCTTTGGATTCCTAAGAGCCGAATTTCGAGATTTCTGATTATTCTTTACTCATATTCCTATTTACTCGCTATAAAGAAAGCCCTTGGAGACATCTTTATTCTCCGGACTTGGTTCCTTTGGAGCCGGTCTTCTGGATCCTGAAAAATCGCCGTAAACCCCGGAAATTGACCGCTTCTGGCCGAGTTGCGCCGATTTCGTCGCTTGCTAATTTTCCGCTGCCTGGTTGTCTGGAGCTTTGCCTTTTCCCTCTCCCTTGCGACCGACCGACCCTACATTCACGGAACTCCGGCCCTAAGTAGCATTCGGTGCGCGAGCGAGCGAGCGAGCAAGCGATGTCGACTACCGGCGGGTGAGTAATTGAATCACTTTGGAGAGTTGGTTTGGAATTGGCTTGGAGCTTGAACTGAGCTAACCTTTGCTTCTTCTACAGAGCGTTCATAGCGGGCGGCATCGCTGCTTGCGGTGCTGTCACCGCTACGCATCCTTTCGAGACGGTCAAGATTCGGTATGCATACCTTACCTCCCTACTTTTCTCTCCTGTTCCATACACCCGAAGCGCGGCACGATCCTTCCCTCCCTCGTCTTGAGGTCGCTGAGGAGACGAGAATGGACAACGTGGGCTTGCACGCGCGCGCGCTTTCTTCTAGCCACCGATAGCCAAAATTGCATGTGAACACTGAACATAGGAACCAAAGAATAGAAGAACAAAAATGACTGACGCAAATCCTCCTCAAACAGGATGCAACTCCAAGGCGAGCTCCAATCCAAAGGCCACCAACCGCACTTCTACCGGGGCCCCTTCCACGGCGTCTCGGTAATCATCCGCAACGAAGGCATCCGCGGCATATACCGCGGTATCGGGTGCGCCTACGTCTACCAAGTACTTCTCAATGGCTGCCGGTTAGGGTTCTACGAGCCGATGCGGAACGGACTCGCAACGATGCTACTCAATGACGGGACTAAACAAAACCTGGGCATAAACATGTTCTGCGGCGCGAGCTCGGGTATCATTGGTGCCGCGGCAGGAAGCCCCTTCTTCCTTGTCAAGACAAGGCTGCAGAGCTATAGTCCCTTCTTGCCGGTGGGGACGCAGCACAATTACAAAAACGCATTTGATGGGTTAAGGCAGATCTATGGTGCTGAGGGGTTCAGGGGTTTGTATAGAGGTGTGGGCGCTGCCTGTATACGCACGGGCTTTGGCAGTAGTGTGCAATTGCCGACGTATTTTATGGCGAAGAGGAGGTTTCAGAGGCATCTGGGGATGGAGGAGGGGACGCTTTTGCATCTGGCTAGTAGCACGGTGGCGGGTTTTGTGGTTTGTTGTTTTATGCATCCGCCTGGTATGACATTGCCAATCCCTTCCGTCTTATCTCTCGCTCTGTGCTGACAACCGGTTTCCACACAGACACCATCATGTCCCGCCTCTACAACCAAAACGGAAACCTGTACAAGGGCGTCTTTGACTGCCTAGGCAAGACCATCCGTACCGAGGGGCTCTTTGCTATTTACAAGGGCTTCCTGCCCCATCTCGCTCGCATATTACCTCATACCATTCTGACGCTGAGTCTGGCCGAGCAGACAAATAAGCTTATGCGCAAGGTTGAGGCGAAGTTGTTACCGGCTTTTGAGAATTGAGAGCCCTCGAGAATCTGGACCGACCTGGACCAAAAGGGACCGAACCGAGCTGTTTGGTTCTCAAAGATCTGGGCGGAGAGAGAGAACGAAAATTAAGGGACAAGAATCCAACCTTGAACAATTTACCGGCTCTCGATGGATAATGTTTTCGATACAAGATGAAGAAACTGTCGTGGGATGGGACACCAAAGACACAATCCGGCACCTCGGAGAATAGACAAGGGTTTGACTTGGAGTTTTGAGTTGGAAACATCGCCAAAAAGAGTTATTATTCCGCTATTGTAACTATATTCTTCCTTGGGCTTTGGTGCGGGGAGTTGTGTACTTACTATCCCTTATTAGGAGCAGAGTTCGAATCCTCGCTCTGATGTCGAATGAGCACTATCTATGGTCTTGGGCGTAACTATATAGAGAGGCGAACTACATGGGGATATAGAGAACAAAATTTTGTTGTATATAGTTCATTTGAATTTAGACGAGGGAAAGGCATAAGAGGCAGGCTAGTGTGTGCCCCGATGAGATAAAGAGATTCCAGTCATCTGTAAGGCAATTTGTGAGATATGTACAATATCGACCAGGGCGGTACCTTAGGTATATCATCTCTTGATATGATGGTCAATCAATAAACTTCTCGCTCATTGTTTCTGGCTCGCGCCCTCCCTTCTACGTCACGTTGATATTACCAACCAATCCGGCATGTTGACATCCACGCGCTCCCGGGCTGAGGCGGCATGTCTGGCTCTGTGATTTGGCCGCCACTCGGAGCCTAACTACGTCCCCTCAGGTTGGCAGTTCAATTCCTAGTTACAGCCTTTTCCCTCTTCTTTTTCTTGCCATTTGGGTCATATTTACCTTAAAATGTTACGTGACTGAGGTAAGTTATGTTAACTCTGGGATAGGAGGGATAGGACAAACGAGTTCAATGAGTACTTCTTGGCTGGTGGCCAAAATCACGAAAGGGAACATGTTAGGTAAGTGAAGCAAGTATCCAGCTTCGTCATTCTCAAGTCTTTGCCTTTTTTTCTTACCGGTCGTATAGATAGCTGTATTAAGGACATTTCTACTACCCCTTCACAGATCTCTGGCACCCATAGCATAATTTCCGCTTTCTCCTTTTGGCTGTCTCGCCATCACCCCCTATCACACCATCCTCACCGTCCTCGCCACCCTCACCCGGACTGACCTCCTCCTTCTCTTGTTCTTCTCCCCTTTCTTCCTCCTCCCCTAACTCACCCTTCCAGCGCTCATCCCCAACCGGGTCAAGAACAATCCCACAAAGCCCACACAGCTCCGTGGCGGGACTATTGTTTTGCTGCCGCTGCCGACTCAACTTCCCCGTAGTCCGCACAACGTTAGCGACGACGCTGGGGTACTGAGCCTCGACGTCCACGAAGTATCGCTGTACGACTGCGTCTAGACTAAGGTCACGGTGGGAGATTACGGCTGGGGCTTTGGTTGAGGAGGAGCTGGAAAGGGGTAGTAGATGTGGGAAAGATGATGATAAAGAACTGGCGGGAGAGGAGGCCAGTGAGAGGTAGGTCAGTATCTCTTTTCGGAGGATCTCTCGGAGAGGGCTGTAGATTGGTATCCCTTCGGTTGTCCCTTCTTTCCCTTCCGCATTTCTTCTTTCCTCTGACCCTCCTCCCTTCAATCCTGGGCTGTCATCATCAACCCACGAAGGCAGTGGGAAAACCCCATCATTAACAAGCCAAGGAACCCCAAACCCCCTCCCCTTCGCAGCCTCGGTAAGCGTCAGTTCCGCTAGCGCAGTCGTGTTGTAACCTAGTAACACGACATCGCAGGCGAAAGTGAGCGCGGCTCTTAGAAGTGCATGCCGGGTTAGGAGGCGCGTTACGTCTGCGCGGGCGCTGGGGGTGGGGAGGGAGAGGAGGATCTGGGCTAGGCGTTGGGATTTTGAAAGAGGCTCATCTACTGCTGCTGAATCTGAACTCGAGTTTGGACCTGGTAGTGATGCCCAATCAACCTCCGGCGCACCGATGATACTCGATAATGCGATACGATGTATAGGGATCTCGGGAAAGTGTTCCGCCAAGGGATCATCCGTTTTCTTCTCTGGCGGTGTTGCGCCTACCGCCTCATTCCCAAACCCGTCAACACCAGCACCAGCATCAACATCAACATGGACATATACACCCACAACCTCAAACCGCTCTCTCTGCCCCCTAGCGCGCTGCCGCCTCAAGTTCTCGCATAGAACGTGCAACAGCGCCGTTGATGACGGGCCCTGGGACAGCGCGAGGAGGTATCTCTGCTGTTTTGGGGGACCTTGGTTTTTGAGTGTTTGTTTTGCGCTCTTGGTCTCTCGTTGCAGGACTTCGAGGCGCTTGATTACTTTTTGCTCTATGAAGGCTGTGTAGCATGATCTGGATCTCGATGTCAGTTTGCTATGGTTCTGGTATGGGGTCATGGGATTTGGAATTTGAATTATAGTATGAGGGGGAGAGGATGAAAAAAAAAAAAATTTTAAGAAATGTTAAGATAGAAGTGCAACTTACGCGCACACCTCATCAGTTCGCAATTCGGTCACGGCATCGTGCTCTTTGCATCGCGAACACACTGCCCCGCCAGGCATGTTTCTGTCGTCTTTCCTGTTGGCTTCTGGGATGGCTGCCCTTCAAAATACTTGGTTTGATTCTGATCCGTAAGAGGCTATTCTTATCTTGAGTAGGCTGGAATATCGCACTAGTCTGTACTTGCGTGAAGTAGGATTTTGTTGGCTTGGTATTGTGAGGTATCAATCCGTGGTTGGATTACTCACATGTGAAATGGAGGGGGTGGCACTTTTTAGTGGAGCAGCTCGAGTTTTTAGTCGGCGTCGTGGTTTACCCCTGAAAATGTAGTGCCAGGTGGTAACCTTTGCCACAGACAAAACACTTTTTGTTCAAGACCCTTCAAGTGCTCTTCACCTCTCTACATGGAACTAATGTACTTGATTGCTCACCTAGGAAAAAACAAATACGAAATCACGGCCTTTTTTTTTTTTTTTTTATTTTACTCGAGCAGGGCAATGGTCGAGATGCTTGGTCACGAAAAGTGCATTATAGAAAAACTCTCACGTGGGAACATGTTGCAAGACTGACAGTTTAACAGTGCTTCAAGGACCAAAGCGCGGCCTGGGTATTATTTTTATCTCTAGACCCTAAATAACAATCCTTTCCAGCGAATAAGAACCTACCTTCTTCTGGCTGATCAGGTGTCCCTTCTCACGCAAACTCCTCTGCACTATCTCACCACCCGACACAACCTTACTATTTGAAATATGCTGTGAGGTTGACTTGAGTCCAAGTGGTAAAGCCGTAGCCGAAGCCTCCTTAAGTCGCACGGCCATGGGTTTCTTAGTCGTAGTTACATCCTGTGATGTAGCAACAGTCGTGTCTTTCTTTGCCGTAGTCTCGTAGAATTTTAGTGGATCTGCAAGGAAGTTGCGAAGGCAGACAACTTCTTCGACGCCTTCGAGAGCAGCGCTGACCTCGTGCGTTAAGGACCCTATGAAGTCTACTGCGTCGTCGTCTGCCTGCATGGCATCATTCAGAAGCCAACCACCCGGTCCCAGCGAGTCTAGGCAACGTCCCAAGAGATCTGCGATCAGCTTGATAATCCCGTCAGGTGGTGCATCGGAAGGTATCTCTTGCTCTTCGTTGTCGAGATCAAGATATCTGTCAGTCCACCCGCCCTTGACAAGCTCGATGCGCAATACGTAGATGAGTGATAATATTTCGTCAGGCTTGAAGATCAGCCGTAGAGCCTTGACAGCTGAGGTACTAGGGCAGGCTCCGAGCTTGGCAAATGCCATGCTGAGTCCTCTGCCCCGTATACTGACATCCTCATTACTCAGATAGGATACAGTCTTCTGGATCTCCTCCTCAAGATCATCGAGCTCCATGCCGATATTCTCATTTTCAGCGGGTTGGCCGCCATCTGATAGCTCATCGGATTGCCCATTTGTAAGGAGTTTAGGCAATGGCTTGTTGGCATCCGTCATTAATTCCAAGCTCTGCATTATTGCCCTTAGAACCGTGAGAATTTCCACAGCGCCCAAATTTGTAGCGGAAAGATACACGACTAACAGTTCCAGCGAAGGGTCAAGCTCGGCAAGTCTATTGACAAGTTGTTCGGCAAGAAATGTGTCGTCTTCCTCTTTCTCGCCCATTTTACCCCGGAAAGCAGCTTTGATATTTGACAGGGTCAAATGGCCAGCATCCACGAGATAGTTCAACGTATTGGTTTGCGGTAATTGGCAGATCAGTCGAGGGATACTGGTGTCGTAAGGGAGAGCACTGTTCCACTGAAAGGAACGACTTATGGCATATATTATCCACCTCCTGTCAACGGGTGGATAGCCTGCTCGAGACCTTGGTAACTGCCAGACAGCAGTTGTTTCCGTGGTATTTTCTCCTGATGTAAGGACATTTTCTACTTTAATTCCAAATTTTTCTGCTAGCAAGAGCTCTAATGCGCTGATGTTGTTGGCATTGTAAAACAACTCGGCTTTGGCTTGGTCGGCCTGCCAAGTCTCCCAGTAGTCCCCTCGCACGGAGCCAGGGAGTAAATTCGAAAACACCGAGGTTTTAGGGGGTGATGAGGCTGATGGCATGGTATCTCTTATCGTCGTGGGAAGACCACGCCCGATTGAGTCGATCAGGAGACCCTCGGCCCGCCGTTTCGCATGGCGGCCTTTGGGTGCCTCAAGCTGAATGGCAACGAGATTAGAGTCTGCAATGGAGATAGCGCGCTCGAGAGGGGAGAAGTAAGCGACCAATTGGCTATTCGAGTTGGGGGACTTCTCTGTGCCAGTCTGGGATGGTGTGCCGACATCAATCTCGACAGTGTCCTGTAGCGATTTGTAAACTGGGTTGAAGACGGAGAGCTGTGTGTTGGTAGAACAGAGAATAGAGGTTTTGCTAAGGGACAAGAATGACGAAGTGCCCCGCAGATGCATCTTTGAAGTGATTTTCGGAATACCTGTTGTCAAGTCGTGGACGAAGATGGTCTCACCGGCCAGCTCAAGCAGTGACCCGTTGCGTACATCCAGACGATAAGTACGGGCGCTGCTTCGCGCCAGGTCCGATGTTATGATAGGCATAACATGAAGTTGGACGATATCTTGCTTGGACTTGGCGGAACTGGCTGTTGCAGGGAGTCGTCCGAGGACATGAAGGTGACGACTACGATGCGCTTTCGATCCCGAGTTGGAAATGAGAATGAAGACCTCAGAGTCCTCAGACGGTGTTTGGTCAGAACCTAACAAAACGCTGAAAGCGTCTTGATTACCCTTAAAAATACCCTTGATTGCCTCGGCCGTTGACACCGATCGACAAAATTCAACAGTGAAGTCCGGTTTGGCGCTATCAACAAGGTCCTGGGTCATAATTGTGGCAGTTGATGTCCACCTCTGCTCCAGACTTTCGCCGTCGAGGCAGACCGTCTCGCCATCTTTCCGTACGACCAGGAGCTCTGAGTCTACAGTTGACGATGGAGCAAGCCATACAGCTGGGTTACCCCGTGTCAATTCAGATGAACGGGTAACCTGATCTGTTTTGCCAGAAGCGTCGACAGCATCTTTGAAAAGTGTAATCTTGCTGGCACCTGATTCATCTGTAGCGGAATATGTATATCGTGTGATAGTTTTGTTTGTTTCGTCCCTCAGTCGAACGGAGCTGGGTGGGCAGGAAAGGCGAGACTGGGGAGGGATCGGGTAGGATGTGACAAGCCTTGACGAGGAGACCTGTGATGGCTGAGTTCAGCATAGCTCCATCCAGTTAGGTAGGCAAACAACAAACAATAGACAACATACGTCGTAGATATTTACAGCTTCTCCATCAATTCCAACGGTCAACTCTGCCCGACGCCTCTTCCTCTTCCTGGACCCAGGAACATATCCATAGACATCGCCAACAACATATGCGCCTGTAGCAGGATCGAGAGGTCGAGGGAGGGTGGTTAGCACATATGGTTTTTGAATTTGAAATTGAGAAGCCATTGGTGTCTTTTGGAGGAAAGCCCGAGGTTTCTGCTTGGAGACTCCGTTGTCAAGCTCGGGCTATCACAACTCGACTTGGTTGAGGGTAGCTCCAGGAAAAAAAAGTCATTGGTCGGCTTGAAAATCATGCAGCTGCCGATTGAATGCCCCACCATCTGGCGCTAAGAGGTGTCTTATCTTTATCGTGAGCTATCGTTATCGGATGAATCGACTAAATGGACTCCAGCTGGAAATAAGTGGACCTTCAAGTCATTACATGATATGGCTGAATGGGGAGGAAACGCGGGTAAGTGCAGAAAGTTGGAAAGCGCGACTTGCAGTGGTGGTACGCGCCTTCACTAAAGAGGTCCTTGACGTACTACACGCGACCTACTGTCTCTCCGCCGACAAATGCTCACTACTGCAGTTATCGCTTTTCTCCTGATTCGTTCTTTCCTATTTCTACAGTCACGGTCACTGTTCTTATATCTTATCTTTTAAACAAGCATGTTGAGTATATACATGTACCAATTAGAGCATTAGGAGGATATTAGACGCATCTCGCCCTCAGATCTTACTGCAGTGTACCTTTTCCGTCAGCGTCATACACATGAAAGAGCGCCTCCGTTAGAGACTACATGAATCCGATGTGTCCCTAAACGGACCGCTATAGTGACGAACCTCGATGCACATAGGTTCACCATGACGGAAACCATAGATGCAAACGAGCCGCAGTCGAAGAAGATCCATCCCTTCTTCTCTGCACCCAAAGTCGCTGCTCCTATACTCAAAGGCGACAATGCTGTAACTCCACCAACCCCAGATCCCTCGTGCAGTCCAGCTTCCGAACGGTCCAATATCGACGACAATATTGACGACGATGGTCTGCTTGAACCTGAACGAAAGCGCCGCAGAACCAGCCCCCCAATGAGTGATATCTCATTGCCTACCACAGCCCCACGCACACGACAACCAAAACGCGCATCTGGTAGTGCTAGCATCGCTGCTCATTTTGGACAGAAGGACGTGCAAAAGGAGGTTACTAGCTCAGACCAGGTCAATACACTCAAGCCAACTCCCCAAAGCTCCGTGCCAAACCCGACACAGGAGCCACCTAATGCTGGACGTGACGCGGCAATCGGCGAGCAATCTGGGAGGGAGCCCCAATCCACAGAGCCCCAGCAGCCTAAAAGAGTCTTGAAGTTGAATCCCAAGACCGGCACAATTGGAAGTCCACCGAGGCCAAAGCCATCAACAACGCAACCAACCTCGACAGGCTCTAAACGTGGACGAAAGCCCAAGAAACACCTCGTCACCATCCCATACGGGGTTGATGCAGACGCTCGGAAGCGGATTGGAGAGCATGTAAACCAAATCCTCCGGGGAACATGCACATTCATATTAACCAAGTCGACAACTACTCCCAGTTCTGGCAAAGCACTTCCCATTGGCCAAGCTTCTACAAAATCGGACGCCACGAAACCCTCCATACCGGTCACGAAAGCAGCAACGCCTATAAAGCCCAACCATCCGTTCTTTCAACCCAAAAGCAAACCAACTCCCGCCACAGGAGGAGCACAGCAAGAAGGATCAAAACAGCCCAAAATGTTCTCACCTAGGCGTCAAAGTATCTTCACCTCTACCCCGTGCTCACCACGGCGGCCCAAGATTACGAGCCTAGGGTTCAAGGGCCCAACAATGAGCTCGAAGAACGGTCTCTTACGAACTCCAGGAGCACAGCATCCAGCCTGGCCATGGAATGGAATGGTTCATGTTCGCGACAATATTGCCCTAGATCATGGCCCGGGAAGCAACAACATCAGTATGGCGGTCGAAAAAGCAGAGCGCAAAGCAAAGAGACAAGAAATACAGTTGAGTCTGGACGAGAGCATTCTCCGCAAGACCTTAAATGAGCTAGACATCGATCAACTCGCTGATGCTGTTAAAAATCTATGCAGCAAGGACTTTACACCCATCTCACCCGTCGTTCGCTTACCGGAGAAACATTTCGAGAGTGGACAAATACTCCAGCAACGAGTACGACAGGAACTTCGCACGCTCAGAATTGAAGGCGCAGCATCCAAAACTCATGCCGCCATCCTTCAGGTGTATAAAAGCATTTCAACTACATTATCAGCCTTTGATAGGGCTACCTGTGAGTCTGCAGCATGGACACAGAAATATGCGCCTGCGTCTGCACAGTGCATACTGCAGAGCGGGCGCGAAGCCGAACTTCTGCGCGACTGGTTACAGGCATTGAAAGTGCAAGCGGTAGATACCGGAGCGTCTGATCTTTCCAAGCTCAGAGCTGCCGCGGCACCCCAAAAGAAACGACGTCGCAAGCAACTGGATGATTTTGTCGTGTCGAGTGAAGATGAGGCAGACGACATGGATGAGATTTCCGAAACTGAATCGGACTGGATGACTTCCGGTAGTCGAGGTGCAGCTCAAAAGACGGTCTTGCGTTCTAGAGATACGCAACGTGGAGGCAAAAGCTCAACTCGTCTCACTAATGCCGTACTACTCAGCGGGCCGCATGGATGCGGCAAGACAACGACTGTGTACGCGATCGCAAAGGAACTTGATTTTGAAGTTTTCGAAATCCACGCTGGAGCGCGCAGAAACGGCAAAGACATCCTCGAAAAGGTCGGAAATATGACGCAAAACCATCTCGTCAGTCATCAACAGAAGGATGGTGCCCAGAGCCACTTGGTTGATGAAGACGAGACGGAAAGAGACCTTCAAGCTGGCAAGCAGGGAATGATGACTTCCTTCTTTAAACCGAAAGCACCAGCACCAAAAAAAGAAGCCAAGAAATCCAGCCCAACCGTCTCTAGCCAGAAAGTATCAGTCCAGGAGAACAAGAAGGCAAGCAGAGATCAAAAGCAATCTTTGATCCTACTGGAAGAAGTCGATATCCTATATGAAGAGGATAAGCAATTCTGGGCTACTGTCGTTTCCATGATAGCCCAATCGAAACGACCATTTATCATGACTTGCAATGATGAAACAGTTGTGCCTCTGCAAATCTTGAAACTCCATGGAATCTTCCGTTTCTCCGTGCCGCCTACTGATCTGGCCGTTGATTTACTCCTGTCGATCTCTGCCAACGAAGGACATGCTCTTCGCAGAGATGCGGTCGAGGCTCTTTACGAATCGCGCGGACATGATCTTCGTGCTTCAATTACTGAACTGAACTACTGGTGCCAGACGGGTGTCGGTAATGTCCGAGGTGGAGTGGACTGGTTCCTCCCCAGATGGCCCAAAGGTCGCGACATTGATGCCGATGGTAACATCATTCGCGTGGTCAGTCAGGATACCTACCGTGCTGGCATGGGTTGGCTCAACCGGGACTCGGTAGCAGCCAAGCCTATTTCACAACCTGTCGTTGAAGAGTTACAGCGAGAAGCTTGGGACTACTGGGGCTTAGACATATTGGACCCCTTCGATTCTGAAGACCTCACATGCTGGGCTAAAGAGGCCACAAATCATGCTAATACGAACGTTGCTCGCCTCGCGCTCATGGAGTCAGTGGACACGTTTGCAGAACTCATGAGTGATGCCGATGCATTCGGATCCTTCTTACCCCTGGACTCCAGCTACTGTCCCCTTGATGCAACAGCTCCTCCGATGCACAGTAAAATGCTGGACGACTTTACAATCGGACGTCAGGTCGTAGAAGCATCTTATGCGTCATCATATCACTCAATTGGGCTGGATGTATGCTCGTCGCTGCGATACTTGGCCCAGTCTTGGTTGCAAAATGCCCAACCTGTTCCAAATCAGCAGTGCCCTATGGACTCCTTCACGGAAGAACAAGTCACCCACGGTATAAGACATCACGTGAAGCACGCTACGGAAGGAGATGTGCCAATTACACGAGTAGACTACAGCTTAGCCTTCGACCCAATTGCAGCGTCGGACAAAATGATGGCGAGCGGCTACCTAGACCCCTCGATATTCGACAGAACAATGTCTGCGGTTTCTCTGGATGTTGCGCCATATGTTCGTAGCATCGTGGCTTATGACCAACGACTTCAGAATGAACGTCGGGCGCGCAGCAGTCTTCTTAGTGAAGGAGGCAAGCCAGACAAGAAGCGTGTGCGCACAACAAGAGCTGCTTACTCGGCTCTGGAGGGTGGCTCTCGGGCTAGCACGCGACGCGAGAAATATTTCTCTGCTGAGATTAACCCCTATCTTGTCCTACGGACTGGTGGAAATGGCTGGGACGAGCTGATTCATTGTGTTGATATGATGACTATGGCGGCCGATGCTGATGCTCCTAAAGAGGATGGGGGAGATATTGACGGCGACGGGGATTCCGAAATGATGTAAATGTAACAAAGGAAAAAATCATAGGAGTTAATAGGTTCAGTGGCGACTGGGTGCATAGCAAGGCAAGGCAGCATTGCGGTGTGCATCGTCGGAAGATAACAATGAGATGAACTACGCATAAACATTATTAGCATGCTGTTGATACCATTTCTATGGCTTCTCCTCTAACAAGGCGGTATTGATGTGCATCGACGGTTGATACAGCGAGATTCACTATACATGAACGCACAGTCGATGACATTACTATGATTTCTGCTCTGCCTAGCAAGTCTGTTGTACTTCTACGGAAGCAGTGCAGCCTGGAATGTGGTTTCAGTTTTCGGTAGATCCCAAGACTAAATAATGCCATCTATTCCTCCATTCGATTAGTGCGCTAGCTCGCCTTTAATGTGCTCATCATTAAAGACCCTGAGAGAATTATATCACTCGTTGGCAGCCAGCCTGTCTGTGAGCCTTCCGACCAAAATTCAAAAGTCGATCTCGCTCACCGGAGGTGAAGACCCGGCTGTGAGTTGTAACGAAGGAAGCAGAGCCACCATCCGTCAGGTCCCGAATCGAAGTGGGCTTTTTGCGCCCGACAACGCTGGCCACTGACCCGGGGCAACGGGACTGTGAGACGGTGAAGTCAAGAAGACGAAAAGATTGGAGTAAAGCGGAAGATAATGAGCAATAGTTACACGGGCATGAGGGCATGAGAGCACGAACACGGGGACTCCCCTTCTTGGTCCGCGGGCTCTGGTGCAAGCGAATAGAGTTGTGTGACAACTTGGCTGGAGAGTGGGCTCAAGAGATACGGAGTCCTGTGAATGGGTGAGCCGATTTCTTGCACTATAGAAATCTACCTAATAACACTGAATGGGTACCTGAGATATGGAGCCTTAATTGATTGCTTGCATTTATTAGATATAATAATTATCCCGTGACGTGTTATGGACATGGACAAGGCTTCTTCGTTATCTGTATATTTGATGCTTTCTATTCGCTCGCAGGTCTTGTCGGATAAACTCTCTCATGAAATCTCTCAGACTCTGTGGATTCAAGGTCCAGGTGCTATGCATTCACTATATCTTTTATGTGTTTCGACATGTTTGTAAGTATGAGCTAAGCTAGGTATGTTGGGAAATATGTAGCAAATATAGGAGATACGATATGCCAACTGCTTCGCGCCCACCCATGCAAATTCCCGTATGATCTATATTATTCACAGGACCACCCACTACTGATTATGCAGCGCTTTTTACGAAGGGCGCCTTGACCGAAAATGTAGGCAGGTAAAGGTAGGCAGCCGATAATCAGCTCAGGATCAATGCAGTGTGGTGCAGTTCGGTCAAAGTGTAGTTTAGTTCAAGTCTCTCGCCTTGTTGCTTCGCTGCCGTTGTGTGCGCAAGAAAAGAGAGAAAGTGGAGAGAATGATAGCGAGAGAAAATCCGAGGCGGAAAGGCGGAAAGGCGGAAACGTATCCAGGACGAGTCCTGACCGAGTACCGATCGAGTGAAGTATGTAGTGTAGTGAACTGGGACGGACCATAGCCGACAGATAATATCGTATAGACATCCGAGTTACACATGTCATATTCTTGGCCTGCTCTCCTTGCAGCTGCTTTTTCTTGATTACTTAATGTCTTCTTCTTGCATGCAGTCTGTCTTGCATCAGCGTAGTGAAATTCAGTGTACAGTATAGAAAAAAGGGGCTAGATGGGGAAGATAGGGGAAGATCCTAATGGTATCGGAAATGACAGCCACGCGACATTGGAGGGGAAAGCAAGATAGCCAAACTCTGGTGTCACTAATTGTCTCTTTCGGTCTGTCTTTCGTGGTAGGATCTGGCTCGTCCGTGCGTTTCGACAGACGGTGGATGTGAGCGGACAGAGAGGGAAAGGCCGGCGAGCAAACAAACTAACATCAAGACCAGTAAGAATAGCAAGATCTTAAGCCTATTGAATCTGTCGGTGAGGTCAAATGGATCAACTTCTCGCCTGCGTTATCGTATCCCGCAGACACGGTAGCAGAGTAGCAAACAAACTATTTTCTTCCATCATCAGATCTATCACGCGATGTCTATTTCTGCCGCCGCTATTGCATTTTACAGTCGTCTGACTACTCGGGAGGATTACGCATTCACACGTAAGCAATTCATCATTATTCCATCGTCTGGGTCGATGGTCGTCAGTTACCGTCCATCTCTTAGGTAATTGACGAGTGAAAGGGGGAATGATCAGGCATGCGATTCTACTCGTCAGACCTACTCTAGGCCGCAGAGCCGCAGAGCCACAAGATCCATGCAGAGATCACCGCGGCCGGGCGGCGGCTAAGGAGCTATCTAGGACTATGGGACGGGAAGGGATTTTGGTCTTGAATGCCGAAGTTGCCGAGCGATTGCTGGGTGTAGCAGTTTGAAGTTTGGGCTTGAGTGACAGCGGATGTCGCCGTCCGTCCAAAGACGAGACAACCAGCAGCCAACACCGAACCTTCAGGCTTAGATTATCAATTCCTGCCTCTGTTGCAGGCATGAATTGAATGGATTGATTGTAACCGGGGAAATTAGCAAACAAGCTAAGATGGTCTTAGTCTATGTAAGCTCCTCTTCTTGGCTGCAGTTCAGCTCGCGGTTGCACAGCCCATAGATGACTAGAGCAACAGGCAACTTAGGTTAAAGCATACCATAGTCTAAAGATTGAGGCTGTCACCTCCTTTTCTCACTGCAAGCTTGCTTCTCTGGTTCCTTTCTTATGCAATGCTTACCTATTACCACAGCCCATTGCTGCCTGGTGGCACTTGGCCACCGCTGGGTATTCTTTAGGGCAGACACATATTATCTAGAATATTTACTTTCCTTGGACGTTGATCGTTGAACCCCGGACTAGTTGGTTGATTTGCGAGCATGTGATATCGTCCATCTAGTTGGGTTGATCGATGAGGCTCTTCGGAAATATTCACCCCGCAAAAAGAAGAACTGTTTTTTTGCACATGTTATTCCCATGACCCCGTAGATTTTTTGCAGGTTTAAGGACCCGAAGCAACGGGTTTTCTTCTTGTTTGAAAAAGAAAAAAGAGTCTCGGTTACTCTCTTGGAGATTTTTTGATCATGCTGGTATGATTAATTGATTGATTAATTGCTTGATTGAATTGAAATGGTCATGCCCAGCAATTTTGGGCATCATAACAGCGAACATGCAGATGCGATGCGCGCCGCCACACGCATGGCACCCTGAATTGCGTGGCGACTTTAATGCGGACGGATCACAATACGGATATGCAGCCGATTTGTGAGTTGTGACGGGGCGAAATATCTGTAGGTCTGACGTTTCGTATGCTGGCGATGTTGACAAGTGGTAGGAATGAGTAGTTGATCAGCATACTAGATGCGGGCGATGCGATAATACAGTCGTCGGAGGTTGTAGTATATGTAAGACTTTAAAACGCCTTTTGGTACAGCTCTAGAAGGAGTCGAGGAGTCACAGGGCTGTGACTGCAGCCCAGTAAGGCATTGCTACGCCAAGGGAGAGCACCACGCAGAGGAGCTGAAGAAAAATGCACATCTACACATCGGTAGCTTAGCTAGCTAATTTTATTAGTATTCATGCTGAATTACAACTACTCTCCTTGTGGAAGAGGCTCAGAGGCGGTGCGGTACGACTTGGATGTTTTTCCTTTCCTTGTTTGTTCTTTCTGCTGACTCAAGCGGCGTATACCGATCAGTTGGATCTGTACGTGAGTCAAATCATAATAAGGTAGACAGGCAGGTAATATCGCGCTGCAGTCGTGGAACATAGTGAGTGGGTGCGCCCGCTCTATGCAACAGCTCTCGTGTTTCGCAACAAAGCCACATGGTGTGTCATTAGCTTACAAATGATAGATTGATTTTGAACACTCAATGGCGATTATTCGCGCTGTTAAAGACCCAGCTTGGGGGATAATGGACAGCATGAAGATGGAGAAGATGCAGAGCCAATCTGGTCCATCGGTAAGATGGGGTAGCGGAAAGTCGAGAACATTCCCTGACCTTGCCTTTTCTGGACACCGGACCAATTAGAGGGGGTTGCTTGACCTCGAAAGCCAAGGCGGGCGCAGGCAGGCAACGTTCCACTAGCCCATGTGTGTTTCGTGGTCATCTGAGGATTCTCAACCCTGAAAAATGGATTGGGCCTAATTATCTACAGAAAAGAAGGAGGGGGTGCTGAACGTAGTTGGCGGGGTTGATCATTGGTGCGCGTGTATTCTGAACTGTCAGGGACGCAAGTGCTCTTTTCCATGAGAGATAGTCGTCTATAGCACTTACTTGACCAAGTAGGGAGGTTGTTGAGGGTGAAACTCATCTCTATCATACTTCGTACAGAGTTTGATGTGGACTGCAACACGGGTTCCCCGAGCACTTCAAGTTTGTATGGAAATGCGGGCTTATGTAATTGCAGTTGTGCTTGCTTCTCGGCCTAATATCTCTTCCTACCTACCACAACGAGTCGCAAAGACTAAATTACACGTGTTTTTTTTTTTTTTTTTTTTTTTTAAACAGGTGGCTGGACCTGTCTGTTCGCTTGCATTATCCACACATTTACCGCGTTACCTTATGTCCCGTGTGAAATGTGTGTTAGCAAGTGGCGGGTAAAGATTAAAATGTGTGAAGTCAAGTGGTTGGAGGGGAAGAATGTCAACACGTCGTCGAACAAGGTTCAGGGTGCTGGGCAATGATGATGAAATAGAACCAATGACACCTACGTCACAGGGTACCAATGGTTCGGGGGGTGGGCGCTAGTAGAGCTGTGCAGCGACTTGAGAAGTACTACTCTCCGCAACTCTTTATTGGTGACATGATGGGTATTGACAAAGTAGATTGTTGATGACCGGCTCAACGGCCTAACCCATCTAGGATAATATTCCAGAGTTAGACCTTGCCAGGAACGAACAGGAGGGTCTAGCAAATGACCCCATACAAATGATGACAGACAGGCGCCGATGCACGTTCTTTACCTTACCCCCGCGTATCTGTTCTCTTATTCCTTCAGGTCTAATAAGGAAGCAGAGGTCATAATTAATAATTTTCACCTTTTTTCTAGTCGAGGGAAGCGTGTAACATTTCATTTTTAATCTCATGAACATCCGATCCGGATGTGGCATTATTATTGTCGATGACAATTCCTTTTGACCACCAAAAAGCAACTCTGCCGACGGGCTGTGACGATATCAAGGATACCTACCCTTGGAAATACTTGGCCCAATAACAAAATCCTCGACATCCCTTTGCCCAACCCAGCTATTTTCTCATTGCCGCCTAAGCATATTTTCATCAGATATAACCAACCAACATTATCTATGTTGTATATATGCCTACGAGGCTTTGTTCCCTCTCTTACTAAATTTCCAAGCATTACCTTTCTTCCTCTTACACAAACACGCACTGTCTTAAGCCACTTCCGCCCGCGCTGGCTACATACACGTCACTGTGGAACAACCACGTCTCTCTCTTGCTGCCTTAAAGAAAAAGTCCATCGCGCTCGATCGCACCATCATCGCCTGCTTTTTCAAGGCAATTATGATAGACAGGCGAAAGCCGCCGCACGCCGAAACGCCTGCTATAAAGTCTAACCCTCATTAGTCAAGCTACCAAGAGTACAAGCCTCAGACCTATTATATGCGCCCTTCAGCCCGAAAAACCCTAGGATATTCAGGTCTCCCCGACCTCTTACCAGCTTTACATTTATCGCGAGAACCCAGGGCCGCTGTCTCGGTAGATAACTGATCACAACAGCATTTGCCTTTTTCGCACCTTGTCACACTTACTTCAACTACTGTCTCACACCGAAAACTTCCTATATATACTGGGTCATCAACCCAACAAGGGTGGGAACCCGAATTCATCCAAATTTTTGACGCTCTTCATATCGCCAGGGCTCTTAGTCTCAATCCAATTATATCAACATGATGTCAAACAGTGGCCTTGACGGCGAGGTCAAACCCGCTTCCGTAGGTGTTCTAACGTCTATTGACAATGCCGACGCTCTCGCACTGAAGCTCTTCCGCCGTGCGCGCAATGCTGGCTCATATTTCGAAGACATCTCTGTTATCGTTCGAGGATTGCATAGAGTGTTGAAGCACCTTAAGGTAGAGGCTGAGGATCCAGAGTCTCTTCTTAACAGCGAGGACAGTACACTCTACGCACGACAGGTGATACCCATGATTGAGGACATCGACTTCACCTTGAAGCAGCTCGACACGATCCTAGAGAAACAAGAGCATCGCAATGCGAACGGAGGAAATGCGCACGTAAACGACAGCGAAAAGGGCTGGACCATGTTGGATAGCATAGAGCGTGACAAAGTCAATCTCATTCAGTTGAAGCTGTCTCAGCAGAAATTACACGTCGACATGTTTCTCGACACCATTCAACTGCACAATCCGAGCAAGACCCGCAAGATAGTAGATACCTCTACCACCGAAATGGAGGCTATCAAGGACAAGGTCGATGCAATTGCCACACGCCTCTGCCGACGTACCAATTCTGGGCTCAGTGAGGACGAAGACCAGCTATGGGAACAGTTCAGAGACGCTCTTGAGGCCGAAGGCTTCTCTAAAGACGTACTGCGTAAGAACCAAGTAAGTACTCATGTTTATCTTCATATTCCCTATATGGGTGTCGCTCTGCTAACAATCTCTTAGGATGTTCTTCGCGCCTATATCCGACAAATTGATGGACAGCTTACAAAGTACAATGGAAATACACCTTCGGTAAGAGGATTGCTAGAACACTACAATCCATCTTATTCGCCTGGCCATCCGACACTGCCGTATCCGGAGAGCATGAATTATGATGAACAGTATGATCCCCTCGTCGAGAATGAGGAATACTTTCCATCTACAAAAATGGAACGACTTCAATATGAGGAATACCCACCTCAGTCTCCTCACATCTATACAGAGGGCACTGGTATTTCATATGATCGTTGTTCATCTGATGATGAGTATGGCTCGTCCCCTGACTCGATGGCTCTGATTTCCACGAGAGACCTTATGGCCTTTGACAATGGACAAGCTGATCTCGCTAATGACATGGGGAACATGCATCTCTCAAATGGTATCAACTACACCACTGCCGATACTCAGTCGCAACGATATCTTCCTTCGTCTTCACAGCCAGCGCTAATCGGCTCACCACCTCCACCGTACACTTCTCTTGAATCTTCTGTCAGCCATTATAACTACCAGCAGGATCCACAGCCAAGATATGTCCCTGCGCTCCCATCGCCAACAAGGAACGGAAATCGGAGTCCTCCACCACTCCTCCACTCCAATTCGATCTCCGCTCCAGCCGTTGTCGGCAACCAGCAGGCTTTGACCGCACCCACTTCCCAACGGTATGCTCGTCTAGATCCTGATGGACAAGGCCGAGATATCCCGCTGGATGCGAAGTGGACACGCATCCGCAGAAGTCTTGTTTCTCCCGAGGTCCTCAAGCAACAAGGCCTACGCTACGAAGCAAGACCGCAATTTGTGGCTGTCCTCGGCGAGCTGACGAGAGAGCAAATTTCAGATTTGGCGAAGATGAGTGCCGAGGTCAGGAATGCGCGCCGCCGTCCGGCTTTTGACACAAATAGTACCAGCACTCAGCCGAGAGCGGAGAAGAAAGAACGAAGACCCGAAGACCGCTATCACCCCGACAAGTATCGAAATTGGGATGTTATTGAGGGTCAGCGCGATCCTAATGGAGGATACGTCATCGATCCTCAAGGACGCAACCGGGCTCAAAGCACCGCTAGCTCTGGTCAATTATGGGACTCGGACGACGTATTATCCGAAGCCTCATCCAGAGATCCTTATGATCAATCTCACTTTCATCCGAGTTCCTATCCCAACTCATATCCACCGCCCACTCATCCTCGCTCTGCACCCTATCACCACAGCTCCACCAACAACAAAGACTACCCTCCTTTTTTATCTGAAGACGGTGATGATAAGGGTACGAAAGCTTATCCTTTCATCGTGTCTCCACCGCCGCAGGATGGAGAGAAGGTCAGCGACAGCCAGGACAAAGTCAGTCCAGCAGCCACGGTGAAGCCGAAGCCTATCCTCAAAAATAAGGGTGAAGACCCTCGTGTGCGCTTCGACATGAAACCCCAAGTCTTTGATGAGAGCTCAACCCCGCAACCCCGTGGATCTACAAGCCGTCGTTATGATAGAGACGGCGGAGACAGAGATCGAGACCGTGATAAAGGTCGCTCGGATCGTGATCGCGAGCGCGAGAAGCGACACCGGTCTGAACGACAATCCGAACGGGAACGGTATAGCGACCGAGATCGCGAGCACCGCGGCAGCAAGTCTTATAGCAGTCGTCGAGGTGGCGACAGGGATGACTACGATAGCCGTCGATCTCGAGAGGATAGGGATCGTGACCGTACAGACCGAGCAACCCGGAAGAAGACACGCGGCGAGACTCTTAGAGCTGCAGGAATTGGCGGCGCTGCTGTTACTCTCTTGAGTGTTCTTACCGAAGCTGCGGCTGGGCTGTAGCGCTATGCTACACCAAAGTGGAGTGGAACGCATACTGAGATTCCCCCCCTATTAGATGTATCGCATGAAAGTGTTGCGCTAATCGCAGGGTTGGCAAGGGCTTTCGGCAGGGGAAGTCTGGCTGCGAAAAGATACTTCTTCTGCTTTGCCCAAGGTCACTGCGTCTGTGCACACCTGGTTCACGACTTGGGGGCGATACATCTTTTTAGCCCTCGTCCTTCGTATTCGTTTTCGAGGACCGGTTGTCGGCCGACTTGAGTGGGCTGCCTTTTTGCCCCAGCTCATCACCTACCTATCTGTTTTTACTTCATGTTGTCCCTGTCGTTTATTCATTTTCTACTTTTGCATATTCGGTCGGATTGTTCTTTGCTTTGAGGTGGAGATACCCGCATCTTCATTCAGGGGCAAGTTGCTATTATTTCTGTTCATCTCTGGCCCTGTTTTTGCAAACTGTCTTTTTCACACATATCCCTTGCAAACTCAGGAACATAATTGGATATTCTTGTGGTGTCCTTTGACAACGTTGTTCTACCCTACGCCTTTTCTTTTGTGTTTAGCTCATGATGACTGATACCCGGATACATGATATGGGAAGAATGGCACAGAGATACCCGGGCCTAGGGAAAAAAGGAAGGGTTAAAAGAATTCCAAATAGGACTCGTGAGATAGGCAAGGAAATTTGTGTATAATACTTTTGAAATTAGGAGATGACAATGGGAGAAAGATCAGTAAGGGATAAAGATATGTGGGAGGCTTGGTGAATGAGGACCATTTGATTCTGCTTGAAGCCGCTACATATTCGTGCAATTATTCTCTAATGGGAAAACGGAAGATGATCCTGCTTGGACGTGACCCTCTCCCTTCCTCTAACTCCCTGGACGGTACTGGAATAAACGAAGCCCTACATACTCCGGTGATTCCAAAGTATGCACTTACATGCACCGTGTGATGTGGAAGAACACTGGCGGGACTACATTAAGTTTGTTGTTATACCATATTAATGTCGAGGTTCGAGGTCACATGAGGGCTCGCCGCTTTTGCTTAGGCGACGCTCTGGTCGGCTTGGGCTTAGATCCCTCTGGTATTTTGCCGTTCGCTAGGGCTCTTTCTTTGCTCTCATGTCTAAACTTCCATTTGATGAGGCAAACGGAAGTCCACAACATGAGGGCAGTGGCATTAATACACCAAGAACCCAGGTAGTTGGGGAGGAGAGTCGAGACGGATCCCCTTGATATTGGCTTAGGGTAATAGGAGAGAAGAGGTCCATCGAAATAGACTCCTGGCTTTGGACCCTGTGTTCGGATTGAGCTTCACGGTGATCAGCTTGCTTCCTGTGTCCAAGAAGAAAGCTGTTGCGATAGTGCCAGTTATCTCGAAATATTCGGACCGCTGTTCAGTCTGGACGCTCAACTCTTGATGATTTTACTGTAGATCGCCTTCAAAGCTGGGAATAGGGAAGTTTGGTAGCAGCCAGAGAATGAATGCTGGAACCCCGCAGAGCAGACGATCCTCCTCGTCGGGACAACAATTATCCGCTGAAGACATGCCCTGCTCTGCAGCCTGATAATTGCTGCCCAGTAAATGCGCTGCCTCTCACTCTGTGCTCAAGCTTAGCAAATAGTATCGATGTCTAAGCAGTATAGTAGTTCAAATACCTGCTATTTCACTTTGCCGGTGATAACTGAAAGTTCACTTACTTACGACAACATTGAAAATCGACCCTCTTCCTTGCGCGTAACTCATCGCGGGCACGAATACTAGATGAGATCTTGATCGCTAGGCACAGAACGAAATGTCGAATCTTCCAAGCATGCCTCACGTCGAGATGCCAACATCGAATGAAGGGACTTTGGAGAGACTTGGGGGTGCAAGCAGTTTGGCTGACAAGGTTAAATCTAAGCCAGATGCCAAGGCGGAGGATGATACTAAGACGAAGGATAGTACCAAGGCGGAAGATGGTACCAAGGCGGAGGATGGTGCCAAGGGTGATGCTAAAGATGGAGAGAAACCGATCTTGAATGTGGATACGAATAGGTATGGTGCCAGCTATATTTACCAGCCAGTGAACTCTTAGCATCACACCTGATGGCTGACAGTTGTGCTTATGCCCAATTATCCATTCTTCATGCTAAATAGATGGTAACACGAATATAGGAACGCAGAAGGACTAGAGAAAAAGGATTGGGATGAGGTTATAAGAACTAATAAGTTACTGCACGGATTTCTGATCCGTTCCGAGGTGGCGGATGTCGTCCGCGCGCGGCACCCTGGTATGGAAGCGTCAATTCCCAGTTTATGTTTCCAGCGATTGGACTAATCGGCGGTGATAGCATTTGTTCTACAGACGCAAGATAAGGGCGATGGCAAACCCTGTTTCCAGGTCGTGGATGGGTCTACCACTCAAGTGTACGAGACGACAAACGCGTTCCAGAGCTCGCTTGCGGAGAATGCCTTCTCAGAGACATGTATTGAAGGAGAAATGTAATCTCTTTTCGGTTAACACGTGTAGTAAGAAGAAAGCTGATGTTGTATAGATCTATTGGCGATATGGGGATCCAGGCTGGTCTGTCAGGAGAACGTTCGCGGAGAAAGAAGAGCTCGACGGAAGAGTCATCGACCATAAAGGGGCACGAGTATCATGCATCGTATAATGTAAGTTATCACCCCCGAGTGTATGCTTCAACGGCCCTCAATTTTCGATCATCGCGCTAGTTTCCCCGGGCAAGAGTGATCCTCGATGAGTACGAGCTTGACATTTCAGACAATTGCGCTACCGCCATAAAGGATATAGAGGAGAATCAAACACCTCGTTCTCTCCGCGATTTCGAAGTTAAGTTCGGTATGATCTAGGTCTTATTCTTGTATCGATAAAAGTAGTTCTTGGATTGCCCGTAACTAACCAAACGAGGGCATATATTTGTAACATCCGTCGTGCTAGGTGGTCAACAGAGAACTGTAAAGCTCTCTGGAGCTTTGGAGCAGATGACAGACCACCAGAAAGAGGACGCTGTGCGAGGTGCGCTCGGCGCTAAAATCTCGGCGCCATATGTGACCGCATCTCTCCAACGCTCCAAGGATCATGGGACCGGGTCCTCTGCTAAGAACCAAGAGTATGCAGACTTGTCCTTCATCAGTATGAGCGCAAATGGCGGCGATACCCTTGTCGGTGCCGAGTATGTTTCCCATTCCTCTAGTCGTTTTCCGCCTCAATTGACTGACGTAATTTACGAAAGCATCCCGACCTGGACCAAAACAGTCTCGGCTCACAAGAATTGGCGCGTAATCGGGGTAAGGCCTAAAGAACTCGATTCTAAGAGGCGCAAATAGTTGTAGCAAAGAAAAATTGGGCTGACACGCACTTTCATAGAACGAAATTGCCGTACCCATTTCACAGCTCATTGCGCAGATTCAGGCAAACTTTTACCTACCTGGGCTGTTTCTTTGGATCCGAAAAGGTAAACCGAAGGCAACAGAACTGTTGGAGCTCTCAGAGGAAGAGCGGATCATGCTCCATAACTGGCTCTCCGGGCATGAACGCAAGAACAAGCAGACGCCTTCGGAACTGATGAAGAAGGAAAAACATACCAACAAACAATCGTGATGCGATAGGAGCAAGCGCCCAAGCCGTGCATGGTGGTAGAACAGAGGTGTGCGTGAGGGATGCAGGGTTTTCACCTGGACGCTTGTTCGCGTAACTTGTAAGCGCAACGCTCCAAAAAGCTATATAGCAGTTCTATACGTTTTACAACGCCGCGGAACTGCATCTCAAGGTCAATAGACTTTGTAATCTCTAATGAGTCCACCGGGTGCTCTATACACGAGTAGCCCAACTAGGCAGGTGCCACTCCATTGCTCTTAATGGATTCGTAAACATCCTTCAAAGGCACCACCACATACCTAAATAGCCAATCCTCTGCGCTACTGGCGCCGTTGAAGCGAAGACATTCGTCAATCACATCTGGATACCTGGGGTGTATAGAAATGAGGCGGCCCTTTCCCGTATATGCTTTCAAGCTTCGCGCCTCCAATCTCAAGTCTCCTACGCTGGTCCAGGCTCCAATCTCATATATCAGAATTCCAAGTTTCTGAATCATGGTGACTTCAGGGTCTTCCGCACCCGGCACGGTACCTGCAGACGAGGGCGTGAATGCCGTAGCTCCAACCGTAGTCAAAGGGACAAAAGGAATGATGCGAGACTCCTTGTACTTGGTCTCCTCTTGTTTCTTGTCGAGAGTTGTATAGAATTTGAGGTCGTGGGCCTGGAAATCTTGGGTACCCTCGGCACGTAGGCTGTAAAATAAAGAACACGCGGTTATATAAGCAAGGCGGGCTCTGACGCCGGCATACCCAGCCTGTTGGAGCACCTTTTGCTCATCCCGGTCTGTGAAGCAAGTGAAGAGGCTCCGTTCCGGCAGGAGGGGTGTTGAGTCTAAAACAATTCGGATGGTCTTGCCCAGGTGCCCCAAGAAAGTACCAAAATCCTTTCGAGAGGCAGATGGTGTCGCGGAAAGAAGCTGTTTTCGCACACTTGCTACTCTCTCTCCAGCTTCAGAGGCCTCCTCTTCAGGCGACACGTCGAAGATAAGGACTTTAGTCTCTGCAGCTTCCTGGGTGAGATCGAGTTGTGAGTTCGGCTCTGGATAAAGCCTTATGTAAAACGCCGCGCCGTTAGTCTGAAAGTAGTTATTACAGTTATCCGAACGCTGCCTTAACGAAGGCTGGAGATCAAATGGGTTACTATATAACCTTAATTGAAACACGACCTGCTCCGTCTCGGGAAGTTCGCTCAAGGATGAAACAAGTCGCTTCAGTCTATCGCCGGCATCTTGGAAGCCTGGTTGGAGCTGCCTTAGCCTCAACCCCTCTAGCAACTTTGCGAGATTGGTCTTTGACTCCTTCGGTCGCAGATGGCCTGAATAAGATTCTATGTGAAGGCTCAGTTCATCCAGAAGTTCCAGAAATTCATCGCGTTTCTCTTTCCACCGTGTCTGAGGCGTTGATACCAGCTGCTCCGGCGGAGTTGGTGGAGCATTCACCGCGTTGGGCGCATTCTCAGGTTGTACTATGATCCCTGCCTGGGTAGCTGCTGGTTGCCTACCTCTGTGGAAGAGGTCACGCAGACGGCCTCGAATTCCTCGCCTTGAGGGCTGATGCGAGGTTGAGCTTGCTAACGACGCTGGTGGAACCTCAGACGATGGGGCCGCAGAGGCAGGCGTCAAGTTTGTTGCTGTTATTGGGCCCCGAGGGGCTTAATCACATCAGCGAGGAGACTCGAAATAGCACTCCGTAGATTGGGGAAGAAGTAAGTACACTGTGCCGTTAACTCTGCTGGGCTTCCGCTCTCGCAGGTGAGTATCAACTCTTCGCACTTCTGGAATGTGCTTATCCAGTCTCTCAGCTCGTCCACAATTTGGGCCTTAAGTCGGGAGGTAGCGTCGTCCACAGGTCTGTCGGCTAGTTCGAGTACTTATTGATCTCGAACCAACTTGAAGTTTTCGATCTGTGCCTCGTATTCAGCCTCAAAGTCCGACCAGTTCTCGCCAAAGCTCTCCGAAAGCTTGTGGTTTCCAAATACCCATTCACAGCCACGGAATCGTGGGTCATCAATGGCGTACTTGGCAATGGAACCGTTGAAAGGCACAAAAGGTGTCATAATTGGGACTGACCAAAACGAAACTGCGCCAATTCGATTTCAGAGATATATCAAAGGGATATCGTGGGAGAGTCAAGGGCAGGGTAGAAAATTGCCTGCGTGCAAGAACCCTTGCTGTCTCAAGCCAATCAGAGGACGTATCTGAGGGAGAATCGTGAGGCGGGGTAGAAAGCTGCCTGCGCGCGATACTTCGTAACCCTTGTTGTCTCAAGCCAATCGGAGGACGCTAACTTGATCAAGACATATAGCGATGCAGCTGATGGCGAAAGATCTGCCTATTGCAATGACATTCTCTCAACGACGTTCCAGCATGAGTAAGCAAGATTTGCCAGCACATTCAGGTTCCTGGACGACATTCTGTTTGTTGTGGCACTGGTCTCCGTTCTTGTAGGCATAGCGTTGAGTCTGAGACGATTCTGGGGGGTATGAGTTGCGAGTGTAAGAGCTGACATCTGCACAGCCTGCAGCCCTACTGCGACAGACATCATTACGAAATTCAGTCTCTCACATGTTTGGCTTGTCTTTAGCCCCTCACGATTGAGGGCGCAACAATCCCAATCCTGAGGATCCTAGACTCTTCTCGACAACATGTCTGGAGTCGAGATTGCTGGCGCTGCTTTGGCTTTGGTCCCCTTTGTGCAGGAGATTTTCACGTCCTACTCGACAGTTATAAAAGGCAGCCGCAGGAATGCCCATCTTTCCTCGAGATTACTAAGTGAAAGGGCAAGGTTCGAAACAATTGTTCAAGGACTGTCGCGTTATGACGATGCGGACATGTCACCCGAGATGAAAGAAAAATTGATCAAGTTGATGAAGACCAATGCGGCGAATCTCGAACGTGCTGCAGAAATGTTTCATCGCGGGGAGCAACGGCCCACATCGGTAAAAACAATCAAAGAATATTTTGGTGGAGGACGGGAGCTACAAGATCTCGTTGAGATCATTTCTCAAGTGAACTCTTCACTCACCATGGTTTTACAAATCGCCACCTATCGCCTATCACATCAGATTAACGACCAGATTGACGAGCTAGCACGAGAAACACAGCGCCGCCTGCAGCGCCTCGCCTTAGGTGAAAACACCGACTCTTCGCAGCCTACCAAAGTAGACCAGGAAGAGACTATGTCCCATAAGACAGAGATAACCCAGAGGGGTGTTCGACCAGAGCAACCGAGGGGTCAGCTGCTTGAACGCCTGGTGAGGCTCTCTGCTGAGCTTCTGGTGCTGTTCTCGAATGAGCTACCCGAATACGCCGAAATTTCAAATCAATTCCGGCTTTGGGGACTTGCGATCGAGTCTGAAGGGCTCTATCGAGCATTGAATTCTGAGACACAAGATTTGGAAAAGTCCCAGTACCGAGGCATGATCCAATTGCTCTTCCGCTCGAATATACGCATCGGCAGAGTCTTGGGTGAGTTTCGGCTCTCTATAATCCCTAGCACTGATCCGGACTTAACTGATACTACTGACAGTGTGGTGGGCGAACAATGTGGAAGAAAAATCACTGCAAGATGAGTGGCATGTCGTGCTCGCAAGATGTACCGCGGCTATAGAGCAAGTTCATTCCGAACTGCCGGGTCTTCCAGAAGTCGGAATGGATGATTTCTCAAAGACAAAGAGAGATGCAGCAGGGTCAACTAAGGCAGTTCTTCGAACAGTAGAGTTGTGCATTCGGACCCTGCGCAACTGTCTCCCACCGACGATAAATTTCGCGCGTGCGTACCCAATTCAAATCGAAGACCTCCCCGCGTCTGAGGTTGCTAGGCTACTGGATGTTTCGGTGGATCTTATCGAGCCGGCCGCTCAAGCATTCAAGAAAGCGGTAGGCTCAACTGCTCGCAAAAAGGAGCCCAAAGACGTGGTCGAGGTCGACCTGGACTCGATATATAATGTCTTTAACGCGCAAGCCGCCATCTTGCAGGAATGGAAAGACAAACACAGGCAAGACATTGAACTGAAGCTGGGTGAGAACAGCCCTGCGAAGCTCGCCTCGATAGCAGATGCTATAGAAAATATCACCAGTGTCCTGCGTAAGTTGGGCGTTCCGAACACTGCCGAAGGCCAAGGTTTTTTGCTGATTTAATACCCAGTGGAACTTCCTAACGCATTAGGAGGCGTGGTAGACCAGGTTCCAGCGGGTGAGAGCATCAGTGAAAGAATGAAAGGCTTCGAGGATTCTGTCTAGTCTTTGGTCATCTTGGAACCCCAATTGGCATCCATAGACCCGCCTCCGCCGTACCAGAAAAACTCGAAGGACCGGATGTTCATCAGCGTCACAGGCGAACCGGTCTCGTATGAGTATCTCCAGATGCAAGCGAAGATGCAGTCAGAAAGCCGACAGTTCACGGACCTCTTAGGCCCGTCCCATACTGTATGACCTATATGATGAGGTAAAGATCCCTTTGGGCACTTCTACCAAGGGGAGCAGAGCCTGAGGCGAAGGACTCCCTGGCATTACGCGGTCCAAGTTTGATTGTGTGTATGGTAGCTTACGTAGATGAGGCATAATGCTGGAAAAGCGCGTTTTAATGAGGGTAACTCTTATATCAAGCAATTATTAAGCCTCACGTGATATAGTACCGTAGGGCCGCTTCCTCTAAGGGGTGCAATCAATACTTGGTAGACGGTTGATATGAGATTCAAATGCCCAGGTGATGGTTTTAGGACTGAAGGTTTCCAATAACGGGATCATCATAATGCTTTTGTCCTCCCGCGAGACGGTAACTTGAGCGAGATCGTGAGATAGATTAATTGGTGTCTCATTTGGCTCGCCGCGGACTCGGATTCGCCGTCAACGGCAGCTCAGGCGGCAGTAATGACATGTAGAAGCAGTACTTAGAAGTCCAGATCATGGCCCTCACAGCCCTGTCAGCCCAAGCGACAGAGCACGTTACATCAGGGCATAAATTTGAACCATGCAGCCGTACGAATGTTTATATTAACTACCCATTCGCCCTGCCCGGCGTGTCAGGGACAAAGTGCTTCATCAACGTCTTATTGCCCTTGCGCTCTACCTGGGTTCGCATCCACTGCTCCGTCTGCCTCGCCTTATCTATCTGCTTCTTCTGCGTCGTCAGCACGGCTCTCTGCTCATGCGGAGCAAGGTGCATCAACTGGCGTTGGTCGGAGGTACGCAACGAACTGATCTGGTTCATTGTTGCGAGAGAGCGTGTTTCGGCCTTAGAGAGCGCTTTTGATGTGCCAGGGTTGCTGCCATCGGGACGCGGATGTACAGACGATGATTGCGAAAGCGTAGTCCGGTCAGGCCGCTCTGTGTTGCTGCGAGGCGGACGGGGCGCCCGGTAGGAGCGCTGCATGAGCACCTTGCCCGAAGGGAGGCGGATAGAATCGTTGTCAATCTGGACAAGCGTAGGTACGCCTATCCGACTGGCAGCGAAGTACTCCTCTTCCGCATCGCGCTCATCAACGTCGCTTCGGTCTTCGTTGTCGACATTTGCATCTCTACTATGACTGCTATTGTTAAATTGGTAGAAGTCGCGGAACTCGGAGGTTTCATCTGAGATATCAAAACGGCAATGTCCTTTATCTCTCATATGTGACTGAACCGCCTCGCGGCTGTTCTTTTGCGCTCCGCACCATAGACACTCGAAGTATCCAAAGACTACCAAGTGGAGATAGCCAACCAACGTCTCGAGCTCGACAATCAGATCCCCTTGATTAGGGATGATCATGCTGTGCGTTTTGGCCATGTGTTCGAGGTTGGCATCAAAATCGGGACTGGTCACTCGGCAGAATAGGCATTGTGACCTATCCCAATCCCTTGCCATCATCGGCTCCTCCTCACTCCCAGTTCCGTCGCTGTGTTCCTCGCCTGGCACGACGGCTGTAACCTGTTCATATGTTTCCGGTTTCGAAGAGAGCATTTCTTTCTGCATTTTCGCGGTCTTGTTCTCTGGACCAGCTAAGTTCATGGTAAGCTCGAAGGTGTGGGCCATGTGAATTCCAAAGTTGGAGAGCGCTTCCAATGCAAAGAGCAGGTGATGAAGCCAAAGGAATGCAATATGACTTCTCAGGTGAAGAAAGCAGTATCTAACCCGAGATAGGTGCGGTTAAATATCCGTGACGACTTTGAGAATTCCATAGCGAACTTTAGGGGGTATCATTCTGGACCTACATCGCCGCATTGGGGCAGAACCTATCACCACCGGATCACAATTCGATGATTCCAGGTAGTTAGGTAGGTGGTATTCACGATGATCGAGCCTCGCCTATCAATCCTGAACTTACTGAAAAGTGACTCATCTTGACTCATCCCGGACAGTTGGGTAGTGGTTATAGCAGGATTGGGGCTAGATTTAAGAGGGTCACAAAGATCATTCCGCAATTTGGAGACGCTTTTCTGCGGCAGGTGGCGGTCCACTTATGGCGCTAGATTAGCAGTCGGGTCTTCCCATTTTTAGTGCACTAAACAGTTTCATGTGCCCATGAATGGATTTTATGTAAAAGTGATCACGTCGGGCATTGTATAGAGGAAATCAGACCTCGAAAATAGATTCAAGTGATACATAGATCACCCAAGCCACAAGACACTCGTGGGCTTGATGAAGATAAGGCGAATTGTCGGGTTCTTCTCCGACCTGGCACAGAAATGTTAAAACAGTTTTGCTCATAGTTTCATCCCCAATGTGAATTCTATGGGGCGGGTTGGTATCTCGGTATCCCGCCCCCAATAAGTACAGACTCAACCCTGGAAGCAGCGCAAGACGGCGCTAGATGCGTCAACGGGCTGAGCAGAATAGCACGTTTTTCAATCCTTGACTCAATTAACAAAGCACTGTGCATATGCGTTCTCGACTTGAAGCAATCTCTACTCTTTGTCAATTATAATTCTTGCTTGATATCTCCCAATGCCAGGCCCTAAACAAAAAAACCACTCGTTATTTGTCCAAAAAGAAGAAAAGAAGGAAAAGACGGGACTATTTTGATATACTACCATCCTAGGGGCCAGGGGTTGCAGTTTTGAGAGAAACATCTCTTTGCTCTCGTCTTCAAACCCAATAACGGCAAATAGTGACATGCAGTCCGCATCGACCATTTCTAAGAGCCTGCCGCTCTTCCCCAGAGTTTAAAAACGACATCAACTGTAACCTTATGAGGGGTTTGTCGCGCCTTGTGCATGGAATTACAGTCTCAGTCGTGGTGTCAGGATGTGGTAAATCGAAATTTGATATGCGATCCTCTGTAGCTTTGTCTCCATTTCAAGTAGGTAGTCTTCGGGAAGGGTCACCAAACTTGTTTGTTTATGATGTGGTACTTTATGAGACGCAGCCTGCATGTGCATGTGTTTATGTTCTTGGCCTTCCGTGACTTCAGCGCTTGATAATGGAATTTTGGAGAGTTCAACGTAGTGGATAGTAATTGATAGCTAGGTCCTAATGCATTCAAATGTATATGGATATCAATCGCGGCCATTAATAACTACAGAATCAATTTGCACTACCCCTCTCTATCACCTCTCAATTATCGAGCATCGCATGCATTTTGAAGACTCTGCTGCATCCTTATTGAACCCTGAGAGTGTTATTACTCCTTATCCATCTTTAAACCCCCACAGAATCGTTACTCCTGCTGTTTGCAAGCATTATTTGATCCTTCACCACAGCGATTTTAATTATAGACATTGAAATGTATGGTTATCTCCCATACAGGCTCGCTACAAGAAACAAGAATAACAATAATGCCCACAGGAGCAAAAACATTGTCGATAGGGCACAAGTGGGAGTTCTTATAGCTGTGGGCATTTCATCGTTCATAATCTGCGTGCTTTGCTACTACCTTTTCATGCGATTTACACAACAACGTTCCCTTAAGGACAACCAACTGCTGTCAGCCAGTGGCTTACTCAAGAACACAAAAGGAATGGACCCAGAGAAGTTTTTGGACGATGAAAATCTTGAACCTTGGGTCTTGAAACGACGATCGGATAGAACAACCTCACCTGCGGAGCTTGAAGGAATAGAGACGGGGGTAAGGGGTCTAGGAACTTGCGATCATAAACCCAAGCTTCAAGGCACGGAAGGTCCCCTGACACTAGGTGTTCATGTAAAAGGCAAGGCGGAGTGAGAAGCAAATTGAGTGATTGTTCTGGAGTTAGATAGAAATTTAATTTTTTCCTTTTTTTGGCTTTCCCATGAATGACTGTCTGTGCAAGGAAGTCTTTACCAGATTTGAAACCTGGCGTTAAATACTAAAAATGAAACTGATTCCTTAGCAAGCAAGTGAATAACAGTCATAGTTCTTACTCAAGCAATGAACAATGGATATAGTTCTCTAAGCAAGGAAATAGATAACAAAGATGATTCTTCAAGTAAGGCGATGAAAATAACTGTATTCCCTTGAGCAAGGTGACGAACAACCAGGGTCCCCTTCACGCAGCTATTCAGCATACTGGTCCCCTCCACAACATGCTTCGTCAGCTCCACAGAAGCTATCATAGTCGCAACCTCTATCGGACACTGAGAGGCATTACCTATAGGCGTAGAGCGGACGATCTCGCACGCTCATGAAAGCTTAACGGGCGTTAATTTCATTCTGTTATTTGACGCTTAACGCACCACGAACAACCGGTTAATGCAACCACTATTGAGGAATGAACGTGCCTACGATCGGACGACGTAACTTCCTGATAAAGTCTAACTAAGATAAAGATGGGCAACGCCGATGCGCAACCAAATCGTGATACATGCAAGAATGGCCCGGCTTTTTTAACCCATGAGTGCTGCAACAACTTAAGAGATATGGCCAGCAGATAATAGGCAAATCTGCACCCGAAACGCAGTTTACCGGTACGGTTTGAACATTATCGATCGCCTCTGTCACCTCCGATACATGTATATAAATCCCTGAACCAGCTCAACAGAAATACTTTTTTCTTTTCCTCAAGACTTCTTCAGTGCTCTGCTTGGCCGAGACTTGCGCAGTCTGTGTGTGTCTTAATCACGACGCCGACATCAAGTGCAATATCCTCTCCGACGAAAAGCATTTGCCGACGCTATTGAACATGCCGATGGCCCCTGTACAGAGTCTAGGATATGACCTTCAAAGAGGCGCCAGGGCCGGACTTTTAATGAGTTTGACTACCTCTGCGGCGAGCCCTGGATTTCTTCCCATACTTTGCCTCCGAACTGCCTAAAAATAAATACCAGAACCACCTCAACAGCGATGCCTTTCTACTTCCTTCCATGCTTCCTCGGCGCTCTTCTTGACCAGAATCCCCGAAGAGAAGATTGTGAGCATCTTGAGAACTCAAATACGATCTTCTCACAGATAAAAACTATCATGATAAGAACTTTGCCGAAGTGCTGGCGCAGGCTTTCACCAACCAGGCCCTCCTCAATTTCGTGATCGTCTCAGTGGCTCTTGTAATAGCAGGCATGCTTTCATTGCTTGTCCCTTGGGGTGAGTCAAATCGATTAAGTGCAGCTGCGTACATATATTATCAATTCCCGGTTTGATATTCTTTGAAATACTACGGCAGGCCCGTCATAGTCGGCATCTGCACGTCGAGCGGTGCGGGTGAACAAGGAAAATAGTGGAAAGGCTTTGTCCAGGGCTGTGTAGTGATAGCGGCTTTTGCGGCAAAGTATTGTAGAGCACAGTTTAGTGAACGTGATATGTATGTAGACTTCGGGTGTGGGACTACACCAAACATACAAGCTAGTTAGATTCTCCATACCCTTGTGGTAATCATCTGAATAATCAGTACTTTCGAACTGATATACGGCAGCATAAAATTTAATGCAGACTTCTATAGATACTTGTCGGCATGTATGTCTTGTTGATGCCCCTGACTTTAGTTGCCTTGGTGGTGTATATATATAAACCCCTGAGCCATCTCAACGGCATTGCTTTCCTACGCGACAAGCCAAACACCACCATGGATCTTGAAGGTGAGCACGATTTTTATCGAGCTCAGCCTACAAGCCCCTCCTTCGCCACAGCCTGCACACCTCGGGCTTTGGTTGCCTTACCGATGCTCGATATGATCTCCTTCCTCTCTGAAGAAATGTAGCGGAATAAACTACTGAACAGCCGACGTCCCATGCGCGAATTATAAACCCAGGAGTAGGCCTCCAGAGAGGTACTGGTGCAGGCTCTCAATGAATCAAACAGCTCCACCCACCCAAAGAAGTCCTTGTTGGGTGCAACTCCATGCTTATCCTTCGTTAGGCAACTTCTCTGTTCCTTCTTCGTCTAGCAGCCCGACACAAAAAATAAAGTGACCTTTTTCATCAGGTCAAGGCAAGATCTATTTCCCAGCCCATGACCCCTCCCAATTACAATCTTTTCTAGTCCGAAGAGCTTACTCGAACAAGCTCTCGTTATTCCCCTTTTCACCTCATCCACAGCCACACTTGACTCAGGGCACCTAGCACAGCATAAATACCACTGACCAGCTCCGCCTTGCTACCAGCAACAATCACTCCAGCATGTGGCACATCCCAATCCAGACTTGGCCAAGACCAAAGCCAAAAAACCCAGCTCTTGTGGACCGTCCGCCTTGAAGAAGCACTTATCTCAACTCCCGAACAACCTCGACACTGGAATCAAACGCAGTCTTCTCACTGATGAAGAATATTAGGACAAGCCATTCGGCGAGTCCGTAGCACAGATTACCTGAACGTAAAAGTGCGGCAAGAAGGATACCTTCACCAATGCTTGCTGTAAGAACTCTAGTCGTCTCGGCTGTGAGAATCATCGCCAGTGATATCCACCAGCGTAAGCTACCAATTTCCTGCATAGCCATGGCTGAACGAGTGGTGGCATTGCGCGGTCCTCTTGCTGATTGGAGGGTTCCGTTTGATGAAGCACTGAGGAGACAACTCGTAGAAGCTATGGTCCTTGGCAAAACTTGTGTATGTCGAAATGGGGTTTACAAAAAGGGATCATGTGATCGCTAGGATCTTGTATAATAGCTTTAATTTGCACTGACCTACTTAAAAATCGAAATGCTTTTTTTCTTATATTTTGACCTCTTACGGGGGAGCCCTTGAAGCTCCATCAAGTATGATCCTTACGTGATCACTCAGTAAGCAGTAGGCCTCGAGAGCTGCAGCTTCGCTGCAGTTAGTTGTAGTTGAGTTGAGGTTCTCGAGCTCAATTTCAGTATCCATGGCGCGCCTAGTCTGGCCTGGAACCACACACGATTGCACACAGCAGCAACAAGGGTGAGGACGACCGTAGGCTCATAGGTCCAGAGATAGTGAAGATTGATCTAACTTGTAGCCAAACCTTGATTGCGATCGGATATCTTAAAAGCAAGATTGACGCGATCAGACACGAAAAGATGTGGGATAGACCAGCAAGGATACGCCGGCGAAGGAAGAATGGACGCCGTGAAAGCTCTGTTTCCAGCGTACGCTCTGGGTTAAAGCCATGGCAAAGGCGGTGGAACTTGGAATGGCTACATGAGGAAGTCATTCTTTCGTACCACCGACATGCACTACGAGCCCAACGGCCTTTCTATCGCCCAACACATGAGACCAAGGAGCAAATGGAACAAATATTGCCGAAATGGAACAGTTTGTTTCACAAGCTATAGCTTTAGGCTATACCAAGGAAGAAAACACCATGAAGCGTACATGGTTCCAACGTAAAACACAACCGATAACGTGGCTTTTCAGGTCCATGGCTTCCGAGGTCAAAGCCTTTTGTAAGTGTTGGCATGATTTCAGGAATAAAGACAAGCATGCCAAGATCATTGTTGTGATTGAAGAGCACGGAGCCAAGCCAAGATGGAAAGCCGAGATGACCTTCGCTTTCGAACCTGAGGAATTCAGGAAAGTCAATGACAAATGGTTCCCCTTCCCTACAACCGAGGATATCAGATGGCTTTCGATTTCCAGACCCAATGGCTATAAAGGGGTCTACCCTACACACAAAACCCACTGGGGCCCTGCTCGACACTTTGAGCACCACACTATCCCATTCGCTGAAATTGACGGGCGTGTTATACGATTTGCTGCCGGCCAAGACCTGTTCCCCCCACTCCCCAAGCGACAAGGCTCTCACCGGTGCCCCCATTGCAACTGCTAGGAAGCTGATAGAGGGAAAACTTTCATGGTCAAGCACGAACAAGCATGGTAAAAAAAAATAGGAGAAAGGAATGGCAACATTGCACACTTAAAGGGGCAATATTGGAGGAAGAGGTCTGTTTCCTCTGGCATACACTTCATCTGTGCCCATCTACATATCAGGTTGAAATTTAAGACAGCAACTGTTAGTTACACAGAACGTAAGGGAAAGCCTATCTACAATATGCTTCGTACTGCTAACCTTCATCATCTGAAAACTTCTGTTGACGGGTGTTGTCCGCAAATAGTCCGATTTGCCGTTCTCCTTTCCTTGTTCTCGTATAGACTTAGGTGCCGGATTCTTTGCTACTTTTGCGTTCTTGAAATCTCAGAACCTTGACACTGGCCCGTCCTAAGAGCATGCATTGTGAACCATCTTTCCATAATTCTTGCTCCTTCTGAACAGGCTCACATATAGAACCAATGTCCAGGGTAGCACCTTATGCAATCGCTCAAGAAATGTACGTTTGGTCCAGGCAACGGCTCAACGAGTCAAGGTCAGATAAACCACACAAACTCGTCCGCTTCAAAGTCAACATTTTCAGCCAATTATTCTCAATTATGAATATCAACCTTAGTCTTCTATATAGTACACAAGTCCTTCCGAACCCTACACGATCTCCAAATCACCCGCACTTTCGACATAGGCCTTTTCGGTGATTGATAACTGGTCCATATCCCCGGTGCCTCCTCAAGTTCATCAACACAAGTCGAGATAGAGACCTCACCGGTCGGCGCGCGATACGAAATTCAGGATGAAAAATCTGATGCTTGAAGTGCTTCGAGGTCTTGCCTATGTACATCATATATTGAAGAACAAGATGGGTCCACGCCCTAGTTTATCATAAACCCTGCCGACCCATCAATCCTCAACGCAGAAGACCGCGGGTAATAGAAATGAACGGTGTCGTTGAAGGCATAGAAAAAAAGTGGCTGATAGTCTGGATGTAGATATATGAGATCCATTCCCCCTTGCTGTACCCAAGTTTCTGAAACATACAGCGACGCTCGGATATGCTCCTCGTCAGAAGAAAGTGAGATAGCACCGCGGTCTGTGAGAAGACGGGTATTGTCCAAAGACAGAACACATTTATCCAAATCACCATCAACTTGAACTGGCCACGTTCCCACCAATAGACCGGTAGCTGCGTTCCACAGCCGCACGGTCCTTTCCAGCCCAAACGACGCGATCAGCCGGCCGTCGAGTGAAAAAATAATCCGCGTCACACGTTCTACGCCAGCCTGAAGCGTATGAATCATCTGTCTCGTAGATAAATTCCATAATTGCATCGTCCCCTCTAATGATAAAGCTGTAAGCTGACTGTTCGGGGAAAGCGCAAGGTTCCATCCACGAAATGTGTTAGCAGGAATGAACTGCTGTTCTTGACCTTTATCTATGTCCCAGGCTATTGCCGAACCCTCCAATGACGTTAATACGAGATACTTGGCATGCGAGGACAAACCGACTGATGCGGCATTGACTATAGTTTTGACAGAGAATGAACTGCGCTTTCGACCAGTAGTGACGTCCCAGATTTGGGCCTTTCCAGCGTGAAATAATGCAAGGAACCGGCCGTCTGGAGAAAATGTCAAGTTGTGTACATGGGCATTATGAGAGACTCGGAGTAACCGCTGCTTCTGTCCTGTATTTATATTCCAGAGGAATATTGTTTGCGGGTAATAATCATTCCATGTCGCGGCGAACCTGTTATCGGGTGACAAAATGATTCCTCGAACCGGGTTCTGCTGGCGCTCAAAGACAGCGGTTCCCCGTGCTATAGCTATATTAGCTACATCCCAAAGACGTGCCGATCCATCTTGAGACCCGGATGCTAAGAAACGGCCATCCGGTGAAAAAGCAAGTGATCGAACAAACAAACTATGGCCTTCAAGCTTGTGTTGTATCTGGCCTGATACCGTGTCCCAAATACGCACACTTGTGTCAGATCCCCCAGAGGCAAGGAGCCGGCCGTCCGGCGAGAATGCCACCCCTCCAACAGAATCTCCATGGCCACGAAAAGTATGTGATTGCTTGGTGGCCACATCCCAGAGCCGCACCGTACCATCCCAAGATACCGACGCTAGTGACCTTCCATTCGGTGAGCAAGCGACCGCTGAAACAAAACCATCATGCTCATGAAGTGAATACGGCTTTAACGTATTTATCGGCCACAGTCTCACAGTCTTGTCTTGAGAACCCGATGCTATAAGGCGACCATCCGCCGAGAATGCAACGCCGAGAACGGTAGATGTATGGCCTCGAAGTACACGTGATCCTCCAGCAATCACATCCCAGAGTCGCACCGTTCTGTCAGAAGATCCTGACGCTAGGAACTTTCCATTCGGAGAGAAGGCAATTGCCGCAACTGTGTTCTCATGACCTTTGAAGATGTGATCTAGTTTGCCCGTGATCGCGTTCCGCAGCTGTACATTTTTATCATAATGACTTGCAGCTGCTATGTGCTTTCCGTCAGGCGAGAAAGAGATTACGGAGACACGGACATGTGAAAATGTGCGCTCCTTGCGGCCCGTGATGGCGTCCCAAAGCTGAATTGAATGACCAGATGCTGATGCTAGGAAGCGGCCATCCGGGGAATAAGCGATGCAACTGATACTGGCGGTATGACGTAGAGTCAGCAGATGGGAACCCCAATATACAGAAGTCAGTGGACGCTGTGTTATCCACCGTGGAATAAGATGCTCATATAGCTTCCTAACGATGCTTTCTTGTGGGCTGAATAACAATGCTGAGCAATATACTTGAAGGGGAGCGTCGACAATGGTCGAACTGTTGCTAATGACAAATCGCATAGCATCGTATACCATTGAGTGTAAAGATGTGAAACTTATAGACTTCTGGAGTGTCCTTTTCCATGTTTTCTTGAGTATGTGGAACAAAGCCTTGGATTCAGACGCAATAGGCTGCGGTGCCATTGTTGCTTCTAGTGACCTGATCATATCTATGCCTTCTGAAAGACGGCCAGTCCAGGCAAGGGACTCTAGCCAAAAGATGAAACGAGTGCGAAAGAACTCCTCAACTTCAGGGATGCCATTTGGATCACACCCGCTGTGGTAGAGATGCGAAAGCCAATGGCGGCAAGCGTATTGAATTAGGTGAGGGATGGCTCTGTTTATGGTGTCTGGCGGTACTTCGCGAACTTTAACTCCAGGATGTCCAATATGACACATGTTTATTCGAAGATGGGTTTTCATTATGCGCAGGCAGTCGAGTAAGAGATCTCGGTGAACCCTTTTGATATCGATTGAGAAAACCTCGTTGAGATGTCTCGTGGGATCAACTAAAAAGTCCCGAAAAGACGGATGAACGAGACGAATGCGCCTGCTCGCATCCTCCGGGACCTCTAGCACTGAGTGAATGTCAAGCAAAATGGGTCGTATCTTGTCCTCTGGCTCACCGAGTAGGGTAGATAGCTCAGCAAATGTCATGGTATCAAAAAGAACAACGATGGATCCGACAATCCGACCAAAGGAAGCATGTATTTGAGTTGCTTCCTCCGATTTGTGATATAGGGGGAATGCAGATTCCAACACGGTGGTGTACATCTGATCTAACTCCTTTTCCGCATCTCCCGACGAATGTTCTGAATTGACCAAACGGGAGAGCCGGTCCTTGGCAAGTTGCCCACCACCGTGGACGAAGCGGCACACAGTAGCTGCATGGATGAACAACCGATGAGACCTCTGGACCAAGATTTTGATAGTCTCGTCAGTATAAAAATGGTCGCCGAGACTGAATCGTTTGGCTGTGTGCTTGAGTCGTTCTTGGTAGTACAAAGTCAAGTCTTGATCAACAACCGAATGTTCGATATCATGGAGAACGAATTCTTGATGTGTGTCTCGTGAGATTTGCTCAAATCCTAATTTGATTGGTTGCTCTGGCCTGCTTGTGATGAATACGCGCAATGAGACGTTTTTGATCAATGTAGCGCTAGCAAGGCATTGTATCAGCGAAGTTGCATCGTCCTCGTTGTCGCATTCATCTAGAGCATCAATTACGACGACAATCGGATGCGAAGATGCTCCTTGGCCTAGCAATGACATAGGTTTCAAAACAAGTTTGTCCCATTGTTCGAACAGCCCTGTCTCGCGGATCCGAGGAGTTGAGAACATCACGTCATGCACGTGTTTCTTAAGCTTAGGGATTGCTCTGATAAGCTGCCCGGCGATTGCTGTGGGAAACTTGACAGCAGAGGCGACGTCACCGCCGCCTCTGGAGAAGAAAAAACTCGCCCCGAGGCGTCCGAGTTGCGCATAGTGGCGAGCAATCGTTAGTGTAATGGTGGATTTCCCCGTACCAGCCATACCCCTCAGCCAGTATATATGTTTTCCACCCTGGTCATCGACCCACTCTCCTATATGTTGGAGAAGGGCTCGTCTTGTACCATTGAGGCACGAAGGTGTGTGTTGTTTGGCAGCGGCATTGAAGGCGGCTTCGGGGAGTTCGTCGAGAGGTTCTAATTGGTTATCACGAGCATCTGTGAGTGGCATGTAAGCTACAGGGCTGACAATAGTCGTGTATCAAGCCTGTAATTAGATATGACTAGAAATTATCGTTGCAGCTGGCGACTTACGGTGGATAGCTAGATTCCCCGAGACGTTCCCTTGGAATGAGAAACCTCCATCAGCCGCGTGGGAATTGCCAAAATTTTGATGTGATAGTCTTGCTGAAGCACCTTCCATTGAACTCATGAAGCCTGAGCAATGTGTGCATCACCTATGCGCTCTTGTGTAGGGAAGTATGATGGTTTTGTTTTCAATAGAGCTGTTTTCGAAATGAGGGGGAGTTGCTGACGTTGCATGATCTACCTAACTTACCCATGCGACACCACGCATATGAGTGGTATGAAGTTGGCGAATCAGAACGCAAAGAGCACTGAAAGCGACGACAGCCTGCTTTCATAGCAAAACTACGAACCGTATTATGTGCGTATCCGTGGGTGTCAATTCTGACCTTGATCATCCCATAACATGGACCCTCTCAGCTTAACCGCTAGCGTCATCGCCGTCGCGACGCTCACATTACAGAGCGTAAAAACAACTTATGACGTTGTGGACAAACTGGTGGATGCACCGCTCGTGATAGCCAGGTCGAAGACCTCGCTGCTCGAAACTCAGAAGACTTTAGGTGCACTTAGGCAATTGCTGATGACAGGGTCTGACCCTCCAACCGTGATGGGACCGATTTTGCAAACAATCGGACTTGAGGGAACGCTCAAGTCGGCTCAAGGCCTTTGCGACAACTTTACTACCACCATCGCGAGGTTCACGACTCATTCGGCCGCCGGACCGCTTAGTAAACGGGACAGGTTTGCGGTGATGCTGCACGACTCCAACATTGTCAGGTTTAATGAAGGCTTGAGTGGCTGTCAGAGAGCTCTATCGGTTGTGCTGTTGGCAATTGATCTGTACTTGTGACCAGACCAGTGGTCTTGCAGTGCGTGATTTCTGACAGTCAATAGGATAATCAGCGCACGAACCGCGGATGAAATCGGACGGCTCAACGATCGTTTTCATAACCTAGAGCGTACCCTAGCCGACCTCATAACCGACCTCAGCCAACGGACGGCATCCCCTGCGGTAGAGGCAGACGGTGCAGCTGACGAGAGTGGTAGCATCCAACTGAGAGCGACTCTCAAGAAAGTCTGTCGAGAGGCTCTTCCAGCAACGCAGGCAAAGCGTGTCGGCCAAACATTCGGCAACATGTCCACCGACACTCAGTCCTTCGCGATGCAAGGGATCGCCGGTGACGCATACGTCAGTGCCGAGCAGAAATTCGGGACGATGACAACCGTAAAGGGCAGTAGGGCATTTCAAGGACAGATGGATGCGGCATCTTTCGCGGTCATGTTTGGGCGATGATAGATGAGGGATATTGGCATTCAGATTGGCCGATGGTATTCTAAGAGCAAGGCATTGATGAAGAATTGGATGGCGCGTATGGAATGGCGACTTAGATGATGAGTCGGACTCTGATTTGATGTTGGAGATGGGGGTACAGTGTGGCCACTGCCCCAAACAGTTTTGAATGCAGCGCACCTACCAGTCTCACTACTCTCGTTTGCCCTAGAATTTATCTGCACACCAACTTGGAAGTTCCTCATCATCCTCATATTCATTCTCCCTGGTCCCTTTAAATCTATTACGGGGGTACCACGTTATTCATTCGGAATAGATTATTACACCAGTCTTATTCGTAATCTTCATATATATCTTGCTGTCTGAGCGCCTACTCGACTTAAAGCAATTAGGATATGTACATTAATACGATGCAAAACGCCCTAGTTCCTTTTTTAATGCACCTGATTTCTCCAGTTCATCCGACCCTCCATACCTTCTCCTGTTCCCCAGGTATCATCTCATGCAGGATGAAGAAAAGAGTATGCAGGTACTACCAATGCACCCCTGCTCAAATCCGTGTGCTCATACACTAATTGCGTGAGTAAACAAGTGTGTTTCTAGACAATATACACTTCTGCAAGGCTATATCCATAGCAGTGTTTGTCAAAATGCTGTTAATGAAAGATATGGCACACCACCCGGTACAAAAATTCTTACTCGCGGCCTTGGCGTCTAGTCGTCCGTCTGGTCGTGCTCGTCCCTTCAGGTATAGGTACGAAATCTGAAAGCCTGACCTTCTCTTGGCTTTGCCGGCGGTTCTTGTCGTCCCGCTTCTTTCCCATAATGCGGTCCATGATGTCCTGTCGATGTCTGCGTGCCTCGGGGTTATCATACTCAAGTTGCGTCGCTGGTGGTGCGTTGTCGGTGTCAGCTGGGTCTTGATCGCCGCTGGGTTCGACCAAGTATTTATCAAGCTCTGACTTCTCACCCGAGGCCGAGGCAGGATCGTGTTGATGAGCAGACTTCTCTGAGCTCGATAGGGCAGAGGCAGATCCGGCGCTAGCGCTAGAAGTCGCGGATACGTTGCTCGTCGCACGGCCGAGAATCTCCCGTTTCCGACGCTGAACTCTGGATGCAGACGCAGACTGTGGCTTGATACTGTTACCTTCCAGTGGTGTATCGTTGGACATAAGGGCACTGAGACGCTTGGACATTTCTTGCCTCTCCTTGTCCCGTGCCAGCTGTGCGATGCGCTTACGTTCTGCTTCTGGATCGCAGTTGGGATCCGGAGTGAAATTACTAGCTGTGTCGGAATCGTCACCTGCTTCGGAATCGCCCACTGTGCCACTAGTTGGAAAGCGCTTCAACTTGCGGTGCTGTTGATGTTCTTTCGTTGGAGATGGCGGCTTATTCAAGTTGTTGGATGTGGTTTCTGATAAAGGTACGGATGCAAATCCATCACTTATGTCAATAATTGGATGTGCTGGTGCCGTCTCGTATTGTGATTCACCCGTCTCCTGCCTTGCGATAGAAGCCTCTTCTTGATGAATTTGGGGAGAGTCGTCTTCGAACGCAGTTGTGTCAACACCGGCTTTTAGGGGCGGTGTTGGACGATTAGGTTTGGGTGGTACTGGAGGCAGATTTTTGGCTGCAGGCACTGGCTTGACCACAGCTGCAGGCTTGCTCACCGCCGTCTCTTTTGCCTTTTCATCCTCCTTCTTTCTCAACATGGCACGGGTAGACTCCCATGTCCGAGTCAATTCTTCGAACTGGTATTCATCCCACGGCACCAAGCAACCAGTCGCAACACATTGCCATAGCCATTCAGCGCTGACAATTGGGATATTATGGAGTATCGCGAGCTCCCGTTTTGCCAATTTCAAGGTAGAAAGGCCAGCACTGACGACGACTGAGATTAGGCGGTTTAATTTCTCAGAATAGGTTGCGCCTAGTTGGGTCACCGTCTTTTCGACCTGATTGAGCTGTTCATTCATGAAACCAGTTGTGCAGATTGTCAAATTTTCAAAGCCGTCCACGGGGAAGCGAGGAAAAGGCTGTCCCAGAATATGATCTTGCGGTGAGAAACGGGTTTTGCTGTGAATGCATCGCTCGATAAAGAACTCGGTGATGATATGGGCGCCGTCTGGAAGTAGCGGGTGCGTATCTGGCCGCGATAATTGTGGTACGAGCAGGTATCGATCTTCGAAAAACTCGCTTTTCGATGAAGGCGACAGGTCATCTAAGTTTGCTGTAAGCTGTCCGCCATATGATGTCAGTAGGCTGAAGACGACTGATTTTTGGGCTTCGGAGAATCCGTCGACATGAAACAGGCACCCCGAGAGGATGCCTCTTTCGGGGGCGGTATGGTTTGTGTTATTGAATGAATGGACAGCAGGGTTCGCCGTCGTTACGGCGATGGTAGCTGCCCGAGTGAGAGAGGGTCTACTTGTATTTGCAAAGGCATCTTCCCCATTCTGAGCAATATTCGATCTCGACAAGTCCCCTGCAGACTGGTTGAGAATATCGCCCCAGATATTATGGCTCTGTGTGGTCATTCTCATGCTGGCGCTTTTCCGGAGTTTTCTTCTGCCCTGATCTGCCGTCGCGACAGACCCGTCTCGCAGTCGTTTAGCGGAAGGAGCAGGTCGAACCTCGCGTCGTGTCCAAGCGTCCTTGCCTCGTTCGTCTGGTTGCATATTGGGGTCGTAGCAATCTTCGAGAAGTATCATGCCTCGTTCGACGCTGTCGTGCAGCCACTCGATGGTAACACAGTGAATGTTCCACTTGCGGGCGGCTAAGTATTTCTTACCCTCGGGCTTCGCGACGATGAGATGGGTGACTTTCCTGGAGAGGTCGGCAACGTAGATACCGCCGTTCGATTTCACTTTTTCCTCAATCATAGCCCGTACGATATCTATGTAGGTCAGCCTCGACGAACAAAACGAGAGGCGGATAGTGTGGGGTAGACAAACTATCTTCAAAGCCAGTCAGACAACAAACCAGTCTTTGTCTCTCTCGTTCAGCTTCAACGGGGCTCTTGGGTATGCCACCACCAGACTCGAAGGGCTTCAACATCCATTCTTTCTCGAGGGCTTCGAAGTCGAACTCTTGATCTTGGAGCCAGAGCTGTCGGATGGCATCGACCCAGGCAGCAGCCATAGACTTGATGTCGGGTCGTTCTTTGGCAACATGGCGGTACTTGGGGGTGTCGTAGTCGCCAACGATCAGATGGGTAACATCGGGGGTGAGGTCGTATTTATGGACGCCGCCCATATCAGCAGTTCGTTGGGCTATCTCGCTCTGAGCAAGGAGCAAACAAGTCAGTAAGAGAGGGGTCGTTTTGTTCTGTTTGACTTACACGTTGGTCGGCCTCGATGCTGGTGCAGCAAAGCACCAGACCTTGGAAGGGCCGTGCCAAATCGACAGCATGATCTGAGGCGGGCGGCGACTCCATTTGTTTATTGTGAGATTGGTACCATGACACTTGACGTCGTCAGAAGACCAACCCGTTGGAGTTGAACTTTGTTGCCAAATGTCGTTATAGGGTAGTATGGCCAAGGGATTTTGGGTGGCGCGTTCAAGCAATCACGTCGCGTCTCTGCCTGCCGCGTTCCCATTTACTGGGGGGATGAGCTTTACCTTCTTGGCATTAGTGGCTTTAGGGCTGAGAACACCCTTTGTCGGGACCCTCCTATGAGGTCATCACTCCCCTTGCAACTTTCGTTACATCATTGTTGGTTATTAGACTCATTCTATTAGTTACATGTATTCACATTCAGTTTTTTGTAACAAGTCACAAATTGAATGATTGAGCAATCGAGTAGAACAATACGTATGCTGATACATGTATTGCCTGATTATGCAGGCAATCTGACGATGGATATTGCTGCACTCCATCACCTTATCGCCAACCTACCTCCTGCAGACCCTATGCATTTCATACGACCACACCGCCAGGTATCACTAGTAGTATTGCCCCCCCTAAAACCTGGTTTCTTTGATCTACCTAGAGCCAGAGCTCCCTGAAAATTAAACAGAGAATTTAATTGGGCAATTGGGCACAAGTAGTCGATCCGAACAGCCGTATTGCATCGGACTAGTGCCGTGCTAGTAACTAGGGTGAAGAGAGGACGGGAGTGGGCTGATAGGATCCTACGCTTGACATCATCTCCGTTATCGAGACGTGCTTGCGACCTTCAGTCGTGTAACCTGCTTTCGCCCGATCAACATGCCTCCCACCAACAATGGTGTATGCAAGGATTTGCCTCGTTTGTTAGGCAGGCATACCACCCTCCCAGTCCATGTTCCCACGAACTGCCCATTTCCATTCCGCCGTAGCCCTAGCCGTATTGTCCGCGAGGATAACGGATAACCCTCTATGAAATAGAGTAACAAGCAAAAGCGGTCGCTCCCTCCTGCACTTCTTATGTAGTTGCTTACCTACCCAACAATTCACTTGATCTCTCATTTTTCCCTTTCTCCAAACCTTTAGATTCAATACACCGCTCAATTGCCCATCCCGCATTTTTTTTTGGTTCATTGGCAAAGGACGCTCTAGCAATGCCTACCTATACCGATCCTCCAACCTCAGGCCACGGCTATTATAGCCACGGCAACTTCAGCAAAGGCGGGAAATCAGGCCCGCGCAGCGACAGAAAGCGATCGCCCTCACCTGATTCCCAAGACAAGGCCAATGCCGTCCTTAAAACCTCCCTAGTCTTCCTCGGCGCCGTCGGCGCCGCATCACTGGTCGCGCACAAATACTGGCCTAAGGGAGTCATATACGGCGACATGGAGGAACAAGAGGAAAAGAAGGAAGAGAAGAAACAGAAGAAGGAAGATAGGGAGGATAGAGCCGAGAGAAAGGAGGATAAGAGGAGCCGTGGTGGACCGACCAGCGAGCGCAATCGCCGCGCACAAAGTCAGAATCGCTCATCACAGGCTAGCGGCGGCCGAGCTCGTAGTCGACATGATGACATCCCCGTTCGGAGGGAATATGTCTATGAGAACGACTACCCGCCTCGACCTCGTTCCTTCGATCAGCGGAGGCTGGTTGAGATTGACAGACGGGAATACCTGGAAGAACTCAGGGCCACGTCACCGCCTCGCACAAGAGTGTACGTGGACGATCATGAGTTGATTGGCAGGCCAAGAGTCATGGCCTATGGCGGAGTGAGGCGCGAGTACGACTATGCTTGATTACTTGATAGACAGTGGCGGATTGGCGTTACGAATACACACGGCGTCACTTGGACACTCACTTAGTCATGGGTGCTTTGGATACATACATGCGGTAGATGGCGAGCACAGGATCAATCTCTGCGAGCTTAATTGTTGAGATACACAGGTATTTCATTTCGTCTCCTAGCCTAATATTCCAAATACTATTTACGTTCAACAAATTGAAATGATCGTTTGAGACTTGCTCAAGATCCATTGCAAACTTCAAGCTTTGCAAGCACCATCATTCCTGCTATCTCACTAACCAAAATTTGAAACATGTGATAGTCGCGTTACTTTTGAGCCTTTTGAATCTATAGTCTATTCCCTCTAGGCTTTTTCCTGCTCGGGTCGTAACTCTACTCGTTCCTGTCGCCTCACTTTGATAGGAAGGCCAGACAAACAAATGTGCCAAGCACTTCGCTGCCCCCCGATACCCCTTCAAAGGGTCCTTGCCGCCATGATTCACATGCACCTCAATTGTGCCAGCGAGTCCAAGTGCCAAGGAAATACTGTAGTTGACAACAGCATTGACCATACTTGCAGCGATGCCTTACTGCTTCTCCCCAACAGAGTTTGATAGAGTCAACGTCGCGGTATGGAGGCTCACATCCATCCCTTACAGCATAACCTAACTTTTAAGTTAATCTAGTCCGTAGGACAAACAGCCACATGCGTAATTCCGATCGTGAACGCCACCAACACGCAAGCGCTGATAATAGGCGGTCTCATTCGTTGAATCATCAAGTTTACAAAAGCGGCCGCGGCACCACTAGAGATAGCTAGTGTGACGCACTGAGCGGTCGCCTGCAGCGGCGATTTAGGCCACAGGTTGAGAATGATTGCCAGGTGTTGAACAACCAAATACCGAAGCTTGACCGGCGGCAAGCCACGGCGCTGAGGACGAAAGAGACGTTGCTGCTCAGCGCGCTGATTTTGATGAGTGGTAGGGGCGCGTACTTAACTTGGTAGACAAAGAACGCGGGTGAGGGATAGGATCCCGATGAAGAGCACGAAGCAAGCCGGAGGCGGATGCTACCTGACGATCGGCGCTTGGTTTCCAGGACGACGTTGACCAGGATGAAACCCGCGATGCCTAGTAGAGAGTACCGACAGGTTCAATATCCTTGACAACAGTCTTAATCTCAGTCTTTCGCGGCGAAGACTCGGCGGACACATTGGGATCCAAAACTACCAACCCCAATAACCCCCGCCAGTATTCCAAGCCACCACGCAAAAATGAACAGTGCAGCGAACTTGATGATTTAACAACGTCCTAAGTCAATTCCTACGAAAACATATCAAACTTTTTACACTTCAAGTAAGAACATCAGGTACTAATCGCCTTTACCAATCATCCCGAAGTTCTCGCACCTCGATGCCCAGGGGGTGGAGGAGGAAGCGGTGCTGACTCGGTGCATGGCTCTCCGGGGTATATTGGTGACGTCGGGAACATCATACGGGAGAGCGAAGACAACTTTCTGTGTTACTAGCTAGGTGGATTTGCCGAATTTTAAACTGTTGCGCAGCTCCTTGGATGATTAAGAGACGAAACTGATGAAGAAAAAGAGCAAGAGGAAAGAGACGAAACTGATAAAGAAGAAGTGGAAGAGGAAGAGGAAGAGGAGGAAAGTGAAGAAATTATAACAGTGAAGGAAACGAAGAATCAGATGATGAGTATCGGTGATATACATACCATCGTTATAATGTGAAATAGCGATTATCAACATAGGTAGTGTGGGTTGAACATTCGTAAAGTACCAAAACTCACTTCACAGTCTTGTACAATTGACAATCCACTGGCCTGCTGTCAGCTGTCAATGGTCATTGTGTTATTGTGCTCATTGCCTCTCTGTAGCCTTTGTAGGTTATAACACCTACTGCCGCAGCTACGGCTCCCATCTCCATCATCGGAACATCACATTTCACCTCTGATTTCACTGGTGGCGTGAATACCACCCGCATCAAATCAAGTCATGGAGCGCCCAGCTAAGCGAGTCTGCCATGAGGTGAATCATGACAGCAGTGGTTTGCCTACCCCTACCATCGACGCGCAACCGCAACCCGACTACGAGGATCAGCTAGCGAAATTTAACAAGCAAGAACTCCGCGAGATCCTCAGCTCCCTATACCGATCTTCCCCTGCAGTTCAAGCGGCCATCCAGTCACGATACGACTCTAAAATGCGCATGATGAAGAAGCACGTTGTCAATTTGGACGGCTATAGCAAGGAGGCCTGGCGAATTCTAAACTCCAGCGTTTACGCCAATATGCGTTCCAGTCAGCAGTGGGAAGCTGCACATGAAGCGATATCCAAGCTGGAGAAATGCATTGACGCGATCTCGAAGAAGACACCCAACGCGAGCTCTTTCGGAACGAAACTCAGCGCCTTGGAGACGCTGTGAAAGATCGCTGAGATGATCATCTTGTGCAGGGGAGATAGCCTCGGGAAGGAAGTACACATTGAGTTCCAATCGAACGACTGTCTTGGGGCTACTATGTTGCGTATTGCCATGTCCATGACGCAGGAAGAGTGTCAGCGCGCTGGTGAGAACAGAGATGAAAAGGCTTCACTGATTGAAAAACTGGAATGGCTTTCACAACAGGCAGAGAGCTATTGTCTCGAGGGTTTTGCTCCGATTGACGAGGTCCTAGAGCTCCTTCGAGATGTAGGGGAACCCTATGAAGATGAAGGTGAAGACCAAGACGGGGTTGACGAGGCAGGCGGAGAATATGAGGGAGGAGAAGAGTATTATGATGACGAGAGCATTGATAAGTAAACACTTCGACACAAGAAGCGTCGCTTTCAAAGCCTTTACCGTGCTTCGTTCCCGCCTCCAGAGACTTATATTGAGCATCTCGAGCTTTCAGAGAAGCAATGATACCTCCTCACAAAGTTGTTTCTGAATAAACATCATGAGACTTGATGAAAATGCAAATCTCTTGTCTTTTATGCTTATCCTTGACAGACAGTGCGGAAGATGTTTGAACACTACCTACAAGTATTTGGCATGGGTCTTTAGAGCGACTTTTGAGTAAGCTGCAAGAGGTTAGTGCCGGTAGCTGCGGTGGGTTGTCTAAGCAACCTGTTGGTAATTCAACCTCAACGCCGTTATCATGGCCGGAGTCTGAAGTGCATGGAGGTATATCTAAATCGTGACAACGGATCTTCATGCGATTTTGTGATTGCACATGGGTTCGTAACTAATAATTCTCGGTGATAATCATTCAGTCCAGATAATGGAACGTCCTGTTCAATGAATACGACACAATTCGGACTACGACAACAACACACAAATCCTAAGACCCTTGCCGGCGTCCTTGCTGAATCCAGGCATCAGCCATGCAGACATGGTAGAGAAATTGACCGACCATACTATCCGCAGTATTCTTCTCACCCTATCCGAGACATCATGGCACGCCAAAAGTGCTACCGAATCGGATTATCGACGTCACGTGCGCCATCATCAGCATCGTGTCGTTGATTTCAGCGATTATAGCAAGAGAGCCCGGCACATCCTTAATACGGGCATTTTCTTGCAGTCAAAGCCAGGTCAGCAATGGATGGTTATAAATGAAGTAGCGACAAAGCTTGAGGGCGACTGTATTAACCCCATCTCCGACGAGGTCCTACCCGAGAGCTCTTTCGGAACGAAGCTAAACACGCTAGAAACGCTCCGCAAGATCGCCAAGATGATCATCCTGAGCTCCGATGAGCCGTTTGCTTATGGGCTTTGCAACGTTATTCGGGTAGACAACTCTCGCGGAGAAGCCATGTTGCGGGTGGCCGAGTCCATGAGCGATGATGGACAATTTCGTGCTAGTAAGATTAAACTGGTTGAAAAGCTGGAGTGGATTCAGGCAGAGGCCCAAAAATCATTGTCCAGAAAACTTCATATCTATTGAGGACGTTCTAGACCTCTTTTGCCAGCCCAAAGATGAGTCTGACGAAGATGAAGAAGGATCTGACGAGGGAACTGGAGATGATGAAGAGGGCGAAGAGGGCGAAAAGGGTGAGGAGAGTGAATAGTCAGATCGTATCTTCATTACGCAAGATACCCTTCAGGAAGACGCCCGAGAGAGGCTCAATGGAGAAACAAATCTTCCAAAAACTAGAGAAATCTGGTTATCATTAATCATAAGATCATTAGACAATGAGCACCATGGAAATGGCAAGCCCACAACGAAATAAAACAGCAGAGAACAACTCTGCTAACATGCCAAACCCCAGAAACGCCTGTTGTCCTTTACGCCGCACGCAGATATACGAATATATAACGAGCAAACATCATATACAGCCCTCTCTGTCCTTTCACCTACCTCTCGCCTTTAACAACCCATCAGCTGCGAACTTGCCTAGCGCAGCAAGACTTCTTTTCCCCAACATCTCCCGGACGCTGATCTCAAGCCGGAAGACTTGCCTCCACCAGGCACGCAGCTCTACCGCGACGAGCGAATCCATGCCGAGATCAGTTAGTAGCACGTTCGTGTTCGTGATGTCGTAGTCAGACTGTAGTAGCAGCATGTCAGCGATCTGCTTCCCAATCTCGATGCTGAGCAACTGCGCTGCTTCATCCGTCTTCAATATCGCCGGGTCCGCATCTGCTCTGCTTAGCAGATCCTTGAGCGGCTCGTTTGAACTCGGCCCTTCCTTCTCATCGTTCCCGTCGTTGCTATACACCGCCATTCGTCTGTCTCTGTTTCTCACCATTGGGGGCAGGACAGGACCGAGGCCGATGAGAAAGCCGTTTTGGTAAGAGTACCGGCCGCCGACGGCCTCTGAGAGGTCCGGCTGCTTCGGCCGGGACATAGCGTACACCAAACCATCTAGAACCTCTTGCTCGTTGACAGCACGGAGCCCACCGGCCTTCATACGATTCAACAGACCCGGTGCATGTGCCAACACACCTATATCCTCAACTGCTCCAATGTCGACTACCGCCGCTGGCAGACCCAGACCACTTCGGTATTGCGCGAATGCGTCTAGGAACGTATTCGCACTTGCATAGTTTGCCTGACCCGGTTGTCCGATCTGGCCGGATATGGAGCTGCATAACATGAAAAAGTCCAGTTCGATACCAGCCGATACAGTAGCGTGGTGGAGATTCCAAGTCCCTTGGATTTTAGGGGCCGCCGCTTGCGTCCACTGCTCAAACGTCATGTCCGAGAAGTTTTGATCTCGAAGTACCATAGAAAGCTGAATGATGCCCTTTAATGGCTTCGTGGCTCGGAGTAAAGTCGATGAGACGGTGTCTAGATCGCACACATCCCCCTTGACGAAAATTGCGTCACATCCCAGACTCTGTAGCTCAGTACTGAGATCCGTGTCAGCAGAGTTGAGGCCGGCGTTCCGAGATAAGTAGATCAGCTCGCGAGCACCAAGTTCCGCCATATATGACGAAAGCGCCCGGCCAATACCCCCAAGGCCACCAACCAGGAGATACGACCCATTACCGTCGAACCGGGGGGTATCAAACCTCGGCCTCGCACTCCAATCCGCGATTGCAGTCATCGATACTCCGAAGCGTCCGATGTGTAGACCTTTTTGCATCGTCTGAAAAGCATTATGTATCTGAGAGGCTTCGAATTCCCTGATGGGATGAATGGGTTTGATTTGACCCTTTTCGTAAAATTCAAATATTGAATGAAACAAACTGCGAAGCGATTTAGCCTCTAATCGAGTGCTACGAATAGGTGTGGTCTTACTTTTTCATAATATGTGACCTCTTCAGAAGATGATCGATTCCAACGCAGGAGTAGGTGCGATTGTCTAAGAACGGCCTCATATCGAGTTTGCCATGATTGAGGAGGTCTCGCTTGCCCAGCTCTATCATAGTTCCAAATTCCGCAACACATTGCCATGAAGTGTGCAGCAGATCTCCGGAAAGAGAATTGAGTACCAGATCAACTCCCAAGTTGCCTGTTTCGCGCATGACACCAGCGACAAATGAATCGCTCCGCGAATCAAAGATTCTGTCTCGGGTAATCTGGTAATGATCTACGAGGAACGAAATCTTCTCCTCGGTGCCGACGGTTGCAAAGATCTCGGCACCGAGTGCCTTTGCTACTTGGATGGCTGCTAGACCTACCCCACCGCAAGCGCTGTGGATGAGTATGGACTGGCATAGGTTAGAACTCAACACACTGCCTTCTGATGAAAGAGAATTGCACTGACCTGGTTTTTTTGGAGTCGTCCAATGTTAATGAGGGACCAAATCGCTGTCGCGAAGGGGATGATCATAGTAGCGGCTTCTATGAACTTGAGCCCGTCCGGCATCGGCATGCACAAGTTTTCCGGTGCGACAATGACCGACGAAAAGCATTGCGAGCTTAAACAGCAGACGCGATCGCCAATTTTGACCGTCGACACGTCTGCTCCAATCCGTGTTACGACACCGGCAGCCTCAAGTCCGAATTCGCGAGACGGTAATTCGACCATTCCCATTGCGACGACGACATCCTGTATGAAAATAAGCAGTTGAAGGAACAATGAGGAGATGTATGTTGGAGCTAACCTTGAAGTTGAGTCCCACAGAACGGGCTTCTATCTCTACATCTAAAGGCCTGAGTTCCTCACGGGGTACCTTCATCCACTGAAGGGAGTTGAGTCGCCCTGGAATATCAACATCAAGCACTGTGCGATCTTTAGGGCTTGATAACATCAATTGGTCTTTGAGACTGAACGGATGATATCTGCCAACATGAATCACCCCGTCTTTGATCGCATACTCGAAATCCGGTTTCAGCATTTCGGAACGGCGCCGGGTTCGAAATCGTTCAAAAATCCCGGCGATTAGTTCCGGCCGAAAATCGAAACTGTCTACTTCGCAGGTGGCGAAATCCAGTTGCATCTCTGAGCGCAGGGTTCGTGCAAGACCGATGATCTGGCTGTAATTAGGGTCGGCGCAGCCCATCTGCGCGTGTCGCGTAACCCAGACGAGACCGCTATCTTGAAGCATTTGTAGGAAGTTGTTAAGAGATGTATATGATTGATCGCTCATATTCTTTAGAAATGGTTGATCTTCGTCTAAGAGTGAAATTATTTCGGTGCCTGGCGGGAGGCGATCTGCTAAGGTGCATTGCTTAACCTCGTATCCTTCATCTTGAAAATACTCTATGAGAGCAGTAGGCGCGGCAGTGATGTCGAGGCGTAGGAATGTGAGCTCTCTGGCAGTGGAAGATGTGCTGGTGTACATTTTTACTGCCCTCGTTGAAGACTGGAGGTCACTGAAGCTGAGAAGCACTGCAGATCCACGTGAGAGTCTGGTGGCTGGAGATTCAGAAAATAATTCGACTGATTCGTGATAATTGTGGTGACCATTCTGCCGAGAAGCGCCAAACTTGAACATCTCCCTCCATGGTTCCGGTACTTCTTCGAAGAAAACCCATCCATCTGGACTAAGGATCTTTTCAAGATTCCGAAGCACAACATGTACTTGATTAAATAAGACCATTTTCGCTCGGACCATAATGAAGTCGAACTCGCGATTTTCGAGGTCTTGATTTTCCAAGTCTTGATTTATGCCTAGGCTTGTGTATTCCACTTCGTTGGCTGTCAGGTCCAGATCGCCACTTGCCCTGGACGATGATGCAATGGAGGTATAAGTAGAAAATAAGATGCTGCCATTAGAGATATTGACATGCTCTCTTATCTCTTTCAGGACAGATTCATCGTCTGTGCCTAGCTCCAGAATTCTCAAGTTTGGTTGCAGATGGCTCAAATGCTGGAGGAAGTTTAGATGGCAGAGTTTTCCCTGTCCACCGCCAGATCGCACGAGGTCCGTTTCCAACATGAAATCCAAGCTCGGTGCCCATTCTAGGCGAGCTGCGCCATGTGTATCGAGTTTCTCATTTGATGTTAATCCATCAGCAGGGGAGAGCCTCACCCCTGAGAATTCGACAACGGTATTGCCAACAGAGGAGATGCAGTGCCCCTGCCCAAAGAGCGAGCCGTTACTCGTTATTTCGGATGATAAGATGCCCACAATGGGCATATCACAACGTAACACATTGAGTCGTTCAAGACTGACTGGGATCCAGTTCCTGAGAAGCCTGAGGCGCCCTTTGACCGCAGCCACGCTTTGTAATTGAAAGATCACGTCAAGAGTTGTGGGATGAACATGGTAGTCTGCTTCATCGCCGAACTGCCCGACAGCCACGTTAGCTCTTGCAAGGTGGTCTGAACTAGTCGATGCCTCTATCAGCGACATGGTCTGGAACGAAGTGCCTAGGTTGACTCCAACCCTTTGCATGCCTTTGTACAAAGCCTGCGAGTCGACCTTCTTGGGTAGTGGATTATCCGAAGATGGTAATTGCGGCAAATTCGACATCAACGCTGTTACCTGCCCTTTAGCGTGCCTTGTCCACACGTGATCATTAAAGGAGGCAATGGTGAAGTCCCACCACCCGCTCTCTTGGGACTTTGTCAGATAATATGGCCGTAACGTTGTGATGACTTCCGTTGTCGAGCCCTCATCTAACACTAGCGCTACATCAACCGTGAGATCGCGTATACTATAGCCATTCTTTGCGCCATTTACTTGTCGAACGGCCTCACCAGCCATCGACAGATATGCTGTAAAGGGGAACACGATATTCTCGCCCACTCTATGGTCGCGCATCCAAGGCACGCTTTGAATGTTAAAAAGATTGCGCCAAGAAGGCTCGAGCTCTGTGCTCTCGGGGACTCTTGAGCCCAGGAGGTTATGATGCTTGTCCTTCTTTAATCGCCACTCTTTGCTGACTCGAGACTCTGCCCAGTACCTCTGCTCGTGGTTCCAGGGATACCGCGGTAGGTCCGGCAGGCAGCGACGACGAGGTATGATGGCTTCTAGGTTGAGCGTAACTCCGAGACAGTATAGAGTCCCAACGGCGGTTAGAAACGAGACAGCGGTGTCACGATACTTCACCATAGATGCAATGTAGTGATGAGACGCCGAATGCGCCCTGCAAATCTGTTTTATCGGACCTGCCAATACAGAATGCGGACCGATTTCTAGGAAAACTGTATTCTGTCTTCCCAGTTCTCTCAAAATCGAGCTGAGTGCTCCATTGAACATCACTGGCAGCTCCAGATTGTCTTTCCAGTACTCGGCGTCCAGAGGTTTGCCCCCTTTAATAGAGTCGCCAGTAACACTAGAGAAGAATTGCACCCGAGGCTTATTTGGGCGGATCTTATCTTTGATCATTAAACGATACTTTGCGCCAATCTCCGCCATATGTGCTGAATGGTAAGCCTTATCAACAGGAAGCACCCTGATCGACACCCCTTTGACCGAGTATTGGATGTCGGCAACTACATCATGGACTGCAGCCGCATCACCGGATATCGTGACACTAGTCGGTGAGTTGTGGCATGCGATTCTTACGCCAGGACGAAGATACCGATCTGTTTGTTCATAGCCTAACCCTATTGCTGCCATAGCTCCTACCTTCTTCTGCGACTCGGCGACAACGCCACGGTAATGAGCAACAGTAACAGCCTCCGACGCACTAAGAGCACCAGCAGCGTATGCTGCGGCGATCTCGCCGGAAGAATGACCGACGACGGCACAAGGATGTATGTCAATGGATCTGAAGGTATCGACCAAGGCAATCTGTATTGCCGTACAGAGTGGCTGAGAAATGGCGGCGGAGCTTAAGCGACTGTCCTCTGGTGCTTTGAGAAGCTCTTCCGCAAGGGAATATGAAACCGAACCATAGGTGATAAGGTTGAGATGTTGATCCAATGACCGTATCGTGCTTCTGAAGACTTCCTGAGATTGGAATATCTCACTTGCCATTTGTGCCCACTGTGCGCCTTGACCAGTGAACACCATGACGAGGCGATTTTTTGAAGTTGACTTCACGCTCTGCTGATAACTCTGTATTGCCGCTCCTTGTGCTATGGCAAACATCCGTAGTGGGAGGTGCGTTCTGTGATGAGCCAAAGTAGAGGCCAGGTCTTCAACCTTGGAGCAGTTCGTCGATAGCCAGTTTTGGTAGCGGCTACTTAATTGGGCCAGAGACTTAGACGTGGTGGCAGAGTACAGAAGTAATTGTGGCGATATAACCGGCGATGGTATAGACTGGCTAATGAAGCTGTGCGCCGACTCAAGGATAACCTGATTCAGATCAATTAGATTAGCTCAAGAGAGCGATGAAGATTGAATGTGAGATTCCTTACGTGACAGTTCGTGCCCCCTACCCCGAAGCAATTAATGCTTACGCGCTCGAGCTTATCTTGAGGCCAAGGAGTAGGATCTGTTGGGACGGTGAGTTTGCCCTGTTGGAAGGGTATGTTGGGATTCGGTGTCATGAACTTGATGTTTGGAGGGATTGTCCGATGTTCCAGGGCCATTACCATCTTCAACAAGGAGGTGAGACCCGATGCGCCCTCTGAATGCCCGACGTTGGGCTTCACAGACCCGATGAAGACACCAGTCTGTCCGAAGACATTGGAGACGGCCTTGGTCTCGATTGGATCTCCTGTAGGAGTACCAGTGCCGTGGCACTCGACCATTGCCGTCTCCCCGAAGTCCGATATGGAGGCAGCTCGGTACGTATGTCTTATCAGGGCCTCCTGTGCTTCCGAGCTAGGTTTGGATATGCCTTGTGTCTTGCCGTCATGATTAGTTCCTGTAGCCCTGATGACTGCGCGAATTGGATTGCCGTCTCGTAACGCGCTCCCAAGTGGCTTGACATAGATAGCGACAAGAGCCTCGCCTCTTGCGTAGCCATCAGCCTCGGCCGAAAAAGTCTTACAAGAGCCATCCCTTGAGAGAACACCCTGGGTAGACAGAAGACTAGTCAAGCCGGGGCTTATTATCAGATTAGTGCCACCCACAAGCGCTGCCTCGCAATCGCCTCGAGCGATGGCCATGCATGCTTCGTTCAGTCCTACCAAGGCAGCCGAACATCCTGTGCGAACAGTAATACTGCCAACTTCAGTGTGATGCTCCAGGGGACATTTAGGATTGGGGTAAGAAGATACCTCGGCCCCCGCCAACCCATTTCATATGAAATGCGGTTTGAGATCAGGAAATCCGCGGTCTTGTAAGCGCCCCATCGTTGCGACTCCTTATTCGAAAGTTCTAGCCAATCCTCACCGAAGTTCCCGATGTAGCAACCTATTTTTCTCCCATCCCAATCCGTTTCGCCGGCATCTTCGATACATTCTCTAGTGAGCTCAAGCACTAGAGGAGCGAAGAGTATTATTAGCCATTTCCTCCTTTACTAGCGGCGCGAGGTACAGTTAGGTATAGTTGGGGCGAGATAATATAAATTCGAAACAAACCAGGTCGGAATGATGTGAGCAGTGCCGATCTCTTGCATATACTTACTGAGACGCTCCTGGGGGTCTATGGCTTCCAGGTCCGTCCTCGGCATGGAGAAGAATGACGTATCAATGGCCCCCAAGTCGACATTTTGGTCCAGGAAGTATCCATATTCGGTAGCTACTGCATTTGGTTTGACAGTGGTCGAATAAAAGGCGTCAACATTATACCTATTGGCAGGAACCCTACTACGGGCGTCCCCTTTGGCTATGATGAAGTCCCAAAGCTGTTGAGGTGTGATCAAACCCCCTGGGAGCCGGCATGACATGCCGCATATTGCAATGGGAGTGAAGCCCTCGCTGGTCACACTCGCTTTGATACTACATTGAGGACCGGTGGGGACGTCAGGCAGATCAGCCAGGCAGGCTGCATCAGAGTTTGCAGGACCAGTCTTGGCAGCACCGGATGAAGTCATCTTAAGGGTCGTAGGATGGGGTGTGAATCAAGTCGAAGACGACCCGTTGCACAGCGGCCACTGGAACGTGGTGGCAGTCGTCTTGGCGGGTGTTCTATGACTATGCAATGCGGACGGAGGATGTTCAATTAATAACTTGCAAGGACGCAACCGGCGATAATGGAAGTCTTCAGCGATGAGCGAGAAGAGGAGACTCGCCGGGCCAGCCATAGAGAAGTGCTGCGCGGTTAGCCACCTCCGAACCTAGGGATGAATGTGAATTCTCAGCTGTACAACCGAGGCATCCACCTGCGGGTGCAGTGGTATCAGAAACCTGGGATGTACTCGCCGAGAGATGGAAGGCACGTGGCCCAAGCGACATCTCGGTCTGGGTAGGGTGGGTGGTATAACACGATTCTAGGCTCTCAAGTGGTGTTTCTGTTAAACATCTTGCTTAACACATGGATCTTGGTGTATGTAGTAGGGCTCGACCCAGCTGGTGGGGTTACACTGCAGCTCTTTCTCACATGGAAGCAATGCATGAAACGGATGGGATGTCGCTCCTCATAACCCAAAGAGGGGAGCTCGTGATTTCACCCATGCGCAGCCCATCGAATGAGATAAGAAGTAGTAATCATGATTTTTGTCAAGCGAGCCCACGACGGAAAGACCTCATCTGCGTTCCAGGCTCGAGCTCGTTGAACAGCCCTGTATCTCGAGATTGGTACGTCGAAATGTACATGTAGCTACCCGGCTGAACTTTGAGCGGCATCTCATATCATGCGTGACGGGAGGTACCCCAATACCATTGGCGTTTTCGACGCACCCCTCGCATAGAGCGCCGTATAAACTGATCAAGCACTGCATAGTTCTTCAATAAGACGCCCACTACCACGGCCGCTTATCCGTAAGAAGATATATATGCAGCTTATTCCCGGGTCGACCAGGGGTCACGTCACGGCCGCCAATACTCCGATACCTATTGGATTCCAACCCAACCAATCGCAATTGTTCAAGCTGTTTACCCCCCCGTTATGAATTCCCGCCTATAGTAGCTGATGCTGCCCTAGGACTTCATGTACGCAATCTGCAGCGCTTTAAACCCTCACCCACCATAGACTGGGATGAGTTGTTTTGCAGATCTTAGCCGATACCCTTTTGGGCTGCCAGCATACTCGTGTCCCATGCACTACACCGCATAATAATTCGACTGCAACAAACCGATCCTTCGATGTAACGGGTGACACACACACTTTGGTCTGGAAATTGGCATCTTTCTCATCACCGGACAAAATAGATTGACTCCCTATATTTGCAAGCTGAGAATCAGCTCGCTACCTAATGTGGGAACCCTAGAATATCATGAACAGTCATCCTACCATGCCCGCCCTCAATTGTGCAACTTATTCTTGTACAAGTACGTGAAACTCTGTTTGAAGTTGGAAAAATTGTAGATGTCAAAGTTCGTGCAAGATATTTTCCAGTGCCTCATATGTGTAGTAGGCGAGGTGCTATCCGGCTCAGATGCTCAGTATCGAAATGATCAGTGGTTTTGGTATTGTATGACAGTCAATGCGAGCCTCCCACGCACCGGCATCTTGATAATCTGGAAGGAATTTCGAATCCTCCAATTCTGCCTGTTGCTTATTTGCGTCAGAAGTTATTATTGGTTGGTGGCAGCGAAAACCCGCTGTTCGTCATGCCACCAACAGATTGACTCACAGATACGCGATACCTGTCTGCGCCCCTCAGGCATAGCACACCCGACTCCAACCCCGGTACCTATCACACACCTAATAGTTCAGCACCGCGGCGCATCGACTAAATTTGACCATACAAATTAGGCGCCAAGCCGAAAGTGCTGGCACATTGGATGGTCGGATGGAGGGCTGCTTATCAAGGACTGCGGGCAGGGCGAAGCACAATCAGATGGGTAAATAGCATCGATTTGCCAGCTTGCGGCACACCAAAGAATATCACTTTTGCTCGCTTTCGCAAAACACCCGGGAATCAAGATACCCACCCTGCTCGGGCTGTTCAGATCCCAACTGCTACGATATGAGTATAGAGATTGGGAACACAACATAATCGGCTTTAGGGCAGTCTCTGTCTCCGCTGACTATTGGCCGCGGCCATAGTCGCTCGTCCGACACAATGTCAGATTTGGACTGGTCGCACTTGTCTCCCTCGCAACTTCAAGAGACACTCAACTCCCCATCAATACCGCCTCCAGTCGGCGTCACTCCGAATTTCGTTAACCCTGCAAATGAGAACACAGTAGCTCTCATTGCATTAATCATTACGCTGACCCTTTCGTCGGCTTTCCTGCTACTCCGCATCTACGTGGTCTTCTTCAAAGTACGACAGCCACATTTTGCAGACTGTATGTTTCCCCCTATCCAGCCCTTCACTAAAAGTGTGGCGTTTAACAACTTTATCAGATCTTATGCCCGTAGGATATGTAAGTTATATTATACATATACTTGTATAGAAACATGACTTACTCGTCGAACAATCCAGGTCTTCTATCTGATAGTTCTCTCGGGTTCGCTGAAGCGTCTAGTCGAAGTTGGGTTGTTTGTCCATCAATGGAACGTATTAGGGAAGGACATTGCGGCCTATCTTCAAGTTCGTCCTCCAGCTTCGGTCAACTCTCGGGCGTCTAGTTAACCTACCAATCCTAGCTCATTCTTATCGGAGATGAATTCTGGCTTTTGGGAATCTGTATAGTCAAATCATCGATATTAATCGAGTGGCACCGCCTCTTTGCACCAACCCGAGCTCCGACCTTGTTCAGGATCAGTTGTTTGGGGCTGCTGGCCATCAACCTTCTATCATACATTGCGATATTCATAACCCTTAACCTCAATTGCCGTCCATTTGCCAAAATATGGGACAAGTCGCTGAAAGGAACCTGTATCGACCTCAGAACGATACATCTCGCCGCCGCAATCGTCGATTTAGTTCTTGATCTTGCCATCCTGATTCTTCCTCAGCGGATTATATGGAAGTTGCAGATGTCTAGGCCAAAGAGACTCGGCATCTCCACCGTCTTTACTATCGGCATACTGTACGTTCACAGCGTGAGACTGTCTTGTCTTGGATCTTGCTGACGTCGAATTCGCAGCGCAACGATTGCCTCGTTATTTCTTATCATTGCCATAGTACAATGGAGGTCTTCTTCAGATATGACATATCACTATTCCGGTGTAGCTTTGTGGGCGATTGCTGAAATGACGTGTGGTATCCTCGTGTTCTGCGCTCCAGTAGTCCCTAAATTCTGCCAAGGTCTTCACGTCCGATGGATATCAGGGTTGATGTCGTCAGGCTCGTCACTTGCACAGAAGGTCAGTTGGCCGAGCAGCTCTCTGGACCGACATCCTCGGTCCAAGTCCCGAGATTACCGAGAAATCGATGAATCTAAGAGCATCCGCCTGCACGCGTATGGATCACCACGGCCAACTGATCGTCAGTACGGCATCTTCGTTACCACGGATATCATTGTGGACACAGTGCAGAAGCCTGATGTTGAGGTACGAATAGCGTCGGACGAGCATTTACATCAGTACCCATGGGCGGCAGAGAGTACAGGAGTACCTGATGTTAGGGCGGAGGTTTGATAGTTTAGATGGTTGTTGATCACAACATACATGCATAAATACTTCTTAGTTCATACTATATTGAGTACATACATGATCTGGCCAACAGTTCCGTCTCCCTAATTGCATCTTCGCATCTCTCGTATCCGCTTACAATCTCATCTGTATTTGCACTTGAGACACATGCAACAGATGCAGAATGGGACATTATAACCGTTCTAGAAGATCTTACCCGTGATCAGAGGGATAACCATAAGAGCGAGGAAAACGCTTACCAACCACCATGGGTAAAACCAATGTGTGTGGACATGTGCCTGTGGTTACTTTGAAGAGCCAATTGTGGGTGTGTTCTGTGAAGAGGCAAGCGGCCAAAAGATTCCACTCCTGATGGTAAATGATCTACTCCTGGTGTTTTAAGAAAACGTGTCTCCTCGATCTCACGCATGGTACTATTTTTAAGGCGATCATAGATCGCTCCATTACCTATCATGTCGGTGGGTTAATCAGCAAGGGTTGGTTGCGAAGCCAGTCGCCGGAACAGAAGTACCATCTACCAGGGCTTTATTACGCAGCGTATTTTGGGGGATTTCATTCGTTCTCCGGTGCTGCAGAATCATACATGGGGTTGCAATGCAGGTGGCCCCGAACGGGAGATGCTTGCTGCGCCGCCGCTGGGCAATCGGAGGTGGCGACACGCCGTACTTTAAGCTGCGACCTTCCCATTCCACGTCTTGTTGTTCAAAAACATATAACCGAAAGGACCGTGCCGTTATTTCAATCGGCATGGTGAGAACTTACATCACAAACACTGATGAGAGGTTCGAAATAGATAAACTCCATTTTTAAGTGAACCAGCAGCATCTCCCGGCACGACCGGCTCAACGGATATCCGACTGATCGTTTACTTGCCTCTTTGAGCTGCAGCCCCCCCTGGTACATCGTACAATTAACCCCTCACTCTTCCCTTGCTTCCCTTGCCTCTTAATTTCCTAATGGGGAATTGAGAGGTTGTGATTCACACAGGGGGTGATTGGGTGGTAATATCCATGAATGCAGACAACTCGACCTATTCCACTGCAGTGGGAAGTGGGGAGCAACAGGATGTCGAGCCCGTTAATCGCAGCAAGCCGATCATTTGGAGGGACATTAAGCAAGGGAATTAATATTTTTAATTGCTGTCAGCATTCATGAGGCACATGCGGCACAACAACCGGCCCCCAGCTTCTTGTTCTCACCTGCAATTCGGCCGCGGACAGCTAAGCCAATTCTTAAGAGGTATATGTAATTTTGCTGAAGAAAGTGTTTCTGTCAGGGAAGCTGCGACTTCTATCTACGTTGCTTATGACACGTTAAGTAAGGCAGCTGCAACCCTTCGCGTCTCAAATCTTCAACAGCAGTGGGGGCTGCTTATTTGTTTCTTCTTTATACCTGAGCTGCCAGGTACTTTCAACATTGACTCTCCAAAAAGATTTGGACCTCCTTGCTTCAAGCACTACCAACGACATTCTGGTTGATCCGATTCCCATATGTTGGGCACCTGCACACGCACAAATTTACAACAACCATGGCGCCCACCGATGACTCAGTTCAAATGATAAATGATTCTGGCGCGCAGAAGCGGAGCGACTCGATACCAAACAGCGAAGAGGCTAGGAAAGAAATAGTCGATGAGCCTGCCGACCTGTCTGACTCTTTCAACTACCTCACTGGTTGGCGATTCTATGTGGCTTGTATAGTGTAAGACAATCTGCCTACTTCTTATCAATCTCCCCAGTAGCATCCAAATCAGCTAATTGATTTCCGTATCATAGCACTCAATTCGCTCTGTTTCTCGTGAATTTTGAGATCACCATCGTGAGCACAGCGCTCGTGTCTATTTCAAATGATCTCAAAGATTTCAGTAGGACCAGCTGGGTCATCACAGCGTACTTGATCACATACACATGTACGTCGTTCATCATCGTGTGACATGTCTCACCGCTCACCTCCTCGCCAGCCTTCCTCGTCATTGTAGCGAAACTAAGTGATCATTTTGGACGCAAACAAACGTACTTGACGGCACTTGTGATATTCACCGCATTTTCTGGAGGCTGCGGAGGTGCGCAAACCATCGTGCAACTGTACGCCGCCTACATCGATCCAACAGTCGTACGACATGGTCGAAGCTGACACCTTCTAGTATCGTCTTCCGGGCATTCCAGGGTGTGGGAGGAGGTGGCCTATATTCCGTCGCTTTCGTTATGCTCTACGAGCTCGTTCCGAAGAAGAAGTACCCTCTTATGCTGGTGACCTCTGTGGCGGTCGCCCTGCTCGGCAATGCACTCGGGCCTATCTTTGGCGGTCTGATCAGTCAACGCTCAACCTGGAGATGGGTATTTCTCTTAAAGTAGGTCACTGCCTTCTCGCTCACAATGCTCTCTGACATGGTTGTAGTGTTCCTGTTGGGGTTGTCCTCATAATTGGCGTATTTTTCGCTGTTCCCAATGACTTTCCTTACCAGGGGATGCGCGATGAGAAAGTAAAGTCTAAGCCGAAGTTATCCAGCATCGATTTTGCAGGAGCCATTCTCATGCTTGTGGCCTTGGCACTGCTTATCGCTGGTCTAAACGAAGCCGCTTCTAATCTGGTATGGATCTCAGCTGTCGTCCTCGCGCCGATCATTATATCTGGATTCGTTTGGGCCGCTTTTATCATCTGCCAATGGTACTATGCCCGCTCCGGTAGCTCTATCCAGTCTGTGCTCCCTTGGAGGTTCTTCAAAAATAGACTGGTGATGGGCGTTATCTTGTGAGTTTACTCTTCACTCTCTTTCCAGAGAGTCTAATGCTAAATGAGCTAGAAATTCCTTCTCCACGGGATGTGTCAGCATTGCCCTACTGATCTTGCTTCCGCTCCGATATCAGACAACCGTAGGATCGAGCCCTCTCGAGGCAGGAGTCAAGCTGCTGCCTTTCGTCCTGTTCACATCAACGGGTGCTGCATTAACCGGCGCCCTTGTCAAAAACCGGCGCCTTCCTCCCGTGTATGTCGCCCTATTCGGAGTTCTCTTACAGGTTGCAGGACTTGCCGCTCTGCCGTCTATTTCACCTACAAAGACGAGCGTTTACGGGCTACAATTCATCACTGGTCTGGGTGCGGGCTTAAACATCGGCGTAGTTAGTCTCATGACAGCCTATGTAGTCGAGCACAAAGATCTAGGTATACATCCTCATTATGGAGTCAGACAAGGGAGACATCGGCTGACAAACCCTACAGCAATTGCTACCGCCGCGGGTACGCAATTCAGATTTCTAGGTAGCGCAGTAGTAGTCTCGATCACTACCGCCGTCGGCAACAATATTGTTAAAGCAAAGCTCGCCGGAACTTTAACCGCCGACCAGCTGGCACAGATATTCAGGTCCTCCGCAACAATAAATACATTGCAGCCTGCCCTTCGCGATCTGGTTCGACAAGAGTTCATCACCAGCTCCAATGTTCAACTGCGCATTGTTCTCGGTTTTGCAGTGGCATCATTTCTCAGCACGTTACTGCTATGGAAGAGGCAACAGATTCTTGTAGAATGAAACTTGAACTTCGACTTTGCTATCTCCCAGATTGAGATCGATAAGGCATATATTTTCAGGAACGAGAGAATTTTTTCTTATAATTGCTCTATATCATAGTTCAAAACATGCCCGGCTGAGTCTGCTGGAGGCAGATACGATTTCGATACGGCCTCGATTGACTGACCACAACATGACTTAGTGAAGGATTTTCAGTGATATATGTTAACGTCCGACCCTATCCACCAAACTTTGGGAAATACCACATTTGCCAGCAACACAGCCACGATGACAGCAGCTGGCATGAGTACCCCTCTTGGCCATTCTCGTGAGCTTCGCAAAACTACCCCCGGCGGCAATGAAGCCCCCGTACTTTTTTGATTGCAAAGCTTCGGCATCTGTAACTTCAACGAGTCAATTGACCAGTTCAAGACGAAGTGAGGTTTCAAGATGGGCCGAACTTACTATGTCCAACCTCGGGAAATCCGAAACCCAGAGACATGATTACTAACATCACAATACGACAAGTAATTATCCAGGCTATTATGATCGCATTTATATCTTGTCACAACGATGTGTTTGTCAGCTATGATATTTGAGCCATTTACTTCGAATCAGAGGAGACACACATGGTGGTGCCTACCAGTCCTATAAAGCCTGAGCTGCATACCGACTAGCCTTATCGTCGAAAACCGGGCAGGGCAATGTATAAGCCATGCCCATTTATTATTGTAAATGGGATGACTTGAAAGAACATAGAAGAAAAAGGGATAAGCTTGATGGAAGTCAGGCGTCACCTTCACCTGACTTTTGGTCGCGTGTATTTTTCCTGTGGAAGGGACGGAGAAGAGGCAGAAGTTCAGATAGGCAATGAGAGGGAACTGAAGAAATGGATGAAAGAGAAGCGGAAAAGTCATGATGAGTAGGGTGGCATGTGTGTGCGTGTGTGTGCGTTTCAGTAAGACACAACCGGTACTATGCACGGACACAGGATTGAAACATCCCACTCAGGGCTTACGGGAAGTGAGTACTTGTGTGTAGCATAGCGAACGGCTGTCAGCAAGTAGCTATCCGCATCAAGGGTCGCCGAGAATTTATTCAGATGACACCATCCCGTTGAGCAATAGGGGTCTCATCATAGGATTATAGAACACGCTACTTTTTCCTGGTGCCCTGTAACGTGGTCAGACGCGTGAGGGGACAATGAAGTTTCTATTCGGACGATGACACTGACGTCAACTCTAGTTCTGCAGTCTTGTGAGGATCGATATGAAGAATTTTGGATGGATCCTCATCTCGAAAATCATAGCTGTGCCCTAGAGGCGACGATGGTGATGATGAGAGAGATGACTCGTCATTTGATCTCTCGGACCAACTAATCGTCAATGCCTGCGGTCCTTCGAGCACCTGATCTCTAAAGCTCGAACGTGACAACGCCTTAGTAGTCTGATCATACAACGCTTGTAATGTAAGATCCTAAGACAATAATTATCGGATGGTGAATCACAGAAGGAAGGGCTGTGCTGCTAAATGTACAAAAGCTTCCCCTGGCTTCCCCTTGTTCCTTGCATTTTCCACTCAGCAAATCTCGAGCCACCATCAATCTTACCTATTCGCGAGACTTAGGTCGACTACTTATCAGGATGGCTTCAGAAAGCTTGTTTCGAGATATTGCTCCATTCCCCGAGGATGTGCCCACGGCCTCAATTCCCACGATCTCCCTGGGACAACTACTCGAGGGAAACGATCAAGCAGAGAAGGAGGTTTTGACGGCATGCAAGGAAGTCGGATTCTTTCTTCTTGATCTGCGCTGGGATGAGACAGGCAAGATACTCATGCACGAGATCGACCAACTATTCTCCGTATGCTATGAGACCATGAACCTTCCGAGCAGCGTGAAGGCGCAATATCAGAATGATATTCCCAAGAGCTTCCTCGGGTAAAGTGATGCCAATACTCCTCCTAGTTTCTTCCAGATTTCTTGTCGAGCTCATCATTTTGTCTTGATCAAATGTTAACTTGACCGTTTCCAGATTCAAACCTGTTGGCCAGGCCAAAACCGAGACCGATGAACCAGACCGATACGAATGGTTCAATCTCGCGCAAGACGGACTCATGGCAACTACGCCTTTGCAAAAGCTACCACCGTCTCTGTACAGTCGCCTTCCGTTGATAATTTCATACGTTAGACACTGTCAGGACATCGTCGCTCTGTTGAATGTGGCCCTTGCCAAGCAGCTAAATCTTCCGGCCGATACCTTCACCTCCTTCCAGCCACCTACCAAGGAGTCCGGAACAGTCCTTCGCTTCATCAAGGCGTATGCAAGCCCACAAGATGCAGACCTGCGAACTTCTCTGATTCATCACACCGACTTCGGAACTATCACGCTACTTGCGAATGTCGTGGGCGGTCTCCAGATCCTCAAACCAGGAGGATCGCCGGAGGACGAAGATGCATGGCTCTGGGCTCGCCCGCAACCTGGTTGCCTTATTGTCAACATGGGTGATGCCATGACGCAATGGACTGGAGGTATCTTGAAGAGCTGTATGCATCGGATCACGTATGCGCCTGGTAATCAGCGTTTCTTGGACAAGTATAGCATTGTCTACCCAGGCCGACCCGAGCTTCATGCTAGTATGAAGCGACTACTCAACAAGGAAGCTGGAGGGGATGCGGAGATCGATAAGCTGACAGCTCGCGAATGGGAAGTCAAACGATTGATGTCGTATGCGAGGAAAGATTTCGTTCCCCCGACAAAGGAAGTGGATGCTTGATAATATCATGTCATAGGGAAAGGGGTGGCTCGTGACCCGACTTAGAAGGAGACTGTGTATTAGCTAGTGCAGGAAGACGATGTGCTTTCTCGACACTCGCTCTAGACTTCTTTCAGAGAAACAATATGTTTTTAAGTCAATCATACTCGGGTGCATTCATTCTGTTAGCTTTGCATGATCGGTTTTCTGACGGGACTTTACTGGCACTGTCGGTAGTGCAAATCAGGGGGATTATGCGGCTCTGATTAGTTATTCCCATCAAATTAGCGGGGATTACACCGAAATCTTGAATTTGCACTGCCCAGCCAGCAACCTGCCCGTGCATGGGTTAGCATACTCTCATTAGCCTTGGCCTATATACAGCAGGGCGGAGCGATGCGTTGTGAAGGCTGAATGCTTGCTTTAAGGTCTGTCTTGATCCGAGCCTTCGGATATCAAGTCCTTCGGGCGACACAGGTCACGGCTAGTCCGTTATGGCTTGGAAGGCTGTGTATTTATACATATGCAGCTTCACATGCATACCTCTTCATGAATGATTTTACACTTGTCGAACATGTGTCTCCACGACCATGGAACCGCAAAGTCGTATTAGATAAAATGGCCCGTCAATCTTCTTGCGATCATTACTAACTAAACGATGTAAAGTGGCAATACTAGCTCTTAATCATGGCGAAATTTTCGGTAGCCTCGGTCAATAACGAAAACAACATCGCTCTTATCAATGTCAGCTTAGATTTCTCCTTATTAAAATGTGATGCCAAACCAGAATTCCAGCCAATCGGCCCCGCGCTCACCGTACAGCGACGTGAGGAAGCTGAGAGCGGGCCGATTCACAGAACGGCATGCACTCTCGGCTTCTTGTTCAATGATGTCCTGCCAGACACGCCTTCTCTTTTCAAAGCATATGGTCGACGAGTTTCTGAGATCATCGTACAGCCGAATGTCAATCCCCCGGGTACAGCAAGCGATGGACCTTTTCAATCCTTCGTTGGTGCCGACTGTACGTCGATATGGGCTGCTGCCACTTCCAGCGATGCTTCTATTGCCGTCCATCTCCTAGCATGTGTGCTTGCTCGTGCCTTTGACTCTAAGTCAGCCACATCCATCTGGTTCGAGATAGTAGAGGAACGGAAGCATCAGATCGAAAAGCTCGTCAAAGACAACAAGATGGTACATCCTAACACGTACTTGGCTTCAAAACAGATAGTCTCCCGATCAGATCTCGCAGCCTGGGACACAAGTGCTCGAGCCTGGCTCAGAAGGGCAGACGAGTTCAAAGCATGGGAGAAGAACCAGTTTTCTCTCATTGTTGAGAATGTCAGTCTGCCCTACACCGCTACAGGAACTACGTATTCGAAAGTCGTCACAACATGGACGAAGTCGATGATTGTTCTCAATAATCTTCTTGAGAACTTGCCACAACAAGCTAGCGATCGCGCAGTGCTGCTGGCTATCTCGTCATGGCACCTTTATCCCAATCTTCTCGTTTTTCAAAACAAGGCGACCAATGTTGACTTCAAAGACAAGCTGTTTCCACCGTCGGCCGTCTTAAGCCTCGGGCTGGAATATCAGATGCTCAAGGGGAACAGGGATATACATTGGTCTCTTGCCCTCTCCCACCTTCGTTATTACGGGGATCCAGTCTCAGTACGAAGTAACGAGGAGTTGTCTCGTGTTACAATGTCTCAATTCTGGCTGGTAGCCTTGGGCTCGCTCTTCGGGTTATGGGGTCTAATTGCGTCCGATATCACTGATACTATTAAATGGTTAAGAGCACTTGGCAACACCATAGAAACAACAGCCAGTACCGACGATATCAATGTCAGCTGGATTCTCTCGTTCTGTTCGGCTGCAAAGACATTTCTCGAAGGGGGTGACAGACTTTTTAATTCCAATTTGCAGCTTGTAAAATTTGGTTGGCGGAGGGCAACTTGTTTATTCGGAATCCGCCGCTGCCTACAAAAGCCATTCTTCGGGTTGCTCAACCCCCATATTCTGAAGTCGCTCAACACCTCTGATCAGATCAGCAAGGGGTTCACGTATCTGAGGGGACTTACTTCAAGAATTGCGTCCGAAGAAAAGCAGGTACTCGGATCTCTAAGGGTTAAGATCGGTGGCAGCATCTTTTATGAATGGGCTACGATGCATTCGATCCACGACCCTTTGTTACACGGATCAAACCGTGCTCGACACCACAGATGGATACACCGCGAAATGACACTTGACCCTTCCAGGTGGGAGCAGATATCTTCGAATCAGCACTATTTGTTAAAGCAGCGACACAAGACTATTACTGCAGCAGGGGAAGAATGTCATATCTTGCTCGACCTCGATAGTACGCCCCGCCCTCATCAGATGTATGCAGCAGCCAAATTTCACCTAATGATCTGGCCCAAACCTCCAAAGATCTTAGGGTTCGAACGTGAATACCAATTTTTACGCGAGATTCCTTTCGACTTATCTTGCGAGAGAGAACACGCGGGATATTCAGTTTGGCTGACTGAGGATGGCCCTATAGATAAAGCGACAGACCATATAGAATTTGCCTCAGCGGAGAGAACGACATATCAAGAGTCTCTTGTCATACTAGAAAAGCAATTAGAACCACGAGAAGTCGTTGAGTACCTGCGGAGCATTGTGGTAGGTAATTTTTGTGTTTTACGAGTTACAAGGCTGACATGTCATTCCAACCAGTCTCCACCTGATATACCCCATTCGTCAACCCGCAGAAAGCGAGAATATGATGAAATTGAAGGGACTGACTTGATGGATACTTTACCGAAAGTCATAGAGTCTAATGCAGCATACACGTTGATGACTAGAGAAACCCGGCTGTCACGGGACTTTCTCCAATCAATACTGGCCTTGCAGATTGCAACACTACTGTACGAGCAGCTTCCTAGGGCAACAGTATCCCCACGCCTTGTTGATCTTGAGCTACATAAGTCTGGTTGGCTTCCCCATGAGCTTACGGACGCAGAAATCCCGGGTAGCATGGATCTATCTTGGATGGCTGGTATTTCAGCATCCAAGTTGTTGCAACGAATGACCAGGTCAGAAGCCTTTGGTTGCATAGCAATGTTCGAATCGGGGCGATCTAGCATTAAGAAGGAGCATCTGGGAGATGTTTTAGCCCTCTGTTCAGAGGACTCCATCTTTGTCGCTGGAATAATGTTAAGTGACCCAGCAGCTTCATCAACATCTGGACCTCAAATTCGCCACTTGGTTGGGAGTATTGGACAGGCCGGACTTGTCTTCCTCGTAAGTCCTCTGAATCCGCGGATCCGCCCCATAGGCTATAACCCGAATTCTGTCTGTCATAATCAATATGACGGGAAACGGGAGGACAAATTTGAGAGCGTTTCACTCCACTTATCATTTACAGAGTGGAAGATGCCTCTAGACTGGGAGGGCACAGGGGAGATCGATCAAGAGGTGTTTCTTCTTGAGTCGGTTCTCTCAGTAATGGACAGTGGACAGTGGATAGGGGATCTCAATGTCCTTGCACTTGAAAAGAACCCGATACATGTATTTGAGACTGAATGCAAGGGACTCTGCGAGAGTGGAGATAGAGGCACCGAGAAAATTCATGCAGGCGAGCTCATAAGTCTTGATACGTGGGAGGAACTGCTGGACTTGCCTCCGTCTGTGGGTGTATTCCGATCAAGATCCAACTGGGTAGCTCGTTTAGCTGCTGCATCTATATTGTGCCAACAGAAAAAAGTAGACTCCGCTATCGTCATCGGAGGCCAAGAGTTTTGCTGGAATTGTCTGATGAGGTGCTACGGGCCTCATCTTCCACAAGTCATCATTGATTGAAGGAGTACGAGGACCTGAGTCTACGTGGCCATCAGGAAAGAGCAATATACGTAATATAGCTTTTTTACGCACATGACTATCTTCAATCAGGACTTTTGTAGGTTTCTGAGCCTTACTCAGCTTGATGTAGAAAGTGACGATCATTTCCCCAATTTTCTTGCGAATCGCCCTTCCACGCAGCGTTCCGAGATTTGCAAACTCAGAGGCGAAAAGCTTTACACTACCGAGAAGTGAATGCTTAGGTGCCAGTGTCCATCAGATACTCAAAGCTGGGACCGCCGGGGAAACGGCCTGCGCCAACAACGACAATGCTACAGCTATTCATAGGTCTATGAGAGTCCAGAGCAGCCCGTTCAACACCCTAATGAATCACTATGTCAGAAAAGACATCATGCCACCCGTTTAGTTAACAGGAGGCTCCCAGCCAGGTTCTGCCATCTCAAAAGCTTCCATTGTGAATGCCGGCGCCACCGTGCAACCGACAAGCGTCCAATCCCCCAACGACTTGGCACACTGCCACTCGTTACTCTGCACGATGACCTGTGGCTCTTCGCCGCCCAGGATATTCTTGCCGAGAGTTTTGGTGCGAGTGGCGCTCCCGTCGTTGTGCGAAAGCGACAGCTGCAGTGGGGCTCCGGCATAGTGATGCCAGGTCTCAACAGATCCGTGGACTCGATGCCAGTGCGATATACCGGAGTCGCCTTCCAGAAGATAATAGATGCATGTGCTATGCGACTTGCCGTCCGCGTTCGTCGCTGTATCACGAAACGTCTCGATAAAATATCCCTTCTCGGGGTGTGGTGAGAGGTTCAGAGCTTTGATGATGTCTTGTGCCGTGGGAGAGGATGCCATTTTGGGACAATCTGTGATGGTATCGCGAAACAGACTGTCTTCGGATTGACCGGGAATTGGTGGCGGAAGCAGGTTCGTCTGGATAGAGCTATTATTGTTGATTTGATACACTAATAGAAGGGACAGTGAATGGGGAACGGTGAAGAGAACGTGGGATGGTGGATTTAGTGCGGAGAAGAGCTTCGCGCTTGAGAATTGCGATCTTCACCCCGACCCCGTGGCTGAACAAAAAACTTGAAAATAAAAATAGCAGCGGGTTCTGGCGGAAGACATCGCCTAAAAACCAGGATCAAATAGCCACCGGTGAATGCTAGAACAACGGTTAGCCCCATACAAAGGATCAATTCATTAGAGTCTTACGACCGTTATTATTATTCGAAAGCGGGATGCTACCCTCCAATGGCGGGATGCAGTGGAGAAATGCCTTCGACAAGTTCGACTGCCGACTGGTACGGCCGATTTCTTAGAGACATTTAGTTGTCTGGCAGAGACAGTTAACGTACTAATAAACTGTTTAGTACAGAGCATATAGTATAGTACATACCTATCAAGGTATCAAGGTTGCAAGATCATCTTAAACTGTATCATTGTTTGGCTGGAACAATTATAGATAAAAGTACCTGCCTCACCGACCTGCCTAGACGAGGTGTTCGCCGATCGGCAAAAAGATATAACAACTCCCACTAACATGGCCTCAACCCTCAGCTCCATGATCACAACTACAAAACATGGCCAGGTTTAAAGCTCCCTCTATCATTCATAATCTATCAACATGTTTGAACTACATCAAAATGTTGACTAAACGGTAATCAACCTCTTGAAAGAACAAAAATCCGAGTCATATTCGGGATTACAGGGAGGCGGTGTCAATACGAAGAAATGTCAAAAGTTTTTTGCCTATCGCATTACCGGGATGCGACATGGATGCTGCAGATGCCACTGATGCATCATGTCACAATTCCTAATCTCTCCTGTAATAACCTGGTGTCTGGCACTCTGTTTGGCGACGGGCTAGCCTAATTCCAATGCCTTATCCGAAACGGCTTGCGTGTAGTCTTTTGCTGCCGTCGATCACCGTGACACTTGGAAGAATACCATGCAAGTCTCGGACGACCCCGTCAGGCTTATCTAATGTCGCGTTGCTGCTCCCCCCTCCTGAGATATCCCCGCGCTAATATACTCAGCTCGCTGAGACTTCTGGACAACTTTCAGATACCTATTTTCCGGAAAGTTCGACCTTGAAAGATGGTGTGATGTCGACAATCTTCCTCTCTTCTCTCCATACCAGGCGACTCACCATGAATAAGAATGGCCAACGACAACCTCAAAGATAATCTGGCTCTGTCCATGACGATTGCGGCCTTCGTCGGCATCTCATGGTTCGTTGGGACAGAGACTATCGTCGCACTCTTCATCACCTTCAAGCATCGGACGGGTTTATATTTCTGGTCTATCCTTATAGCCGCGTGCGGCGTTATTTTACAGCCGCTCGCCATTCTCCTCGCCGATTACGATATTTGGACAGATCCAAAAGGCTCTATCTCTGCCATTTACTTGACATGGCTCATAATGGTAGTTCCTCAGAGCTGGGTCCTGTACTCGCGATTGCACCTGGTCCTCCATGAGAGAGGGTTACTGAAAACGATTCGAAATACTCTCATCATCAACTCGGTCATCTTCTCAATCCCCACTATAGTCCTCGGAACCATCTCCGTAAGCCTTCTTGATTGCCGATTTTCTTGCGAGAGCATTCTTTCAATCTGTTATCGAAATGTCCACCACGCTGGTACCCCTCGACTAACTGGTTGTTCATCAGCAAACCGTAGCACCTAGTCTATTGACTGTCAACGATGCCTGGGACAAAGTGCAGTTTATTGCATTCTTCATTCAGGAAACTTCCCTCGGCGCTTTATACATTTACAACACTGGACGCTATCTTCGAAACGTGTCAGCACTCAAGATGTCGCGAGCAAATAAACCCAGCGATGCATTCCAGAAGGAGCGCCATGTCATTCTGCGCTATCTGGTATATATCAACATTGGTATAATCATACTCGATTCCGCGGTTCTGGCTATAGAAAGCGCAGGATTTTTCGACCTCCAGGGCGCATTGAAGCCGGCGGTTTATGCTGTTAAACTCAAAGTCGAGCTCATCATCTTGAATCTCCTCGTCAAGAGTGTTGAACTTGGAAATAGCAAGGGTCAACTCGATCGTAGAAACGATGCTTATCGTCAGGCAAGATACTCTCGACAAATCACCGATCCTGGGTATCATCACACCGTACCAGATTGGGATCATTCAACCCCAGCATTAAACCTTGCAAAGTCTCGGTCTCAGAATACACTAGACATTGCCAGCGATGTCGAACTAATGGAGACGCACATGAGAACTAGCCTTACTTCTCAAAGAAGCCACACGTCTCAGGTCCATGCCATTCTCCCATTGGAAACATACGGTGAAAGTTCGAGACAAGTATCATTATAGATAGTAGGGAATTGATTTCTTGAGTAACATTCAGAATCACAAGAGGATTGAGTCAGTCAACTCGACGCACTTGAGCGAATGCTATGCTGGCACGTCATGGGACCATGCGAGGTGTTTTATGCCACAGTCTCGATGGAAGTTTACTTGATGCTTGAAGGCGTGTAACAAGACATGTGGGAAGCACTGTATCTCCTCTACTGGAGCGCGGATCTGTTGACAATGCCGTTAAATCTCGTGTAACCTAATGTTTCGAGATTTTGCAACCTCCCTTGGGTACCCATCCCGGCGCCGCCTGCACATAACCCGCTGTCACGAACGCCGGAGCAACTGATCTACAGGTCAGCAAGGCGGGACAAGCAAGCGAAGATTCAATACGTCGCAGTTTCTCACCTGTCGTGCCCACAAGCGTCCAGTCACCCCAACTCTTGGCGCTTTGCCAGGTTCCTTTGGGAATAATATGACCTGCGGCTCTTGCGAGGAGAAAATGTCGTTACCCATGAGATGCTTCTCACAGGGAGTGCCGTCGTCTTTGGAGAGGAACACCGTCAACGGTGCGCCGGCATAGAAATGCCACACCTCAGCAGCGTCTAATTTGTGCCATGCCGATTGACCCTCGCTACCCTCGAGCAAGTAGAAAATGGCAGTGCTAACGGATCGATTGGTACCCGGAACGAGAGTAGGATCTTCGAATGTTTGGTAGTAGTAGCCTCCCTCCGCACTGGTGGTGAGATTGAGCCTGGAAATGACATATTGGGCGCTGTGCGGGGAAATGCAGTCCTGCCACGTGGGGTTACGAGCCGACCCGAGACTAGCGATGCTAGCCAATGCTAGTAGTTTGACGGTCGTGAACACCATTCCGTTGTTTTGCTCTCCGCGATCTTCGGGAACTGGTTGGTAGACTTCTGGTTTTAAGGATAAAGAGATATATTCTGGTTTAAACGGGGAACAGAAGCAAAGAAACAAACGAGAGAAGGGGAACAAGAAGACTAATGTCGCTCGCTTATGAGTTGAAGGAGCTCGGCGTTTTATTATGTATTTATCATCTTATTGTACTGCGTGCTGTCAATTTCTAGCCCAGAAAACTGAACCTTGCTATGCAAGTTGCGTTTCGATATTCGGAACTTTCGGAGACACGTCCCGCCCTCTTCTCAGCGGGTTGAGTACCTCAGCTGAAAGCACGGACATGTCTAACTGTATACGGGATAACGCCGGCAATATCTCAAAGATTTGGGTAAGAGAGATAGCCATTGCTCATTTTGCTGATTAATAGGTACAGAGCTTCATCTGTGTAAAACTCCATTCCTCGAGCAGTTTTCTCAAGTCTGGGGAATACTCGATCAATTCGTCAATCCACCGAAAAACGGCGTATTCGCTGGGCTTTTAGGTTTTGTTTTAATGGGCAAGGCGACTGATGCTGTGGCTGATGCCCCCTCTCAGCAAATGGCTTAACTTCAAACTCCTTGCCACACGCCTGCGTAGCAAGCGCCGCTTTTAAGGGTCAAGACAGCATCAATGTTAATGTCGAGTTACGCGGGTTGACTATATCATATTATGAACCCGAGATCCCAGGTTTGACGTAGTAGTTTCAGTTTAGATTTCTTGTATACACTCCTTCTTTCACTGAAGTGATTGATCTCGTGTTCAGCACGAGACAGCCTAGATCCCTGGTTCTCCCTCGGCCCCCCTCCCCCTTTCATCACCCGTATCTTTCCCTACTATCACAGTACGGAGTTATAATGAGTGCTGGCAAAACTATAGGTAGGCAGGAGGATCCCACTGCTCTATTAGGCTCGTGCAAAGAGGAGATCCTCGAGGACGAAATTCCCGTGTTTCGCATTTCTGCTGTTACTCTGCAGTATCCTACCGACAGCGAGGCCATGTTAGCAAAGCTAGCAAGCGACGTCAGCTTCGTTTGCCAGGCTATGACCGCCAGTGGAAGACTTGAGGACGTCGTTGAATACATCTGGATGGGCTTCATTCATATCGCGGAACGCGTAACTCCAGATTCCATGGGTCGACTGTCTAGTGCAGACTATTGAGATCCTCCGTGGCCAGGATGGCCTTGTCCATAGCATGGTACTCGGCATTGTTTCCTTACGCAACCTTACTTACAACAGATCTAACCTCACAAGCAGGGCAGTGGAGGGCAGTGGAGAAACTTCATTCCTAAATCAGAGGATGGACTAAAAGTTGGATGACTGTGGTAGGCCATCTGCCCCAATTATGGAACATATCTCCAGTAGCCGAATAGCTGACTATCGCCTAAATACTTTTCAGATCATGTCACAGAACCTTCCGTAATTGTTAGCAAGAGATTGCTCATGGGCTGGAAGACGCTTAGTACATTTACCCTGAAGCCCACGAGAAATCCCATCTAATAGATCGAGTTTCTGCTGCTTTAAATGAGGTGCGCGCTGGAGGAGGGGCCGTTCGCCTAGGGAGGCTTCAGAATCGCCGTCTCTCGGTTGCGTGTAAATGGAGACTACAGACGGAGATGTGATCTGTGATGACATGTTATCACGAAGGACTGGCGAAGGGTTTTCCGCGGATGAATCGCTTCAACCTGGAGCGCTCTGTGATGACAGTGTTTCGCCTTTTAGTGATAATTGGTGGGGATACTGGAGAAAGCGGCTACAAGCTCAAAAGAATTGTTTCAATGAATCATGCTCTTCGATATTACGTACGCGAATGAATGCGTACTTTACAAACGCTTCAATATCTATATACAATACCGGAAACTTAGCACAAAGTGTCTGCTGACTACTTAGTAATAAAAATAGTGCTATGTCAGAAAAGTTTATATAGCGCCACCACGACTTCCGGTTAAATATTGATATACGGGTTACAGATTACAATCCAGACCGTTGTAAATGCAAGTTGATGTAATGGCGCACAATCTAAAGTAACCCGCCATGTGGAAAAGGATTGGAGTCGGTTCGATCCCGGCACTTGCTAAATTTTTCTTCTCATCGGTAGTCTTTTTTTACCCCTTTCTACATTCGCAATAATAATATTTTGCTGTATTGAAATAGAGCTCGAGAACCACAACTCAACTACAACTAACTGCAGCGAAGCTGCAGCTCTCGAGGCCTATTGCCTACTGGATGATCACGTACAGGATCACACTCAATAGGGCTTAAGTGACCCCATAGGGGTCAGAATTGAAGAAGGAAAACGCATATCGATTTCTAATCTAATTCAATACAAATTAAAACTATTATATATAAAACTTGTAATCACGTGACACCCGTCGTAAACCCCATTTCAGTATTCACTAAGAAACAATGAAAAAGACTTATGCTATGTTTGTAAGCAGTTCTTCAATGTTTCGTCCCTTGGGCAAACTTATGTTGGAAGAAAACCACGAGGTTTTACTGTATATTTCCTGATCTGATTGCTCTCTCTTTGACTTTCCGCCATCACGACAGGTCTCGTTCTCCTCTACGAGCACGATCTACTTTCAAATTGAATGAAAAGCTACATTATCTGACGCTATTGTTCGAGCTAGATTAATCCTCATGGAGGTTCCCTACTTCGCCGGTCGCCTCAAGTACGGTTCTGATTTGATCTATACCCAATGTCTCATTCTCTTGCCCAGCAAGAAGAGTCGAGATCTTAACCACGTTCTTGATTTGACGTCCGTTCAATGGCAATTTGGCAAGGGAGCTGATATCTTCGTCTGTCAGATTGGTGTCTGACTGCGATTTGCGAGTGAACTGTCTCCAGATATGGCTTTTAGCGTCTTTTCCAAGATCTGGGTACTGAAGTGTCAGGTGGATCCTGCTCTTGAAAGCTCTGTCAATTGTATCAGCGCGGTTAGACGTCATGAATAAGATACCGCGGTAGTACTCTAGCATGCTGCAAGGAAGCTTGTTAGTAAAACAGCATATAGCACGGAAGCTAATTAGACGAACTGCCCTTACCGTAGGAATACTGCAACAATTTCGTTATGAGCCAGGTCAATCTTTGACCTCTCTTGAATGAAGACATCACACTCGTCGAAGAGCAGGACGGCCCCCCATTTTTCTGTGAGGTCCAGAACCTCATTCAGCCGCTTCTCTACACTAGAAGCGTCTTTCCCTAGCTCTCCAGCGCTTAGCATGTAAAGAGGCTTCTTCACCTTGTCAGCAACGGCTTCGGCTGTCAGTGTTTTGCCAGTGCCCGGGTTCCCGGCTAGCAACATGACTATTCCCAACCCTTTCCCTTCAATAATGTCGTCAAAAGCGGTTTTGTTTGCAGCTTGACCCTCCACGAAGGATAGCACCAAGTTTTTGAATCCCTTTGGAAGCATCAGACTGGGGAAGGCGTTGTCATTCCATGTAATGTCGTATACATCTTCTACTCTGATCTGGCACCAATCTTTCAGCTTGAGTGAGAAGCCTCGTACCATGGAATTGCAAAGCAGTAACTGCTCTCGAGTGAGTTCGGAAGCTAGTGTCAAGAATTTCAGTTCAGGTTTTCGGATCGCATGTATACCCGCCGTATTAAGAATTGCTCACCTTTCTTGGCCTTCTTCTTGGCCACGGGGGACAGCTCTCTACTTGCTGACTTTCTACTTTTTCGCCGACTTTCGAACGTTGGATCCATATTAACACCAACGACACAGCCTCGTCGCGAGTGGTAGTTTGGTTCGATGTGTGTCTCATCCGCTACGTGGATCTTTGGGGCAATGGAATCAATCTCCAGTGGCGCTAACACAAGCTGCGAGCCCGGATTTGCACGGAAGTAGGACTCAGCGTCGATAATAATGCGTCCATCAACCTGAGTCTGGCTTTAGCTTCTTAAAGGTTGAGAAGAGAAGGATAAAGTCTGCTTACATGGCGTTTCTGTTGTTGCTGACCATATTTGATTGTGACCAATCCCGAGTGAGCCATGTAATGCACTCCGCAAAACTTTTGAAATGTGGTAGCCCGGCGCACGGCCAATTCTTCAGCCTCTTCCCTTGAAGGGTGAAACTCGATAGGAAACAAACTAAGTTCATTGATCTTCCTCGTGCCCTCGAAGCACCCAATGCAGATGCCTTGGCCTCGGTACCCGAAGCGGGAGGCGTCCCAGTCGACGAACTTCGAGCACACTTCTACATAACCATCACTATTGTAGGTGCAACTGTGGATAATGAAGAACCGATTTTCCATTTCTGATACCACTATCTTCCCAGGCTCGAAAAGCGCCCAGAGAAGTGGATAAGTGATGACCCGATGCTTAATATGGTCTTTGATCTCGGCCATGGTCTCGTGAAGCTCGGTGTGTAACACGTCATAAAGCAGCTGCGTAAATTTGGCTGCACGTGTTTCCTCTTGCTTTTGCCGTTCGAGGATCCGTTCGAGGTGTTCCCACCGGTAATAAAAGGGGTGGAAAGGTGACTTGAAGACCAATTTGTTAAGCGATGCCGTAATACCGCTGAATCCTTCAAAGACCTCGCATAGTGTTTCTTTCAGCAGTGGACTCTGTACGACGATGGAGTCCAGAACCAAGGGCTTGCCATCCCCGTGGTTCTTCCGCATGCGTACAATGAGAGCCTTGAGTTTAACATCTGGCTGCTCCTCCACGGCAGCGCGAAGATCATCAGGGTATTCTTCAACCCAGTTCTTGCAACATTGGCATTTGGGAGGACCTTCGTAAAGGGTTTGCACTTCGCACTTATGGTCTTCCGATGAGCTTTCTTCAGGTGTATAGGGCTTCGGCGCATCGATTTGTGTAGCCTCTTGGGTTATCAAAGCGTCTATCGTGCTTGATAATGAGGGACCGCAGGCCACGGACTCTTCGTCCTGCCTCTTCCTCTTGTTGAATGGTTGCTGTTCCATTTTGCTCCTTTCCTGACTTAGAGCGAAGAGGCGGGTGGCACTACTCTGCCTGTGTCTTGTTTCCAGGACTGGAATGTGATACTGTGTCAGCCTCGGGGCGATATTGATAAAGTCGATGCTTATTAGTTGATCGGCGAAGCGTATGGAATAATTTTAGCTCCAAAGAACTTGCTTAACACAAAGACAAAACGTGTTGTAAAATTTGTAGTGTTGAATTGCTAGATACTTTAAGTAAATCTGCAAGCAGCTTATTTGGATTCGGGCGCCTCTTTGGTTGCCTACTTTGTAGCCTCGAGGCAACACTAATGCAGATTCCTGCCGAAGGTGACGTAAAACTGCTACACAGCAGCACAGATTCAGCCGTTTTGAGACATGATCTGTGGCTTGGCATAATTTAGGCAACAGGCTATTTGCGGCGCAGCCGGAGAAGGCTTCGCCGGCTCGCAAGCTGACTTCAGGTTCCATAATGAGGCTCAAGAAAAGTTTGCCGCGCACCAAGTCCGGCGCTTCAAACACAATCTCATCTCTCAGAGCCCCAAGAATACAAGCAGACCCTTAAACCAGTATTGGATCTAAGCATAGCATTCCAGCGCGCTTTTTAGATAGCACTGCGCATTGTGACCAATGCCTACGTCCGATTATTCTTTGCCCTTTTTGGGTGACCTGGGCCTCTCATTCAGCGAGCGAGATGTCGAAGAAATCTGGCATGATCGCATATTTCCCTTAGTTTGTACCGCAAATTTCGCACAGTCTTGGGGAGTGATTCCAGATACCACCGGTATATTTTTCACTTCGCTTGGACTTCGCTGTCGGGTGGAACCTCAACCGCATCATGCAATCCATTGTCGGGTCAAGATTCGGGACTGTGAGGGTTATCGTCAAGAAACTATCTCTTATGAAGCCATAATCTTCGCGAAAGTTATTCACGCACTGTCTACACGAGAAAAGAGTAACCAGAAGAAACAGCCTGCTATTATCGAGCACAGGCGTTTTATTAACGAGTTCGTGAGCAAATTACCCAGTCGATGGCGCGACCTCATCATCCATTGTGACCTTCATTTATACAACGAGAAAGAGCTGCAGCTGCCTAGATATATTGGCATGAGGCTTTACGAGCCATTGGCAATTTCTTCTAATATCCGTCTATTGGAAATTCGACCCAGTCTAAACTCTTTTGAGCCTATTGAGTGCACTCTCAAGGAGGCAGGTCTACCAGCAGCCTTGAAATACGAAGCACTTTCATATGTCTGGGGCAGAGTCAATACAACGCGGTCAATTAAGCTCAATGGACAAAAATTTCCAGTTGGCGAGAACCTTGAAGCTGCACTTAGACAGTTGCGACCCCAAGGCAGCAAACCCAAAGTCATGTGGATTGATGGTCAGTATCCCTTCCAACAAGCTTAAGTGATTTATTCAAGACGTATTAACATTGGCCTAGTAAGTTCAAATAATTCATGATACTTGCATTCACTATGTATTACTTCTCGGAATAAGAACATGGCCGGAGAAATTTGATATTCTCACCATCATTTCCACCTTGTTTTTGATAGACCTTAGAAATATTACTAACATGGAATATGTCTCGCATGTAGGCCATTTGTATTGATCAATCCAACGTTCAAGAGCGAACTGATCAAGTTGCCCACATGGACTCGATATTTCGAAATGCTGCCAACGTCGAGGTCTGGCTTGGCCGCGAATCCAACACAAGCTCATATCTATTCGATCTCCTAGATCACACACGTCACGTCTTCAAAGATCACGAGGATATCCTGAGCTCCCATGACTTTATTAGCTTTCCTTTTGAGCCCTTGAAGTATTGCCCTGACTGCGATGGCTCGTCTACCGGCGACCTGCATGTGATAAAGCCAATGTTGAAAACAGCGAGGGCAACCCAGGAACTCGAGTTAGCCCAGAAGCTACGACAGACCTCGGAAGTGACTAGGCAAGATTTTTTAGACGAGAGGATAAAGACTCTTGAAGCCTTTGTCAAGTTGCTAGACAGACCATGGTGGAGTAGAGTGTGGGTGTTGCAAGAAGTGATACTCGCCAGGAATGTCACTTTGCGTTGCGGTCCTCGGTCGGCTGCTTGGATCTACTTTCAAAGTTTTTTATTTACTCTTATCCGACAGGGGAAACGCACCATGATCCTGCATACTGGCGGTATGCTCAACAAATCCCGACAAGCCCGTGCCAATACCATATTACTGGAAAAGGTATCGCGGACTTTCCCCTTGTTCTTCCTCCAGTCCGCCTCGTTCTTTGCAAAAGCAACCCACCGCCTTTCCATGAGAAATCTCCTCTCGCTTACGTACCAATTTGAAGCCACAGACCCCCGTGACAAGCTATTCGCGCTCGTGGGATTGCTGCCGCCGGATAGCCCCGAGCGGCTTGCTTTCAAGCCCGACTACTCAGCCACCACGAGAAGAGAATTTCTTCAGACTGCCAAATACTTTATCGAGAAGACAGGAGTGCTGGAAGTTATAACCGCGCGGCCTCCAGTACCTTGGTATTATCATCCAAGATCTGTTGAAAACTCGCAATGTTTCCGAAGTCCGATCGATTCTTGGTTGAACGAATTTTACTCTATCAAGTCTCAACCCAATAGAAATAATGAACATAGCGTCCTTCCATCTTGGGTCCCCGATTTTAGTATGCCACACCTCTGGCAGTACAGCTCTATATGGATTAACTCGTTCTCGCCCCTTACTACGCTCGATCTATATATGCGGACAAGCCACCATGCTCGGCAACAAAATGTTGACTCAGCAACAGAACCAGTCATTACCCAGGATCTTTCCGACAGACATCAATTGTTTAACGCAGACTTTCACAAGCGATCGCCTTTTCCGCCTACATTTTCAGCTTCTGATGAAGTGCTTAATGTTCGGGGCGTCAAAGTCGACGTCATAGAAAAAGTCGGTCGGCCATGGGATCTGGGCGCTGTGCTCCTCTCGCGAATGGACTTTGCGATAGGAGACAGGCAAAAGGCCAGAGAAGAAGTCAATGATGAACAAATAGCCATCATTAAGCAGTGGAAAGAATTGGTCGATCTTGAGCAGAGTGTAGCATATCCATTTCGTCCTCATCAATCCCGCAAAGAGGCCTTCTGGCGCACTCTTTTCCTTGATAGGTACCATGAACCAGGTACGGAAAGTGGTAGCTCGAGATTCCATCGACTACCAGACTTCACAGACCAAGATGAGGCCAACCGGATTTTTTCACCCACAGAGAGTATTCGCTGCAACTTTCCGCCAAAGAACATTAATGAAGAAAGGTGGCTGATCAGCTATCTCCGTCATGAAGCAAGCGACTTGTGGGGGTTTTCTCAGGTCAATCTACACTGCGTAAATTTGAGTCTTTTTCAGACAACCAAGGGGTACATCGGAGTGGGCCATCCTAACATGAGATGCGGTGACAAGGTAGCGGTGATCTTTGGATCTGCCGTCCCAGTCATACTGCGAGAGTACGCCGAAGGGCATATGCTTATTGGTCAAAGGTTAGTGGCCCCCTTTCGTGATTCCCGGGACCATAATAGTTATGCTAATTCCTCCGAAAGCTACGTACACGGTATCATGGACGGAGAAATCATTCGACATAGGATGGAACATAGTGCCGGAACCGAAGAAGATTTCGAGATGTTTTCAATTGTCTAGCCGTTGAATGGTTCATTGAGCTCGCCACCAAGCAGATTTTCCGGTGTTCATTATAACCAACTACATAGTTTGCTGCTATATTCTAAATCCATCCTTTAAATTATAGCCCATCAAAGAGCATACCTCATCAACTGCTATCACATTTCACTACTTGTGTTGCTACTAACCACTAACCGGCTTATGAAAGCAAAAGCTGATAGGAACTTGTTTTCTTATTTTTCTGCCGGCCGATCTCGAAAATGAGGTGGAAAGAGGTAACACAGCTGTATGCATACGCCGTCTGAAGATACCTGAGTAAGTCTACAACAGTTGCCCGGACGGGAATGGGCTGGATTGATGATTGAATTCTTCTGGGAGGTGCTGATGACGCGAGGAAGACCAACCAAAGAGAAAAAGAAAAAAAAAAAAAAAAGAGAGAGAAATACGGATGGAAAAGGAGAAGGAAAGAGGAGAAACCCAAGGAAAAGCCAAAGCCTGCCAGGTGCATCATACTACAAGGCACATGTGCTGTATGTAGCGGTGTATAGATCTACGAACAGGCCGAAGTACGGAGTGTTTAGCCATTGAACGAAGGACTACATGGTCAAGAGGGCAAATTAACGCTGCTTTTCGATGTTGCTACATCGCATCACGTTCAAATGAGCTCATTAATACCGTGATGGATTCCCCTCCCGTGTATAGTATTATTTTAAAAGAGTCTTCAATGACTTACAGAAAGCTTCAGCTAGGTTATTCAGTACTTGAAATGTCCCTAGGCCCTGACCAAGCAGGCATCGTTTCGGATGCTGTTATCATCATCATTTCCAGTATCAAAAACTCACACCCGTCTAAAGCCTTCAAGTCCGAACAAGTCCGCGGGAAGCGCAATTTGAGGAAGTTATCAAAACCAAGGTGAGTACATCATCATGATTCTTGTCCTTACCAATTAAGGTACCGCGGTACTCCGTTAGAACTATCATGTGACTTACGACGCTCCGGGGATGGCTCCAACCCCAATCTACCCCTCCTCCAGTTCTTCACTTCCACGATAAACAAAGGCCACAAATTCGTAGATATAAAATATTCATAGTAAAATTCGGGTGACAAACTCTCTAATTTCTTCCCTAAGTATTGAGAATCCTCATGCTGACATCTACATATATGTAACATCGCTCCCAGCGTCTAGGAGATCCAGCTCTAGCTCCGACTCCCCATGTCTCGACAAAGTATGTACAACGGCGGATATATAATTGTGCTAGATAAGATTGACCTTCCACGTTACGAGGCATACCTAGATACTTGTGGTCGTTTCCTAGGGCCTTCGTACGTGGACGATAATCTAGATGAGAGAGACTTTCGCCATGACCCAAATTTCGAGAGCACAAGCCCGGAGCTGGACGGAGAAAGGAATCTCGAAGTTAGAGGCGATAGAGACTTCATGCATGTTCGGTGCCAGATACATCGGCTGATCCTGATCCTAGCGGTTGTCTGAGCATGCACTTAGATTCGCTCGTTGTAGCCCTAGATGGCGCCTGTCCGAGGAATGGTACCATTCGTGCGACTTAATCAGCCATTGGCGTCTACTTTAGTCCCAATGTGCCTTACAACACGGCTGCTGGATTACCCAACAATCATCGGCGTCCACAAACAAGCCAGCGCGCAGGGTTCTCGGCCGCGATGTGTGCCGTGGAAGACAATTTTGCGCTTCATCTTCAGGGGCGGGCACTGTGAGTCGCTCCCTTGTTGTGAATGTGGAGGACCCGGCATTCCGGTCAGACACTGGGTGATCAAATCAAACTCAGCGTATCTTGGAAACGGTATGACGGGATCTGTTCAGAATTGGCAAAAAAAGGTTGGCGCATAACCAAAGGCACACCGTTGCAAAAAAAAAAAAAAAAAAAAAAAAAAGAACAGTGGGAGGATTTGTACAAGACCGTTGATGCATTAACAAACAGGGGTGGTAGTTGACTTCTGGCATGTACTACGTAACCAGAATGCCGAAACCGATAGATCGGTCTTGAGACACCTTTCTAATAGGCCGCCTTTACTGTTCTAGCGTTAAGATTCTCAACAATCCAAAGAAAAAAAAAACATACAACACCGAGGATTCGCTGGTCGTCACCGACCCAACTACTAATTCGGCGCTCATCAGCTTGACTATGGGAGAGCAGACGGGATCCCGTATTTTCTGGTAGCTATGGTCGTATGTGCTGGTTTGCAAGAACAAGAGGGATTATATTTACAACTCAATTGAATGTTAGGTTTTGATCTTTGGCCGCGCTACACCAAGACAAGTTCATACGCAAAAAAGCGGGCTGCACTATTGTCGTTCAATCAGCTATACTTTCTATACGCCCACGGTCTCCCGCCGGAGAACACAAACCCTCAGCCTACCCACAAGGATATAGAGGGGATAACTATCTGAAAAAGCATGAAGAATAACCTCGAGTTTGTGCAAGCCTCACTGTTAGGTTTAGAATCGAGTTGCCATCGATGGTCTACCGGCAGCAAGCGTGACGACAGACATGGGAAGCCATGTACCTACCATGACTCGCATCTAATCAACTCCAATTCATACTCAATCTATTCAACGTACTTTTAGTTGGCATCTATCGGAAGTGCCCAGTTGACCATGAAGGAATAACAAGCCCTAACGTATTTATCCATCATAAATTTCCAGCTCATCCGAGTCCAGCCCTTCAATCATAAGTAACCTCAAAATGATAACCGTTCCCATTCTCAGCGCCATTGCCATGGCCATTGCCATAAGAAGACACCTTCATAGCCCCGCCATGATGAGCACCGTTCCCATTCCCCTTTCCATGCCCACTATCAATAGCAAGAAGACGAGGAGACCCAGGAGATGACAAGTCGACATCATCCTTCCCCTCAAGCCACTGGCCCATCTTCTCATACATGTCCAGCCATAGACGATGAGCAGCACCCTTTTCGGGCCCCTGAATAGTCGGAAGGAACTCATCGACGTCATGACCCAGCATGCGCTGCGCGGCGCCGAGATACCGGTATCCCTCCGGACAGCGGCGCAGCATATTCTCCGAGAACGTGGGCACGGCTTTCCCGTCGACAGGGACGACCTTATCCTTGTCGTAGATCAGCTTGACGTAGCGGACTTTCCACTGTGGAGAGCCTGATGAGTAGTGCCGAGTCCCGGCACCGCTACCGTTGCCGTGACCATCGCCCTGATGAGTCTGATTCATCTCAACCGACCCATCAAGACAGAAGAAATGGAACCGGCAATCACAATCAACGTCGAAGACGACAGGCTCGACACCGCGGTCCGGATCACCGGGGATCGTAAACCGCTGCGTGATAGTCGCCTTCATCTTGCCGACGGCGCGGCACGTCGAAGGGTTCAGGTCCACTACGGTGCCGCACTCGCGGTGCATGATGAAGTCGCCGCGGGCTTTGCCTTCTTTTGATACCCGGATGAAGCTGTCGATCGTTTGGCGTTTGCTCCAGGCTGGGTTACGGAAGAGAGAGGGCATGTTAGTTATTTCATCTTCGTGGTTGGGCATGTGATGTTTGGTGATATTAATAAGTGATAGTGAGTAGTAGACTTACTCGTCCAGACGTAAGCGTCTTCGCAGAACAGAGAGCGAAAGTTCTTCCATTCCGATGCATCTCGGTAGACGGGCCATCCTTTGCATAGCTCCGAGATGGCGAGGCGGTCGAGGAGCTCTGTTGGATGGCCGTTGGCATGGGAGTAAATCCCTACCTGGGGATCCATTGGTGAAGTCATGGTTGATGTTTGGGGCAGTGGATTATCCGTATACCTTCAAGAATATATGACGAGCAATGACCCGAGTGAGTAGGTATGGTGCAATTTGAGACACAAGTGAGCTTCGACGAGTTTATGTAAGAACCGTGGGGAATATAGACACTTGGCTTGGACTTGAAAGATCGAACTCGAAGACCGAGTAGTGAACAAACAGATGTCGAGAACGAACCAATCGAAAATATTTCAGTATCGAAGTAAGGATCAGGTGCTGATGTTAAGTATTCGGAAAAGAATATGACCGGAAATAGGAGATTCTTCATGAGAACACGAACTTGAAGCAATATATCACGGCCCAGGCAAAGAGGAAGTGGGAAATCCCTTACTTTTAAATAAAGAACATTCAAGTATTCGGTATCCTAAGCGCGCGTCCCCTGCCTATCTAACTATCCCTTACTAGCTAGCGAAAGAGATGACATGACATGATCCATCTCCCGAGTTTTCCACTGCACTGATCAAATGGTTACGCAGGTCATTCTAGCCCATTGACTTCGCAGACTTTTCCTCTCGGTGCCTCTCTCTTCCGTTTCCCATTTTCGATTCACACACACCTCTCTCGACACTCCCTCTGCTGCTCACCGCCTATAATCGTTTGAAGGACGAGACGAGACGACTGGGAACCATCACCTTTCTCTCGACGCAAACACAACAAGCAGGCTCCACTGTGGGTGTGAAAGGGAAGATTGAAGCAAGCAAGCGTGCCGTCAGCCGTTTGATCAGTCGATTAACAACGCATGTTTTTTCTCCCTCTCCACCCTTTTCCCCTTTTCGTCCATCCAGCACAAACAGACTGAGCCCAGAACTGATAAAAGCCCGTGGATCCATCAGGAAAAGCGGAGTTCCTCGGCCTCTCTTTTAAGATCTATCAAACGGACTTGTTGGGCCAATAGTGAGGAAAGATAGGGCTAGGTGAGTTTAGTTTGACGATCAATCGCCACGTGTCGCGATTGCAATGCGACTTGCCACGGCTGACGGGATATTGCAGATCCGGCGCATTGTGTGTCCAGATCGGCTTGATGTCCCGTGAAGGTGGGCCTTTTGCCGTTTCTCTTTCATTTCTCATGCCCCTCTCTAATCACGTAGTTGATGTCGAAAACAAACGCCGGTCGGTCTTCTCGCGCGTCCGGCACGGCAAGACCGTTGCGTTTCGCCGGAATGATTCCGGTGATGGTTTAAGGCCTTGTTCATCCCAGTCATCTAACTCGTCTCTCGGCCATCAGCGGGGCTGCGGTAGATGAATGCCGCTGCAAGATGACTTCGTGTCGTGTAGCATTTCATCACCGCGCTGGGCGGCTGCATTCAGGTCCCCTCAAGGTGTTTTGGACTTGTAATTTCCTCATTATTTTTTTCCCCAATCGAGCGGGAAGCTAGAGAAGCGAAAAGGGTCTAGACTGTCAATCGCTGGCTGCGAGCGTCAGTCACATTTTGTTAAGATCACACCGCCGGGACACGTGAGAAACGTTAGACAGGTTTCGCCACTGTTTGGGACAAAACGTTGAGGCCAGTTCTCTGGGCAGATTCCTTGCCACAAGTGCCTCATAATGCAGACCTAGTGTGATCGTCAGATAAAAAGAAGTAGAGTATAGATAACATTTCGACGTTGCATCTGTACATCGCTGCGTTCTGCCCCAACACGGTGTATCATACCTGTCAGACTGTCAAAAGAAACAGACGATGGGCTGAGTTTCACGTGTGCTGTAGGAGTCTCCCGAATATGATAAATGTCGCTCATACCTACATACCTAGTCACCTACCTGACTCTCTAACGATTCTCGACCGGACGTTGATCGAAACAGATGAAGGGAAGACGTCGACGTTGCCCAGCTGCGAAACGTTACACGGCGCGATTGGCGACGAGAGGAGGCCTGCATGGTTGCCGCACTTTATCGAATGGCTCCGTGACAGTTATTTCTTATGTCACAGAGATGTCACGGAAATGATAGAATAGTTGCGCGTTTGAGCTTGTCCACGGATGATCGGGTTTCCACAAGAGGCAAAACAGCGGCAACCGGCATATTGAAGCCGATAACAGGGGCAGGCAGGCATAGGAGGCACCAGTTGAGAGCGCGGAATTAGTTTTCAAGATGGATCATGGCATCTCGAGCAGATCTCTGCATTCATGATAGACGTGAATACAGGCGATGAGGCTTGAAAGCATGAGCAATGCCAGTTTTAAACTTGTTGGCTCGGCTGGGATGAAGCTAAGCAAAGGGTGACTAACAGCCGCGCGGGGCTCGTTCTGACATAATCGCCCGTAGGCTCCCAAAGAGGTCACTATGATAGAAACGATCTGGGTAAGTGTCAAGGTGATAAATTTACAATTGTGTAAAGATATTACTCTTGGACGCAAGGAAAACTCCTCGTATAGAATCACTGGCTACCTATCACCAAGTCATTAAACATGGCATCATATGACGCGTTACTGCAAGGAGAACTCCCACGTATAGAGAGCAACTCCATAAAAAGTCTCTATCATCGGCCAATTTGTCCGACAGTCCGAGCTCGGAACTCGTGGCCTAATTAACCCACATCTTCAGTTTTCTAGAGTGATTATAAAGGGCTGACATATTCAAACGCGCGCCAAATTTCGTCCGCCTTGCAACCCGCGCGTGTTCCAGATTCCCTTCTTAGCTCTGGGTCTTTGTTTCAACCAACACCTAATTCGCCGTTTAGTAAGGCGATCCGGGCGAAGGGCTGGGCGCCCTACATCAAGTGGGTTGATCAAGAGGACTTCATACCTTCCCCGACCACACCATGGTAGGTTCTGTAATGTTTAAGACGTATTTACGCTAGTCAATCCCAAGAACCATAAAAAGACCAGAGTTCGCAAAGATCTCGCGCGAAGATAGGGTTTCCCTCGTGAAAAAGGTGTCGTGATCGATGAATTCTTCGCGCGCAGGTAACATCATAGTTCCTCACATAAGAAGTGCCAGCAGAATTGAACTAAAAGCCTCACCCCGCACTCCCAGCGTCAGTCGAATATTTCAAACGGCCTTCTCGCGCCCGAGTCTTCGCCGCGCTCCTCTTTCACTATACCGCGCATTCAATAGCACAAGCGGCATCAGTAGCAGCAACATCAACCCCCACCAAACCCAAAGAGCAATGTCGTCCGCAGCAGAACCCTCCCCAGCGCCGCCCCCAGCAGCGCAAGTCGAAACCTCCAACGAACCAGTACCCCTTCCCCCTCTCAGCCCCGCCGAATTCCGCTCTTACAACCGACACGCTGAGCACATGAACGCCTTCCACAACCACTTCCGGCAAACCTGGAATCTCCTATACACAGCCGCCTCCTCAGGAAAGCGTCCATCCGGCCTCTCAATCCGGGGTTTCATAAACACCGGATTACAACTCGTCTCGCACCTAGAGACCCACCACGGGATCGAAGAGGCGTATATCTTCCCGCACTTGGCTAGGAAGATGCCTGAGTTCCGAACAGGGAAGGAAAAGAACTTGCCGCCGTCAACAATATCTGGGGAAGAGGAAAAGAAGGGAAAGAAGCAAGCCGCTGAGCTACTCCAGCAACACAAAGAGATCCACAAGGGTATGGACGGGATGCAAGAGTACCTCCGGAAATGTCTCTCCGGCGAAGCAGATCTCGAGATGTCGGTTCTCAAAGAGCAGATGGATACCTGGGGCGCCGTGCTCTGGAAACATCTCGATCAGGAAGTCAAGACTTTGGGCGCGGAGAATATGCGCCGGTATTGGACGCTGGAGGAGATGAATCAGATTCCCTTTTGATAGGTATTACTATCAATTCCACACGGAAGATCAGGAGGACAGGAGTCGAAGGGAATGGGAGAAATACTTCAGTAAGGGTGATAGTGTAAAAGAGGAAGGGAACTGCGCGTATGACGAATGATGATGATATAGAAACCAAACACTGTGATTTCTAGATAGCTGCTGACTTGGGCAACCTACCACCATCAACATATATATATACGGATAAGCCAATAAGGCATATATCCTCCTCACCTCACCCCAAACAATTGTACATAAAAAAAATAAAACCATTAGATCTAATACAAAAAAAAAGACTATCTATTCCATCACACAATCAATCATATGTTTTCTTACAGGAAGGAATACTGGGGGAAAAATACAAAGAAAGAACCTAACCTCCAACGTCCAAAATCAAAAAGCCTATCCGGGATGATAGTACATCTCGGGATGTACTTTGTAGTTGAAGCTGAAATCGGACGGAGCTGGTCCAACTACACAAGTATATATCCACGGGTCTCTGATTCTTCAGTCAACACCATGACTCTGCTGAGACTAGGAGGTCTTATCGCTACTTATTATCTACCTATTTCAGTATCTTAAATGTGCTCTACCATCAAATACTGTCCGCCTGCCATTATTCTCCTCCATTGGCCAAAATTCAAGACAGCACTTGGTATGGTACAAGACACCTAGTACAAGGCATAGCTCAACATACAAACATGGGATCGAACGTCACACAGCATGAACACAAGGCGTCGATATCGGAGGGGGGCGTATAAGTTTGAAAGCACAGTGAAGACATCACAGAGGTAGCGCAAGAGAATAATTAAGATAGAGGTCAATTTCTTAGCAAACATAGCCGCTTTTGTTTGACCAGTCCGATGAGCCCCTCATACCCATCATGGCCGCTGCACAGTTCCTTTCTTTAAGAAGGGCAGCCCCGGCCGTATGCAATCGAGTTACATGAGAGAGAAGAGGGAAAGAGATAGAAAGACTGAAAACATGTACGCCCAAGCATGTTGTATCTAACCCCGAACAGCACCCCCTAGCACACCTCCCGTAAACTGTGTGCCACCGGCTTGCCGCTGTCCCGTTCCACCTGTCCGTGCGCCACCACGGCCCGTTTTCTGTCCTCCCCCGCGACCACCGCGTTGGTTTTGTCCGCCTCTTCGGTCGAAAGCATTCGCCGTGCCTTGAGTCCGCTGCTCCAGCGTACGCTCGTTGGTCTCGATCAGCGCCGCCGCCTTATCGGACAGCGTCAACGCTAGGCTCTGGAGGCGTGATAGCTCAACGCCCTTGCGGAAAATGACGGTTGATGTGACTTGGTCAAGGGCAGCTGCAAGCTCCTCGTGGCTGATCATCTTGCTCACAATGGCTGCTACCTTTCGGTCTTCGAGTTCGAACATAGATGATAACGTGGAGACGGCAAGGGTATCGTAGAAGGGGGCATATGTGAAAAGGTACGTTCGGAGGCCTTCCTCTTGGATTTGCTTGGAAAGCATGGCTTTGATCTCTTCTGTATTTGGCATCAGATCCCAGATCTTAATGCTGTGAATGAAGCCGATGGACTTCTTCCACTCTCCGGCGGCCAGAGCTCGTGATGCTTGCATGACATGGTCTCGGGTGTTCTCTGGTGGGCCGGTGAAGATTTGTCGCTCATGGTACTCCAGCATGCGGCGATACGTCTTGCTGATAACACGCTTCCTGATGTCTGGGGAGGATCCTGTCTGGGCCAGCAAAGGAATCTCAAGAAGCATGCTGCATGTGAGGTAGACGCATTCCAAGAGCTCCAGATTGATATGCATATGGAAGGGTAGTTGCCTTTGCTTCTCGAGTCTCTCTTGTTCTGGTGAGACCTGGGCGTATCGCTGGATCATCACACCCTGAGCCAAAAGCTCCTTCTGTCGGCCACTGCCGCAGATCTCTTGGAGGGTGTTCTGGGCATCATAGACCAGGCCCTTGCGGAAAGCACACAGGCCGACTTGCACGAGCGTACGGTTGTAGAGAATCTGAGACTGCACATCAAAGCTATTGATGCTCTCTTGCAAATGTGACATGAGCATCATGTCACGGGCCTTGTAGTATTCATCGTGCAGAGCGAGGAAGTAAATTTGGCAGAGCATAGCACGTGCCCGAATGATACCTTCACTGCTTGTGAAGAGGTAGTTGCAGAGAACATTGAGGAGTTGAGTGGCGTCATCAGTAGTTCCTCGGGGAGTAATTTTAGATTCGACATCGGCAGGGATCGGTTTCCAGGCGTTTTCCTCTAAGATCTTCACGACCTGCGCTGGCTTGAAGTAGATGTGTTCTAACCTTCGCATGACGATACGGTTGAGGCTATCTTGAGGAATTTGGAGAGCAGAGTCCTTGCCCAGGGTCTCGTAGTACAGAAGACCGCGGAAGATGACATTGTACAAAGCGCTCTCATCTGTGAGTCGCTCAATGTACTCTGAGGTGTGAGGGTCGATATTTTGGAGCGAACGAGTCAACTCATCATCGAGGCGCTCAACATATGAGACAATGCTGCTGGGGACCTTGAGATACTTCTCGTCAGCCGCCTTGGTGGGGGGCTTCTCGTCATCATCCCATTCTTCGGCGTTCTCGATGACAATGTGGTCTCGGTTCTCCTCAAGGGTCTCGAACAGAGTTGATAGATCCCTCTCAGCAGCCTTCCATTGCTCGAGTGGCATGGAGGCTGAACCAGCGCTGCCGGTTCCGAGATCGAATCTAGTGGAGACAAGCGTCAAGAGAACGCGAATAGTCTGGTAGGGAGTGACGGCAACGGCATGAAGTTTCTCCATGATCTTGATTTGCTCGAGTCTGTCGGTGTTCTTCTTGCCACGAGACTCCATGATACCGCGCAAGTGCTTGAGGATGCTCTCAGGGGTGAACTGCATCGTGCGTCCACCCTTGACAACAGTCTCGAAGCCATCCTCATTTTGTTGCTCGACCTGCTCTGTGTAGATCTCAGTCTTGGTCTTCTTGACCTTGGCGACGGGGGCTTCCTCCTCTTCATCTTCGGAGGCGAGGAAATCGAGGGGATCTTCGCGGTATCGGTCGACATCAGCCTGGTGGTCTTGCTTGAGCTTCTTGATCTTCTGCTTGACAGCGTTGAGACCGCGAGCACTGATGGCGTTCATCTTCTTGGGGGTGACCTTCTGTTTGCTGATCGTTTCGTTCATGGCATCTTCGAGTTCGACGATGGCTTTGATGTAGAGCTTGGGGACCTTGCCGCGGTCGGTCATCTTGACAGCCTGGCGATTGAGCTTGTCGAATTCTGTAAACAAAAACCCTTGTTAGACTCGAATTTGAAAAGCGTGTGGTTCTTGACGACTCACCATTTGAGACGGCACCCCAGTCGCTGATCTTCTGCTTCTTCTCGATGGCATCAATAGTGGACTCGAGTTCGGCGAAGCGCTTGTCTTTAGCACTCTTGACGGTCTTGGGTTGATCTTCGTCGCTGTCTTCGCTTTCGGAGGACTCGCCGCGCAAGAAACGAGAGGCACCGGTCTTTTTGCCGCCCTCCTCGTCGCTGCTGTCCTCATCGCTGTCGTCCTCATCTTCGTCCTCTTCTTCTTCCTCGGAAGACTCATCCTCAGACTTTTCCTCCTGCTCCTCCTCTTCCTCCTCCTCGGAATAGAGCTCCTCCTCGTCGGAGCTGCTCTCGGAAGAGCTATCGTCGCCGCTTCGGAAAAATCGAGACATGTTGGCGGGACGTTAATAGGTTGGCGGGGTAGGAAGTTGGGTGATGGATGTGAGTAGATAGACGGGTTTATTTGTTTTATAAAATTTGATAAAACAAGTCCAACCACAGCAGCAATACTTGTCACAGTCCTAAGTTCCTTTCGAAGAATGGAGGGCTTGCGTGGGTGCAGAGTTGGTGGTCAAATGAAAGTTGGCCGACTGAGGGGCACAATTAGATACAGTGTGTGTGTGTGCCGTCTTTTCGAAAATTTCCAGCGAATTTTTACCGTGGATTGTGGCGGGGTTGCCACACGCGCCTCCCATCCATTTGCACTAGCGAAGTAGAAGGTTCAATCACTCCCACCTCCCGGCTGTGACCGTCATATCGATAAGCCCCTTCCTCAATTGCGGTCTGTAAGTCAACGCAAAAGACCCAGGCAGGTGATGACTATTGTAATTGCCTTGAATGTGGCCTTCATTATGGTATTTCGAAGGCATATAATTTTATTTTCAAAATTCGATTGTATTAGAATGCGGTGGGATGTGCAGTGGCGGCTGGACGAATAGAAGCAGACATTTGGTTACGACACTAGACGTCCTGCTGATACTATTCAGTAGTATCTCTGGATATCCTCGTTGGTTACATGTTGGCTGTACAGCAAGACATAAACTGCGCAGTTTTTAATGTGCAGCAATAGACGATCTCTGCTTGAAAATACTTCAAGTTGCATCTGCAAAAGCGTAAAAGCACTTATCCATGCTTGTCCTTGCTATAGTCCATGGTATATTCCAACACCAGAACACCTCCCCTCGTGAAATCTAGCAGGGTATTGTCGTAAAAGTCGTGGTCTCATCATGTATTTCTCTAATGCAACAACTCAGAGCTCATTTTTGGGCTCGATCCCACCAGTCTGGATGATCTTTGTATCGCCAAGGCTTGATACCCTTGGGATTGGCATCGCGACTCTTCTTAGCTTGCTCCATAATCTTCTTGCTCTCCTCACTGGTATAAAGTGCTTTGAATTCATCCAGCTCGGTCTTAGCGGGCTTGAAGTACGCGCTAATATCGCGCCAGGCTTGAAGCATAGCTGCAATTTCAGTCAGTCAGAGTGCTGATGGGATTTGGTCGCGACCATGTCAGTGAGAGGGCGCCTACGGTTTTCAGCATTCATCTGAATTGATGGCATTGTATTCACCGCGTGGGGGAGTGCAGCTCGCAAGTCTCGGCACTATATCAATCGTCAGACTAGGAGGATCAATTGAGGTAAAGCCCAATTCGCCCACCTTGGCATGTAAGAGGTCAAGGTGCTGTAAAGCACGCTGGATCTCCTGCTCTTTTAGGGTCTCATCCGCATTGGATGAGGAATCCTTCTCCTGAATGCCATTGGCGGTCATCTTCAATTCGTGTACGGTCTGATAGACGAACAAAGAACAATTGGGTCGTCGTCAATATTCAGAGGCGATTCGAGCAGACCGGTCATAGGCAGAGAAGAAACAGCAATACAGCTTTACACCCGTCTCTATTGTTGTCTTTGATTGTATGGATGTGGCTTATTTGCAAGGTAAGTGCAAGCGGGCCTATGTTGGAAGGTCCTACCTGCAAGACTTGCAGTGGTGAGGTGCTTGCAGCCTGGAGGTGCTTGAGGTGCTTGAATGGAAGGAGCCACATCACCAAATCCAGCCACACCTGCCATCTTATTGAAAAAAAGCGGGGCAGCCCCCTTGAAAAGTTTACAACAACAGGCCTCGAGACCCTCTTCTTCCATCGTCCGGCAGCACGTATCCGAAGCATCCTACTCCGTGTGCAGCTTTGTGGATACCCATCAAAACATCTTCTCTTTCGCACGGTCTCATCACCCTGTCTTCCACCTCTTTTACTCCGTATTGACCAAAGTCCACACGGCTCAATACCGTGAGAAAGTCAACTCGCACCGCCATCGACAGTCTGAATAGCGCTTCACGAACGGTGTCGCCCTGCTATCAGTGCCCATCATCCCAAATTTCTAGTTGCCAAATTCACGAGCGTCGCCGTCTCCCTCGTGTGAGAACGCGACTCTCCCGAGGCGAGTCCTCGTCCCTTTGTTTTTTAATACGTCCCCCAAAATACCGCCAAAATTTCTCTCCAACAGAACCCTCACCACCCGGCTCTTGCCGCCGGTGTGGTCGTTCCTAATGGCAATGCCACCGCCATGAACACGCCGCGACAGATCCCTCCCGTCCAAACCCCGACAGCAGCCACCCCCGTCACCCCCGCGCCTCTGATCCAAGGAGAGCCTGGCACGCTTGCTCCTCCCCCCGAGGGCATCTACCGCAGCTTCGACGATCTCTTGACTGCCGTTCAACGCGTCGCGAAGGATCAGGGCTACGGTGTTGTCAAGCTACGCGCCAGTAACTACCGTGATGGCAAACCTACGCGTTACGACCTGGTCTGTGACCGCGGAGGTGTCAAATATAACAGCACTGCAAAGAAGAGAAACCCCAGCACTCGCAAGGTTGACTGCCCTTGGCGCGCTAAGGCTGTCTGTGAAGTCCAACTGAACAACCAGTGGCGTTTTGCCGTCCAGGACTCCCGACACAACCATGAGGCTCGCGTTCCTGCTGCTCCTCCTGGCCAGGAGAATACCCCGATGGCCCAGAGCATCCGCAGTCTCAGCAATAAGCTTGACAGAATCGCCCACGACATCACCCAGGGCTTCATGGGCTTCGGCCAGCGTCTCGAGAGTGTTGAGAAGCGACTGGAAGCTGTCGAGGTCCGCATGGGCACACTTGAAGCCCGCATGGCCGGCATGGAGTCTCGTGGCGCCGGCATGGATGTTCCCATAGAGAACATGGACATAGAGAACTCTATGCTCAACGGACCCGTCATGTAGGAACATAATGGTGCCCGCATGTATTATCTTGAACATCCCGCCGGTGAGGCCGGCACTGCCCACACTTCAGCTCCACCCCCTCCCTCGGTACTCCCCTCTGTCACAACCAGACTCGACTCTAATCTGGGGACAGCGCATTCCAACAATAACGGAACTATTGCAAGACCAGGCACTTCTAGTAATGATGATCATCTTCCTTGACTAGCACGTATTCGACCTCTTTTAGGTTGAAGCTCAGTATCGGCGAACCGTTTCCATTGGCCCCCAATGAGTAATCAACCATGTTTCAGCAGTTCTACAGCTTTTCTTTAATAGCAAGAGCCAAAATTCCCTCTTGTGTCGACCACATCTTGGGGGTTGTTGGAGATGATATACGAAGTTTCCTATGGCTCTCAGTGTAAAAACGGCGTACCGGGTGGGTTACACATGGATGGAAAGGCGACTATAGGTACTCTGTCAAGGCGGTTCTGACAGCAAACGAACATCTGTATCTAGGCGAACTGGATTCTTATGGGTGTGTAATCAAAAAGGGCTTGCTCCCTCGTCGGGCATCGAGGTTCATTGAGCTCATGTACCTAAATAGGACGCCCCTCATCCTGGTCTGAAATTTAGATCTCAACTGTCCCCTACAAGTAGATATACCTTGCTGAGACAAAATTGATATTAGGCAATCGATATCGCTTGTATATATGGCTAATAAATCACACTTCTTCCGCCCCTGAACGTGATCAGATCATTCTCATAAAGAATTCTCCAAAGTGCCCTCTTGAATGTATCAAACTTATGATGGAATAAATTATGAAGCAATCCAAATGTAGGTATTTAGCATTGCAATCAAGTTGCCTTATGCTTTGGCCTTTCAGACCATGCAGCAGTCTCAGACATCGGTGTTGATTTTTAATTTCCCAAATCTTATAGACGAATCAAAATAAGCGCTCAGATTTAAGAGGACAAAGAGGTGAGAGCAGAAACTACAGGCATCCCTACTACTGCATTGCTGGGTCTCATCAAAACTTATATAAGTCGCAAGTCTTTGCAAAAGACGATAAACATAAGTAAGACCCTGTTAACTTAGAGACAGCGAAGGCTCAAAGAAACCAAAAGGCTGTCAGGTTTCATCAATTCATCAGAAGGCACCAATGGTAGCGAATAAACGGCACTAGAGATGAGTAGGTGGCCGCAGGAACGGCAGCTGCCTCTGAAGGTACACATTTCAGAATCTGTATAAAGCGTGAGCATTTCTCCCATCAATCAGCATCTGAATTGCTACCAACTCACAGTCTGTTCAAGCCCATAGTCCGCAGACTTGAACAGAACAACTACTGACAAGTCATCATGACTACTCCCCAGAGTCCTCGACAGAGAGACGCAGGTGCAAACGCAGGCACGCCGCCCAGTGATGGTGGAAGGATGGCAAACAAGCACTTCCGTGATTACCGGCGGGTCCTATCCAGAGGATCACCGGCTGAAGCCGCAGCCGTCAAGATGGATTTGCAAGAGAAGTACGGTTACAGCCCGGATTTCTTCAAATACGGGCCGAAGAAATCCGATTCTATCAGTCTTTCCAGTGATAGTCTCAGACGTATCACAATCCCATTCAACTACAGAACCATCTCCTTCATTACCGACGACAGAGGTAACGGCAATGATGGCGATAACAAGAGCGACTTCTCATCTGGAGTAAAGGATAGAGACGATGCTTCTACCGCACATAGTTCCAACGACAATGGCTTGGAGATTCGCCCCTCTAGAATCCGCCCTTCTGAAAGAACGCGTAATACTACCCTAGGCAAGTCTCACACCATCAAGTGCACTCTGGGTACCCCACTTATACCATCAGGTGGCTCTGGTGATGAAAACCCATCAACGGAGTATGAGAGTGAGCATGAGCATGAGTTCAAGCAGAAGGGAAAGGGCAATGGAAGACACAACTCGCCGCGTCCCCTTGACTACAATGGCACCTCTGGCTATGGGTGGGTCAAGTCTACGCAAATGAATGATTTTCCCGGCAATTCGAAGAATACAGCAACCACAAGCCGTCTTGGAGGGCGCAAGAACGGTCCCACGATTGATGGGGTCCTCAATGCGAAAGTGGCACAGCTCGAGGGGAAAATGGACTATCTGGAGCTATCAATTGAGTTCCTAAATGCTAGTCTCAAAGACCTCACTGCAATGGCCATTAGGCTTGAAACAAAAGTGAATGATCTAGATCGCACAGTCGAACGCCTGGATGCCAGTCTCGATAAAACCGCAGAACTTGAGACCGTGGATTATCAGGAGCGCAAGATTACGCAGCTGACAGATAGTCTCAATGACACGGCTGAGAGAGTCGCGCAACTTGAGGGGACCGCAGATCTACAGGAGCGCGGGTTTAAACAGCTGAGCGATAACCTCGCCGGCATGGCTGGTAGAGTCACACCACAGGAGCACCACAAACTCTCTCGGCCTACCCTTTCCCCTTCACCTATCTCCGAGTTTGACAAATTGACCAGGGATATCATGGCCAAGCAGAAGCTATATGGAGATGAGACTGTTAATGCGAAGAAACAACAGGGTTCTGTTTACGCGGAAATCACAACTACGAAGACGAAGCCCGGAGACTCGACTGCTGCCGCTCCAGACAACAACAACAAGCTGAGCATGACACTTCCCTACCGACCTCAGCAGCAGAAGCAGCAAGAGGAAAATTCAAACGAAGAAGCACAACGAAAGTCACGCTGCAAGTCTTCTCTTCACGGCGATCAAAACCAAAAACAGCAGCAGCATCAAGTTGGATTGGAAAGCTCTCCTCCTATTACTCCCTTTCCTCCCATTGTTCTTGGACTTCTTCCTTCTGTTCCCACGTCCACCTCTGGTCCTACGGCATCCAATCTTAATACCGAATCCGAGAAACACGAGCGTATAAAGCACCTCGCTCGATCACTCACCCAGCGGTTAGCAAATCTCGAAAAAGACAGCAAGTCCCATTGGCCGGGGAATCTTACTGAGATAGGAAGCTATCGTCAGATGATCCATCGAGGCGCTGATGACATGCGCGAGCTTACTCTCCTGCTTGATCTTTGAGCGACGACGCGGTAGGGGTGCAACTAATGTGACATTGGTGATACATAATGAGTGATCAGAACTGTTGCTCTGGAATTTCTAAGGAGGCAAATTTAGAAGTCATTACATATTGGGTTTATTTGAGACGGGAGGCTCATGGGTTATGTTTGTGATGTGATATGGATGGTTGGATACATCTTGGGGCCTGACCAGAGCTGCTGGCAATAATATCATCATTGCAGCAGTTACGAGTACAGTGCGACGTCGAAGATTGCATTTGTCACTCATTTGTGTTATTCTCCTACACTTGACAGTCAATAATAAAAAGGGCATATACCCACCTGTCTATCTATGTTCGAATAATTCTGTGTACTTACCAGATGGAATGCAGCAAAAAGAGGGAGTCAAAATGAGTGAAGGAGAAAAAGGAAGAAGAAGGCAAAAAAGGCAAAAACGAATGGCCGCGTTAGGAATCGGACCCAACCACCTAATGATAATGTCTAGAAGATATTATAATGATACTAAGTAGAACATATTATCCGCTAGGCCATACCAACCCGGCCTTGTTGTTAAGGAACTCTTGGACTAAACAATGCTATACGGTGAACTCGAGCGATGATAAAGTTTTGTGGTTAGGAGTAGCACGTCCTTGGAACAATATCGGGTAACCATATCTTGCACTTGAACTAATTCCCGAAGACTCACATTACCTATTAGGGATGAATGGACTCAAGAATATGAATGCGAGCTGCGAATTATGTGCCACCTGACAAGACGCATAGATAGATCAGCCATCATCATAAATCTTTTAGTAAATCAAATCATACCGTGTTGTCCCATTACACTCTCTCCTCTAATAGTCACAATGCGACGTAATGAGTGCGTAAGTAAAAGAGAGGCAAAATTTTCAAGTTGGCGTAGGTAGTTATATATACAAGAAAAGGTAAGTAGCTACCCCAAAGAATGCGCGTGCAGGTCTGCTGACCCGACCCTCTCACACGCACATTTTCCCTCGTTCCCCGAGCCCATGTACTTTAGAGACACTGCGAGTAGTAAGCATTCGCAACCTTACAAGTCGACCCGCTAGCACAAGTAGTGCACCCAGTCCAGCCAGTACCACCACACTGGCCATAGAGCGCCGTCGTGCACCCCGAAGTAGGCGAACTCGTCGCCGAGCTCTTCGTAGTAGTCACGCTTGTCTTGATCGTCGTCGTCGCGCTCGTCTTGACCGTCGTCGTCGAGGAGTTCATCGTGGTCGTCGCCGACACAGTCCCCGTATTCGCCACGGCCAGCGCCGAAGAGATAGCCGTCCAAGCGGGCTTCTTGCTGAACGTAGAATCATACGGGCAGGCATCTCCCTCGCCGGGGAACGTCGACGGGATCCAGCTGTACTTGTCCGTGAAGTCCCACACGGTCATGCCGACACACTGGCTCACGGCGAGACAAGCATTGACGACCGTAGCGTAGTCCGTAGCCTGCTGCGTCAGACCGGCTGTCGTCGGCGGCAGGGACGAAAACCGAACATCGAGCTCCGTGATCGCGACTTCGGTTGCTCCGGCGGCGATGTAGCTATTCATAGCGGCCTCAATCGAGCTCTGGCTCGGCACCTCGCCGACGATGAAATGGCTCTCGAGTCCGACACCGTCGATGCGCGCGCCGTAGGCCCTGATCATCTCGATGATTCCCACTGCGGCTTCCTGCTTCGTGCCCGTGTACTCAATGTTGTAGTCATTATAGTACAGTTTCGCAGCCGGGTCCGCTTTTGCGGCCGCCGCAAACGCGATGGGGATGTACGCCTCGCCGATGACCTGGTAGAAGACGTCCGAGTAGAATGTTCCGTTGTCGTTGAGGCCTTCGTTGACGACGTCCCAGGCGTAGCATTGGCCTTTGTAGTACCCGACTTCGTTGGCGATGTGGGCTTGGATCACGGCAATGAGGGTCTCGTTTGTCCAGGTGTCGCTGGTAACTATTTCCCCCATCCTAGGTTAACGATACTGCTTTACGGCTTTTCTTGCGTCACTTTCATTATAGAGATAAGAAACGAGGTGATTTCTCCCTTCCTCCGTGTCGCGATTTGATAAATAGTTGTAAGTTTGAAAGCTCACTCACCCCATGATGGCAGCTCGCTGTCCCAGACGAGGTTATGACATCGTAAGATTTGTCCGTTTGCCTCAGCCAGGTCGGCGATCTGATTAGCTTCCGTGTAGCTGTAGGTATTCTGTTCCGGCTCTATGTATTCCCATTTCATGGCATTGCCCGGAGTAATTCTGCGAACGGAAAGATAGTAACGTTAGCATTTCCTCACATTTACTAACATTTAAGGCCTAACCGTAGCCAACAACAATTGGGATATATCGATGTGCACCTACTGTCCCCATTCCGTATTATCATCGAGAATAGCAGTGTACTGCGTGTCCGTGAGCTCGGGGTTGTCTGTCGCTGTACCGAAGTATTTCTTCCCGGCGGCCTTAGCGAGCTCGTTCAGCACGGCCGACGCTCCCGACGCCGCGAGCAGAATTGTGAGGGAGTTGCGGACAAACATCGCGCACAGAGATAGGGGAGCGCAAGCAAGTTGTACTATTAAAAGATCACCTGTAAATTGAATGTGACCTCAAGAACAGAAAGTGGAAACCCGTCATATGTACAACGATGTGCTTGGCAAGCTACTTATACTCATGTCGTGAGTGCCGCTGTACCTCACCGAACAGCTCCTTTCCCTTAGTCGGTCCGCATACCGAACGCAGATCTTCTTCACGGTACGTCCGTTCGACCGGATGGAATGGCACATCAACTCTAGATTTACGTGGTCTGTCGGGGGCAAATTCAATGCCGTCAGCTCCCTCCCCTCCGCTCTGCCACTCCTGGACAAGACTAGGGACTAGAGCCTTCCTCCTAACGTCCTCCAGGGCTAAATCCGTCCAGCGGGGCCGAGGAGCCTTCGGAGATTTTATTCACCTCATTCGATCCACCATGTAACAGCATTGTAGCTGATTAAGCTGGAATACATGCTCCTGAATGATTGGTAAGGACAAGATAGATCCAGAATCGCCACGCCCAAGCAAAGGTGAAAGCTGAGGTAGCATTGCGGCTGGGGTCCTTCTGCTAGGGTTCTCATTTCTCCACCTATCGGCGCCGGATGCCGTGGTGGCTTCTCGGAGGCATGGCTCCGCAAGAGGAAACGTCCAAGCGCCCGGGAAGCAAATCCGATATAGCTGGGCTGTTCCAATTTGCCCTTGAATGAATGAAAAAGATTGTTGAACCTCGATGGCCTTTTGGCTCAAACCCTGTGTCAAACATTGAATAGTGATATATTTAGGTCCAACATGGTGTACCTCAGCCCTGAATAGCAACGCGACAGAAGATGTCGAGCATCTGTAACATATAATCCGAGCATTTCAGTATCGGCGAAGTGGTGCTCCGGCCTTTGATTCTGGCTATGGGAGCATCTGTGCGCCGTATGAAGGTAGGGAACTCGGCCCTTGCTGAGTTACGGTTTACCCTAAAACGTACTCCATGGACTTCGAAAACACTGAGCACCTGCATAGACTCAGTACTAATCACGGTAGACATGTGAACAGATTTGACAAAGTGAAATGTTGAATTAAAAGATGCTGAATGGTAACATAGGTGGGTATTGGTTGCCATTTCCAGTGAACGCCTTCTATGCACGTGTCCCGTCGCTGTCCCTGCCCGCCAATGAAACACCAAATGCCAGAGTAACCACATCCCAGGGTATAAAGTCATCCAGTAACACCAACGGTAGAGGTACCGTTACGATCATGCTTTATCCGCATCTAGGTCACTAGCGCTGTACCATCACCAGCGAAAACAACTCATTTCTCTGGAGCTGGCGTTCCTTCTCATACTATAATTTGCCCCCAACTTTCATCTCCAATTCCCATCTCATTTTATGCGTGTCGATTGTGCGCTCGAAGTCCAAATAGCTTTGAAGAAGTATCTTCCAGTACAGAAAACTCCACATAGCCCGCAACTCATATCAGGCGACTAGCCTCTTCGTTGCTGTAAAGCACCGGCTATGCTTAGAGTTGTCGGTAGTGGGGGGCGTTCAATCTCGAGGCTTCGGCTGGATACTCCTCCTGGAGTCCGTGGATGAGGCACATTCACCCGACCGCTGCGTTCGATAAGTCGGCTTGGCATAGCAATATCATCATCATCTCCGCTATCCGAATCTCCCTCGTGTTCGGCTAACCTCGCGAAATAATCGGCCAATCCATCAACGCTGGGTGTGCCGACAACCATGTCATATTGAGGCGGAGGAGTGGGCATTGGTGGAGGAGGGTCATCAGCATCGAATGCAGGTGGGTTGAAACTTGGGTAGCGAAGGAGATGCATGGGTCGTTGTACAGATTGGGACCCAGCCGCAGGATGCTGTTGTACATGCGCCATCGGCGGTGCAGTAATGCCAGGAGATTCCACTACAGGCTCGACTGGCGGAATCGTTCCGGTGCTTGATGATGGACTTGGGTTCGTAGCAAGCACATCAGCATCTGGGCAGCCGCAGCTTGTGTGTTGGCGATACATCGGCTGCTCTGATCCGCTATATTCGGGGAGAGCTGTGTTGGCTTGTGTCGCACGGCAGTCAAGTACTGTGAACGGCGAATCGATACTAATCTCGAAGTGGCGCCGACGTTTGCCTGCTGGATCGTCTGGGTCGAGCCTTGAAATGCGCATGACGATCTACAAATGTGTCAGTGTCAAATCTTTGCAAACCAGTACAGGGTTGGCTATATACCTTAATCCAATGATAAACATTGATGCTCTTCCAAGAGCAGTCGGGATGAAGTCGTAGGCTTTTATTCTTGGCCATGTGTTCGCAAGTTGGGATCTGAATGTTCATTTCCATCTCCGTTGGTCCCCAGAATGACTCCAGACCTAGGTCGAGATCGCCAAGGATATTGTCAGTCGGCTCGGGCAGCGGTTCGGCGGCTCTGAGACCCATGGTGGCTTCAAGACCTCTGCGTCTCGATGAAGCAGCTCGAGCTTCGGACCGTTGGTCAGGCGCAAGCTCGCCACCACTTAAAATCCTGATTTCGGATGAATCGAAGGATGAGTCGAGAGGTTTTCCGGCAGCTTTCTCAAACAATAGAATCTTTCGCCCAGGGTCTTTGCGGGTAACCCTTCGATCGGCCGTCCAATACTCCACGGTCTCTGTCGCAAAGACCTTTAGCTTATGGACCTGTACCTTGGCCAAGGGCGTTAATTTGAATGCGATAGGAATCTTTCCGCCAATAGGGAAGGATTTTCCAGATATCATAATCTCGTAGTGAAGCTGATCCTCCCATTGCCGGCTAATCGAGATGGGCTCTGTCAACTCTAGTGACAGTTGGTCTGGAATTCGTACGATGCGCACTTCTTTCGTACCATGAAGGTTAGGCTTGAAGGCACCTACGCGCTCAACGATGGCCTCCAACTCCCACTTGATCGAGCCGAATTGTAGCTTCGTGGTTTCCAATTGATGGTGATCGATGGGAAGCTCGAATGAGTACTCGTATTTGCCCGGGTAGAACGTCTTGTAGTTTTTCGATTGCGCAGCTTCTGCTATCGGATTTTCTCCCTTCCCGAAGCTACGAGATTGTACGGACTGGAGAGATAGACGTTTCATGTCGCGTGCAGTAAGGTTTGTACCTCCTGTTCCTCGTTTCAAGTTCAATGACAAAGCGGACTGATTGAAACTTGACGGACCTCTGCTTGCAGATTCTGTGGGCTGACGTAGAGAAAAGTTGCACTGATTTCCATATTGAGTTTCCCAGGTTTCATGCGATGCATGAAAGAAGGTCAGAACCTGCGTTCGTAGAGAGGTTTCTTCAAACTGCTCGACCTTCATTGGAGGAATCCCTTCCGGCCACTCTGTCCTGGCCTTACCATGGAGCTTGAGTGTCACTGATTTCAACTTCACATGCTTGGAGACGTCTAGCTGTAATTTTCCTCTGAGAAGAGCGGTCGAATTGGAGCTTTCGTGACGTGGGGTGCCATCATGCTCGAATCCATTCAAGAAGATATTGGGTTCGGCAAGGATAATAGAGCACTGGACACCGCTTCCGCTAGCCACCGGTTTTGGAAGTTCCGTAACAGAGCTCATTACCGTCTTGGCTGAACGAACAGAAATGACGCTACTCCGGTTTGCAACATTTCCTAGAATAGATGCTCTCCGTGAATCCGTCAAGGCAGCGCGGATACCGGAAGCCGCACCTGGCGGGGGTACTGATATCATTGATAATCGCTCGAATCCGACTCTAGATTCAGTTGGTGGTGCTTCGATAGACGAAGGAATGATGGAATGCGAAATATGGGTGTCGGTGTGAGTTGGGTGTGAATTAGATAGCTTGAACGGAGCTAAGACTTTCTCAAAAACGCTCTTGGTTGACCTAGTGTTTTCTTCTTCAGAGATCCCTGAATCATTCGTCTTCTTCGGCTTCCCCTTCTTGCTGGACTTGGCCTGCTTTTTAGCCTTGCTCTTCTTAAAAGCTAGATCTAGCTGAACCTCACGAGGGATATATCCCGGAGGATAAGAGACGACGTGAATTGACTGTTGCCGGCGCGAGCGAGCAGAGAACTCTGGACTAGGGAAAGTAGAGTCCTGTCGGTTTCTCTGAGAATCGCTCCAGGGTCTATAATAGACGTTGCCGGCGAAAGGGCAGATTCCGTCCCGTTCAGGCCCTCGAGGCCGATTCCAGTCGGACCTGGACATTTTGTGACGTATTAGAACAAGTTCAAAGACAGTATGCCAAAGCGTTGTTAGTTGTGTCAAAGGTGAGGGCGGCAAGGTCTAAGCTACACTGAGCAACAAGGAGACAACATTATATGGCCGGAATCAACATTGTTTATCCGTGTCTCGCTCAAGACGACATGACGCAGATCTTAGGAAAACAAGGCCATGTACAGGCGACGGTGACAACACACTTCGAAGCAACAAGGGGACCCTAGGTTGGGAGGGAGGCTAGTGTGAGGTCGGGCATAAACGTATGTATATATAATACAACGACAGCTAACGAGAGAGGGAGTGGGTTTTGCAAACAGGTACGGCAAGTAGATGCCAAGAGATCAAAGCCGGCAAGTGAACCAGGGAGGGTACATGCGGACAAGGCGTGTGGGTCAGGGTACCAAGAGCGAGGCGGACGACGGGACGACATCAGCCAGCAGGAAGACCCCTGGATGTGGATAGGAGGGTACATGAGGACATAGGGAGACGGGCACGTACCTGTGGGTATGTAGACTTGATAGGGAAAGAGAGAGAGACAGAGCAACGGAAAATAAAAATGGACCCCGTCACAAGGTTCGGTGGTTTTTTGGCACGAATGATTTTGGGTTGTACGGAGCAATCAGGAGCGATCGTCACCACGGGTCTGGCTAGTTGCAGTCACAAGCGGATGTTGAGCTATGACCGTGGGACCGTTGTACCGGTGTGCGATGTCGCGGCAGTCGGGACAGATGATAATTTCAGCTCAGCCAAGCACAAGCAGATGCCCAGCGCGGCCGGGAATGTGGGTGTGCGGGAAATAATGATAAAAGATTAATAAAATAAAGTACCTATCAAAAGGTGCTTGTATGTCTGTCTCTCGCTGGAATGCGAGAAGAAGGGGTTTCCTTGTTTGTGCGAAATTGGAAGTTCCCTCCAAAATAATGCTGTCCGGATGATCAATTGAGACAAGCCCCCAGTTTGCGTCTCTGCGAACGGAGTCGAATGTTAGGGAATAGGCAATAGCTGAAGAGATAGATTTGAAATTACAAAGACGGCAGGTGTCCTAAGTTCCAAGAGCCTGGTCAATCACAGCCAACGACCAACAGGAAATGATACGATGCGCTGAGGTCAGGTCAGATGGAAAATGGGGAAATGGAGAATGCAGAGAGACGATTGAGGGGGTTGTTGCACGCGAAAGGGCCAGACGGCGTATGCAGTGAGTTACGTATCGAACATCGAATACGTTCGGGGAGAAGGGAGTGAAGTGGGCGCGCGATATAATAGTATTATCGTGGAATTAAGTCCGTGGTATGCAGAAACACTTAATAATCTTGCAGAGAGGGGATCAATGCCAATGCACTGCCGTCGGAAAATGGTATTAAAGAAAAGAGATCTGGAGAGGTATTGTTTTGGTCAATCAATGCTCAGTCATGCTCCGCGCTGTGACATGGCGGTGACGGCCTGAGTGATGACGCGACAGTGAGAGAACCAAGGCACGGTTAGCACGGCTCTGCGGCACGATTCATTGACCTAGCGATGATGTAACTGACATGATCCCTGGTCGCCTCACGATAGTTCGAAACAGGCCTAGTTTAGACACTATTATGCACACGCCTCCTCCTATGAATGGCTCAATATCTCTCTCCACATTTAATTCGCATCTCTCGACCACCAAAGTTATCGGGATACATACCTCTCATCGGAAATAGCCTGGACTGAGCTCTAGGCCCTGGAGTTTGCATCTCCGAGGCTCCAATCTATTCATTCATCCAACAATACTCAGTAGATGGGCGAGGGAAGAAGCCAATATTTCTGACGCCCAGCCAGCCGTACCTCATGCCATCGATAGCCGCGGATATTAATTGATGTAACCCTGGAAAATATTTCTTGATATATCCGACAGTCTGGCATGTGGGCGCCACTACGAAGCTCCAAACGAGACTTGCATCTCGTTACCCAATCATCCAGCATGGTCATGGGAATGAAGATGGGGAATCCCTGATGCTCCGTCCGGAGTACGTACGGAGTATGTGCAACCCAGCGTCATTCCTAACCAACCGCACCGCCGCAACGGGTACCCATTGGACGCGGCCGCTCACGGTGTACTTTCATTCATTGGATCGAACCGTCATTCCAATGTATGCTGCAAACGGCCCTGTTGGTAAGATGATGTAAGTACCTGGGATCATTAGCATGTGTAGCCCTCATGAAACAATTTTCCTACCTGAGCGTGTGATTTTGCCCGATGCTCACAGCGGCGTTGTTTTCGTGTCTGAATCGGGGATCCGTGCCGGGATCAGTCTTTGTGACCCCATCCCCGGGACAAATCGCTGTTTATTACTTCGTATACGAAGCATAAGTTGTTCAAACTATATAGGAAGAATCAGTCTTCGGAGAAGAATGAATAACAATTATCACGGTTCCAAAACTAATTCCGACGCATCATCATCTGTTCATCTGCTGCAGTGTTAAAATCCCTCGGGTGAGAAGACAATTCACTCGGTCACCGCAACCGCAGAGTCGGGGATAAGCTCAGCAGTTACAGGGCAGCGAACGATAAATTCCCTATTGCGATCTAGCTTGCATGAGATCTGATCCAAAACAGCGCATAGTTTTGCCACAGTTCGGTAGGCGCCGAGCAAGTACACCCACATTCCACCCCCTTTAGATTTTCTAATATGATTCTACCTACGTAAGATTCCTGCCATTGATTGACCAAGCTCGCGCAGAACGAGCACTAACATATTGCAAACTGATACTGACACACATACGTCTCTTGCTATGAGCTTCACCCTGCCCTCATGAAGATGGAGAAACAACCAGAATGTCGATCACAAGGCCTAATTGACAGCTAGATTCACATGGGTCTGCCTGCAGAGCTGCACAAGCGACAAGTACCGAGACGGGCCTAATGATGCCTGTCGATCCCCGCCACCGTAATGGTTAATGATTATCCCCATCTCATCTGAGACTTCCAGGGCGGTCCCTGAAGCCTGTTTGACAACTGGCCCTCGTCGCCTGGTCATAAAACAAAAGAGAAAAAAACCTTTTTTTCATTCACCATTGCTTAATGGAAAATGACCTAAAGCTGGTGTGTCCGCATGATGAGGAATCAATATCTGACCGTCAACATTCAATGCCAACCCCAGGTCACTAAACTAGCGCAATCCATACCTGGAATGGAGTGCTGTCTGCCAGTGAGTCAACGACTCGAAAGGCGTGCATCAGTGCCTCATTAAGGTAAAGCGAGGTCGGTGGCCGAGTTTGTTGCTGTAGCGTGTTAATATTTCCCTGGTTCGAAGGAGATTCATAATCTGCTCATTAAATAACTTGTAACCGACGCGAAAGTCCGAATGCGCGAGACACATTTGGCGGGCGGTGCCTTTTTTGGAAAGTGGTGAGAACTTGCGGTATCTGCTGCGGGTTGCGGCACGGCACTTCCTTGGATCTGACGGGGAAATGTTTCAGAAACACCAACAGCTGCTAGCAACTGCATTGCTCGGGTGACGAACTTAGGTGACTCCGAGTCTCACTTTCAACACCTATCAACTTGGTACCTTTTTTCTTTACAATAGTCCTCCTTCTAGACACATTGCAAGTATCTATCAGAGTCTCCTCTAGGAAAAGCATTTGCGTTTCAAATGCCGGCCGGCCGGTCAGAACTGTCCGAAACCTACCAGACTAGCCTCAACGCGGTCCTGTGGCTGCTGTTTGTGGATATGACTCGGAATACGGAACAGGCGGGACAGCCGGCAAAATCGGGATCGGAATCCCAATATGCTGTACAACACTTCAACTTTGCCTGCCCGGATCAACAGCTGAAGGCCTAGTTCCTATCTAAACATACGAAGTATCTTGAAGTGCGATTGCAACATCCGATCAATGAGTCTAGATCGGGTTTGACCCCAGATACTATTAGCAGAGTAGGATACGCGCGTTCAAAATTGACCTCAGGCGATCCCGAGCACTCGGGTTGCGCGGTTGAGAAGTCGTTCGTGCCAAACCTTCACATGAAATCCTTGCGCACGTGCGTGCCTGTACCTAACTCTACGGAGTATCTAATCATGGTACATGCGATGAACAGGATGGAGTCTGCTGTCACTGATAGAGTATACCTTTGTCCGTTAGGCATCGTAGTTCTAGACCCCGCGCCATAATCAGTAGTTCTAAACCTTGTGCGAGCGCGAGAATGAAAACGCAACCGCTGCGCCACGAAGGAATGAACTACGCTCAAGCTGAAACTGCTGCTCTTGGCTTATTAGACTTGCAGCCTTTGAGACTATGTTTAATAAGTAAAAGATCACGATCGATTGATATTTCGTGGGGGTTCTGAGTCGAGATTTTCCCGTGACAAGATCATATGATCTAGAACCATTGTCATAATCGCTATCTGAGACCAAGACACCCGAGTCAGGACTTAGATGTCTTTTGAATAATATTCCTGACTTTGAGTTCAGCGAGCATGACCTAGGGCTGCACAGACATGTGCATGAATGATACGCCCATATGTTTGGTTGAGTTATGTTATTAGGCGGTTTGATGTGACATATCCACGAAAGCCACTTTTCAGGAAGCCCTACCCTAGTGAGCAGCTTTCACTACATCATTCTGCCCTCTTCAATAGTTTTATCAAGTGCCACTGCATGATATCAAGATCCAAAAACCTAGGCAGAAGACGCAAGACTAAGTGTTGATGACAGCCATACCGGTCACGTTCGAAAACGATAACATCTATCATGAAAGGCATCATTTAGTGAGACTAGTACCGAGATGCGCAATAGCGATATCGATGGTTGTCTGAACGTCCAGTAAACCAATTCAAACAGCATGTTCACGAGGGACAGGCGGTTTGCTAGTGCTATAACAACTAAATAGACAAACCGATACTCTAACCAAGTGTTTTCGACGAGGCATCAAGAAGATGGTAATTTATTTATTTCGCTGGAAGTCAGCAGCGGATCATTGTCACATGCTAAGAAACATCATCTTCTTGCTCCATTAGCAAGCACTCCAGCAACCATGGTCACTGACACCGATCAAAACGAGATCCAAAACTAACAGTTATTCAATACTACCTACTACTCTATTTCATTACTCGTACTTCATTATGACTAAAGTGGGTAAAACCATCATGTACAGTAACCTCATCTTATCCCTCCTCTTTATGAGTTCGCAACACCAGGAGCTGCGATCGCAAGCATCTTTGCGAAGTTCGGCGTCCCCAGACCGGTAACAGGGTCCCAGCCAGTCGTAGCGTTCCATCGCGCGCCACCGATAGCCTTGTTGCTGGTGCAACCGCTGCTGTAGCCGCTTTTGATGTCGGTCAAGGCGGCGGAGTTGTTGTAAAGCCAAGGGTTGAGGAATCCTGTTGAGTAAAGCTTGAGTCAGCCAGCTATCTTTATGAGTTGGGATTTTGGTTCAGAGGGATATTTCAGATAAGAGAAGTAGTTCTCAGAGGTTCACATCTGACAACGGGGATCACAGGGAAATAAAAAGGATGAAAATGAAAACGTACCCAATCCAGAGAGACCCGCGCTCTTGCGAGCAGCATTCAGGAGAGCGATGGTTCCCGCGAAAGTCGGCGAGGAAGCACTGGTCCCCGAAAGCAGTGTACTCGAACCCTTGTCGACAACCGCAAAATCTTGGCCTAGAGCCGAGACGTCAGGGAAACCTCTGCCCGTGGCATTGTAGTATTTGCTGTAGGTACTGCCGATGGAGGTAAGGTAAGCCGAGACGGCGGCATTCTGCCACGACGGACGAGCGTGAAGGTCGCTGAAGCCACCAGATGAAAATGTAGCAGCGGATTCCGAACTGGAGTATTTCGTTGCGCCTACTGAGGTGACGTAAGGGCAAGCACCTGGGAAGGTAGGTTGGAACCAGGGAGCGCCATCTGATTGACGGACGCAGGAGTCGCCAGGGCCAGAATCGCCGGATGAGAAGATGACGCTGACGCCGAGGGCGCCGAGTTGCATGAACATGTTGCAGATCTTGACAGCATAGTCAGCGGGTACGCTCTGCTCCTCCTCGCCATAAGATGTAGACAGGGTCTGAGGAAGGTTAGTCTGGTTGAGAGCCCAGGTTAGGAAATCCAAGTACGGCTCATTGCTTGATGTTGGGCCGGGCTCGTCCTCAGTAGGCACGAGGGGTCCGAGACCACCTGTGCTGTACTCGATGATGGGGATAGGGTTGGAAACACCAAGAATGTACTGGACATCGAGATTGGCCTCGCCTATTGTTAAATGAATCAGTATCGCTCATGTTCAGGACGGCTTGGTACGAGATATAGGCTTACCACTGTCATCACTGCTGGTCTGATCGTTCAAACCGCCATTGATCTCAGTAACCGAGAAATTTTGTCCAATGGCAGCGGTTGCCCATTTCTCTTCGAACGATTGCAGGTCGGTGTATCGTGCGTACTCGTCCAGGTAGGAGCAGAAGCCAACCAAGTTGCCTGTCGCCTTGGCAGTGTAGCCGATGCTGTACAACGACTTGATGCAAGCGGGTGTGATCTGGTTTCCGTTGCAAGTAGCAGCCGCGACGTCCTCGCTACCTTTCTCGTCTCCGATAGGTCCTAGAACATGCGAGCTGAAGATGGTTGATCTATGGCTGCCCATCTGGCCGAATCGCGTGGTGGGCTGGATCAGATCAATGTCCGTGGCGAGCTCGTCGGGAATGCTGTATTCCAGTGTCCGTAGTACCGGCTTGGCGCTCTTCTCGTACTGGTACCACAAGAACTTGGTGTTCAGCAGCTCATTGGCCTTCTCGACTGTCGTCGTGATGGTGATCCAATCATTGTTGACGGAAGTCTTGATGTTGCTCTGAGACAACCAGTCCAGGACGGAGTTTAGGGTCTTCTCGGTCGGTGCAGTGTATGATCGAAGCTCTAATGGGTCCATGTGCTTGCCGTAGTTGGCGTGGCCCGGAGTCGACATCTCAATGACAGCTTGCTCCAGAGCATCGGCATGTCGCTGAGGGAGGGCGATCTTGAGCGCGATGGGCTCGCTCAGAGCAGGTTCACCGACCTCCTTCCAGCCTTTGGGCACTGAAGGAACAAAGTCCATCAGCTTGGCCGTGGCGGCCGTGGCGAAGAGAGCTGTAGCGAGGGAACGCATATTGACCTCGTCGACGGAAATATTTAAGATACTGCACGACTAAGGAGGGATGAGGGAGGGTTTTCTTTTTGTCCCACCATGAGGATCCCTCGCCTCTTATATGCTGGTGCCACAGCAAACCTTCATATAACCGTTACGCCAGCGATAGAAGGGACGAGGGACGATCCCGCTGATCCTTGTCAGGGGTCTTGACTTGCCGAACCTGGGGCTAAGTCCCGCCTGCTTTCACGGCTCGTATCCCCCGCAGCCACCTGGATTGGGCAGGCGACGTTGACAACACTGCGCGTGCAGTGCTTGGCAGGCACGCGATAAGAGTATAAAATGAGGATTAAGGACGGGTGGTAACATCATGCAAGACATGATCACCCTCTTGAATTTCCTAATTGGGGCGACTGTGGCTTGGCAGTCTCGGCGGCTGTTTTCTCTCCTATGATTCGGTCGTCCACTTTATCGACTTGCTCCAATCGTGGCAATCAACAGTTGCGACCTACCCTTTTCAACAGTCTAGGTAGTTACTTTCATTGAGATGCTTTATAGTACCGTGCTGCTTGGTTGTTGGGTAATTTCTGCTGTCAATAAGCTACCCCGCCTAGTATCTTACAAGAGAACTCCTTGATACGAATCATGTGACTCATACTCCTGACTCGCGTTGGCATACTTCTTTAAATACCTCCTGTCCCTTGAGGATTATTAAGGCTCTACCTAGCTATTACCAGGGTTGCATGTTTAAACCCTGTGGTAGGGGAGCACTGCCGTGTCCATGTGTCGACAAGCCATCTTATCGAGAGCGAAGCCGTGTCCAATCCGCCGGTTGGCCTCTTCAAATTGTCTCAACAGTTCTCGTTATTCTACTAAAGGCGCTGCACTGCAATACGGATGATTAATAACTTCGTCTTAAGTGCTCGCGCCCAATTAATAATAGCCAAGGTTTTCAAGATCTAGCCAAGCAACGAGTGGCGGGGCATTTGATACGAGGGATTGGAGATGCCTAATATAGAAGGAACCTCCCCCACCAGCCCTTTACCAGGCAAGGCCAGGCCGACTCCGACCCAAGAAATCTTCGAGTAACAACTAACCGGCCGCAAAAAGCGTCGGGAGAGACCACTTTATTTGAGTGTCGATAGTCCTCAAGATACTTAAATGATAGAAAGCTAGAGATTGCTCCTAATAGAATGCGACCGGAGTTTTAGAGTTAGTTATCCTGATCGCCAGATGGCCGAACAAGTTATGTCTTCACCAAGAATGGGAGGATAGACATATCGAAATGCTACGGAATAATCAAGACCGAAGCTGCATTCGCACATTTAAGGTCTTCATTCTTATCTATCGAACTTCAGGAAGGCGAATCTTCCGCATGATAACAAGGGACAGACACTCATCTGTCTTCATCTAAGCGAACGGGAGCATTATCAGATTGACCAAAGACGTCCGGCATAGATTCCATCAACCCTGTCCAGCGGGGACTACGCACAAGGTCCTCAGGCGTCTCTCCTGCCGAGCTCTTCATTTTCGCGAGGTTCGGAGCGGCAAACAACAGTTATCGAATGATCTTCTTCAACCCACGGCCCATCTGCCCATCTCACTTTCTGTTCCATGACAACGAAATGGAGAGCGTTGTTGCCTGTTCGATCTCGCGCGCCGGGATCTGCGCCATGCTGAAGCAGATGGCGGACGAGGTATGAGTCTCGCGAGATGCAGATCCAATGTAGCCCGCTGAGTCCCTCGGTCTTCCACTTCTTTATAGCTTTTGAAGGGTCTATATCCGGCTTACTGGGCGGAGGGTCACGCGCTAGGTCGACCTCGTTGGGGTTTGCGTTATTCTTCAATAGAGCGATCATGATCTTCTCTCCTTCTCGCCTATGCTCCTGGTGACGCGCTACGATCTGGATCGGCGTCTGCGATTTCGCACTACGACTGTGAACGTCGGCCCCATGACGGAGTAGAGCCTTTATGATGCCCACATCCTCTTCCTGTCTACGTGCAATATAAAGTGGTGTATTGCCATCGCGATCTGTGAATTTCGATCTGCGCCGTGCTTAAGGAGCAAATTTACCATGTAGATATTCGGGGAAGGGTTCAATCTCTCGTCATCGGGGAACGCTGCAACGAGTGGGCATACCCCATCGTCGTCGCAAATGCTGGTGTCGGCCTTCTTGTAAAAGAGGCAGGCGACAGCATGCACACGTCTGCGACGACATGCGCCTATTAAAGGCGTCACACCATCTTGTGAATCCCGAGCATTGACGTTCAAACCACGATCAACAAGCAAGCTGATGAGACTTTTCTCCAGCTCGGCCTGTTCGAACTGGCACACACTTTCACTCTTCGAACTAGCGGCAAGATGCTCCAGATACCAATCCAGGCGATCTGAACTGCACACCTGATGTAAGAACCCACGTCCATCAAAACATATATTAGGTATATCCACTCCTTGATCTCGATGAGCTCGAGCAGGGAGCCGCATAACACGTCCCAGGTCTAATCGAGTGCAAAGCATTGGACCTTCGGCTGTCAAGGTAATGGGAATTATGCCGATGCTGCTATCGACGATATCAATCTTAGCGCCATTGAACTTGGAATGATTGCAAAACCATTTCACATGTGTCCTTGACATAGAGGTTGTTGGCATTCATAAGGCTTACGTAGGAGGTGGTGTTAAATATTCCTGTGAGCTCGCTTTGATATCGTTGCCGTTTCTCCCTTTCTTGCATCATCTTGTTGCGCTTCGAGTCCTGTGTACTTTCATCAAGCCGCTGGAGGAGCCGAGATACTTCAGGTACCCTGCTGAAGGACACCCGAATGGACTGGAGGATATCCACTAAGATCTACTAATTAAACCATTGAGCATCTGATCTTACACCCTCCCTCCCGAGTTAAAATGGTCATCAATTCTGCCTTCCAGTTGAGTTGGCCAATCATTGGTTTCAGACATCAGCGACCTGATGGCCACCATAGCCATGTCGGACGCACTTCATTTGGTATCCTAGCACTGAGGCGTACATATAATGGCTAACTACACCTCAACATGTCACATACGACCACAGGAACTGGAAAATACGGGATCCCGTCCGCTCTCCCTTAGTCAAACCAGTTACCGCCAGATTAGTAGTTGGGTCGGTGACGACCAGCGAATCCCTGGTGTTGTATGTTGCTGTTTTTTGTCTTTTGTTCTCTCTACAGTGCCGTCACCCGCTTCCTCATAACTTGTTTTGCCTGCTCACTGTCGCTTCCAGAACGCCGATCGTCTCGCAATAGTGGCTTACACAGAGGTATGTACCATTCGAACATTTCAATGATGTAGGTTACCCCTTCTACCATGTCCGGATTGGCCTCCAGGGGTTCGACCAGCAATTAGTGAATCGGTTAGCTCGAAGAACAGAGCCTGGCTGGGGCAAGAATCCGATGAGGTAATATCTACCGGTAATAATGTAGAGATGCCTAACCATGCCATCGCAGCTGGTGGATACGCTCCAACGAAATTGGCCACGAAGTCAGCTAAGCTTTTGATAAATTTCTGTCGCTGTTATGGCCTTTTCTGCTGGAGACTCATGCCTTCTAGCCTTTGCAAGAAAGACAATTGTGATCTCTTCCATTTTGACGATTCGTGATCTGGGGGCCGACTCGATGATACTAGCTGTGGTTTTGCGTTGGGCAGCCACGGATTCGACTAGTTGACTGTCGAGAATCCTTTCATACTCCTCGACAAGCTGCCTTTCTTGATCCTTCAGGTTTTTGTAAGCTTCATTCCATATTTGTTGAGAGACATCAATTTCGACAGGCAGAAGCTTAGAGGCAATTGAGATATGATCTACTATGCATTAAGTTAGATCCTAGACCGAATTACGTTCTGGGGTGTGAGGGACTTAACTTACCATTGCTCTTTTCCAATGTACTGCGAATTGCGGAGGGCTGACTTGACTCTGCCGCTCGTCCATCGCTAACAATTTGATTGTCTTTTCCTTGCGAACCTTCCAAGATCTTATTTTGGGACGAAAGGCTGCGTATAAGATATTTCTCGGAGTCTGAGAATAAGCGCACGATGCATAAAACGTTGAGTGTTTCTGAAGTACAGCAATACACTGCTACAAGCAGCAGGCAACCAACACCGCTCGGGCTGAAACTACAACACTGCTGAATGGCCAACTAATGGAAAGGAAGCATCGGTATATTTAATACAACACATTGAAGAAAATTGATTTATACTTACAGAAGAACTTGGCTTACACTGTCAATTGAGCTTAGAAGAAGAAAAGCATTAATCCTTATGAACCACCAGCGAACCCCCCTTCCGGAACGCCTTAACCGAAGAGACATTATAAAATCATGACAAGACAGTAAACACTTGCGTGTTATCTCCTGTACAAGGAGCAGATACAAGATTGGATGTTCCAGGTACGATGCAAGTAGCATTTCCCTCGCTCTCGGGTGCGAAGACAAGACTTGTCCCTCCCGTGAACGGAATCAGTTGTCCAGAATTGGTCTGCCCACCTAGGATCGAGAAGAGAGATTAGTAACCATGCATTGTCCATGAACTTCGCTCGGGCACTGATTAGAATACAGTGCCGATTTAACTTACCTCCGTCGGCTCTACCACCACAGGAGAACATATTGACCGTATCATTCGCGGCGCGACGGCCATCGAAGCTCATGCACCCATTCATCTAATCGATATGGTTATGTGAGCACAGTCCCTAGGACATTGAACTACGGAGGCAGTAAGACTTACCAAACTGCTCACAATGAGAGCCGAATCCGTCGCATCATTATGCGCACCGGCCGTGATAACGTCGAATTTCTCATTCGGTGTACCGCCGCATTGCACGAGGGAAATGGGGATCAGGTTCTCTCGGAAGTCGCCCGCAGTCGGGTTAATGAAGAGACAGCGCCCGTCAGGGGACTGGATACTGACGGAGCTGAAGGCTCGGGTCGCGGTGTTGTCGCGCGACTGGGATTCGGCTACCGCCGTAGGTACTAGCGTGCCGCCAGCGCCGGAGACCGGTACGGCGCTCGTCGGGTTAGGTATCGCCGAGGCTATGGCACCGGTTACTAATGAGATGGCTGCTGTGGTAGTTTCGCTTGTCGGCTCCGTGGCAGGCGTGCTGGCCGTCGCCGACGTGGCTCTTACTATCTGGGTAGATGTTGCCGTCGCGATAGATTGCACGGTGCTAGATGCGAGTGTAGTGGAAGTCGAGGTAGAGTTGGGCTGAAATGCAGGCAATTCACCGAAAGCGAACAGTTGATCTAAGTTTCCTCCCTCGCATGGCGCGATGTCAAGCACATTATTGGACGTAACGGTGAAGCATGAGTCCTCTTGATTCTCAGGTGAGAACGAAAGGGGACCAGCACCCCCGTTGTATGGGAAAAGTTGTGAGTTAGTCACGGTGCCGCCTCCGTCTGCGCGTCCTCCGCAGCTAAAGAGGAGAACTTGGTTGCCGGCCGCACGCCGCGGGTCAAAGTTGAAACATGCGTTAGTCTGTGAACATAGAAAATCGTTAGCTTCATTACTCCTTGTCGCGCCCACAACTAGACTTTATTGATATGGACAACTTACCAATGTACTGACGATGAGCATTGAGCTCGCCACGTTGATGTGTTCTCCAGCAGTGATCACATCCCATTGCTGGCCAGTTGTTGATCCGCACTCAGCGACCTGAATGGGGGTCAAGTTGGCTCTAAAATCTCCCGACAGCTCATCAACAAATAAGCATCTTCCATCAGCAGTCTGAAGAAGCACCAGTTGTGTTAGTCTTGACTCTACTTTACATGTGGTCGAGCGTACCTTGATCAGTGTTCCAGCGAAGGCTTTCGAAGCTGTAGGATCCGGTTTCTGCGCTTGTGCGAACGCCGTCGGATCCAAAGCCGTGACCTCACGGCGGAACTCTGACGGCTGCGAAACGGGCGACGCCACTGCTAGCGTTGCTGAGAGGAGGAGTGCGAATTTGGCCATCCTGTACTGAAGGTACATGATATGAACGGGGGCCTAGTTGAACAAGGATATATTGAAAACCAATGCAAGTACGGATAGTATAAGAAACAGATTGCAGTCGTCTGAGGAATGAAATATCAACTGCAGGTGAGAACGGCTATTCGCCTAGGGATAAAATGAATGCCAACCGTGTAAGGAGAGAATGAATTGGTAGGGGTAGGCAAGAAGTACAACTCCGACCTGCGGATGCAAAGATTGAAAAGTAACGAAAGAAGTGATAGAAAAGGAAGGACGGAGATATGCAGTTGAAAGCGAAGGGACGCCGTGGAAGGTGACGATCGTGAACTTTCCCTTCTCAACTTCATTGGAGGCAGGCGGACATATATACCTACTTACTAACCCATTATCTGCTTTCTTTCTACTTGACCCCCTTCCATTCTTGCTCACCTCTATCTATTGGTCCGCCGACCAAAAGTGGAAGCTAAATCCCAACGGGGGCCATCGTGGGCTCCTGGATTGAAATGAAAAGTTTCCCTAGAGTTTCAAGATCAAGCGTGCTGCGCGCCTTCTGTAGGCCTTCTAAATCTTGGCGAGAGAGTCGCTCTAATCTTTTGTTTCGAGGTCGTTCTCGCTGCATGCCCCTCTTCTAGGGGCTGAAAGGCCATGGAGGTCTTGAAACGGTACTTGTCGCAACACCAGCATTTTTCGCCCATCACTTGAGACGAACCCCAGGTTTCCCTGCTTACAAAGAGCGTGCAGCTGAGCCATCCACGTAGCAGATCATGGTCGGCCGTCCGATCTTGTAGATTTCTCCTAGCGCTGTGTGCTTTGAAATGTCGTTGGCCGATGGGAAATATCGGGATGGTTGATCACTAGATGTTTGGTTGATCAAAATTCGGTTAGCGAACCGAAGTCCCCTGCTGAGGGGATCAACGGAGTTTGGCCGGGTGCCTAGGCCGCCTGATTAGGGATAGCACAAGTAGGTAGGGGATTGGGGTCAATCAAGCATCTCACACACTCTGCCTTGTTTTTACAAATTTCTAGATTTAAATGTCATATATATTTAGATTCTAGCGGGCTGATAAGTTTGAGTATCATCATTCTCATTCATTTCAATTGCAGGACTGGAACGACTTTCAGACGAAATAAAGGAAAGCAATCAACTCAGCCTAGGTGTTGTCTAGTGCGTATAGTGGCCCTGATAAGCGCTAACATAAAACATCAAAAACGACCCCTGCTGCAGAAAGATTATATTACGCCACAGGAGAAACGAGAATATTGCGTTGTTACAGGTCACACGCCGGACATGATGTGAAACTCTGCTTATAAGTACCTAGGTAGCTTATCAGCATAGATATATGTACATAAGGTAGGCGATAACCCAGGAAGACTCAATCTCTGCAGCATATCTTCTATCGCGTATTGATGACATATTGAGATGTAAGAGGGATCGAGTTGCAATATTGCCTACCCCTATGGCCCTGTCAGATTGGCTGGCGCAGCTCCTAAGAAGACCCCAATGACATCATGCGGGCATGAAAACTGGGAGCAATTTGTATAGACGAGTTGATTCGGGCGAGTTCAATTGTGACTGCTTTTCTAAGGCTGACTAGGCGTCCACTCTCTTTGAATAGTCAGACGCATCGCCTATCTACTGTTATTCGCCCCCTGAAGCTGCGATACCCTCTCATACTCCGCCAGCAGACTGGATGACAAGCTTTCAAAGACTGGCGGTACGAAGACTAGTGATCTCCTCACTCGACTGGAAACAAAGTAACACTGGCGCCATTCAGATTTTGAATCGTCGTTCTTGTCTCCTCGGTCCGCGCCCTGTCATCACGACTTTCCACTCGCGCAATTTGCCGAAGTATAGTTAGCAGCGTATATGCGACTTTGGCGAATGCCAGTCGGAAGTCGGAGCACACACCCTTTGCCTTCACCAAAAGGCGTGTACTCCTAGGTGACCTCGGCTGTCCCCCAACGTTACGGTCGAAACTCGTCGGCGTCTTCTTCCCAAACATCCTTGTCTTTGTCCTTGAAAGTGCTCTTGAAGTGCATTTCAGCAGTCTCGCCTTTACGGACGTATAGCGGAGATGCGCCGTCGGCACTTCCTCCTGTGGAAAGACGGTGTCTTTGATGCACTGACGAGAGATCATTGTCGAGATTAGCGCTACCAGATACCTCTGGCGGATCACATTCTTCAGATACTGATAAGTCTTCAGCTGACCTTAGGTGGTTGGTAGAATGTCGTTCCTGAGCTGGGTCCACGCAGCTGGGTTTCTCGACACATGGAAGAATACACTGCTGAGAGGAACCGTCGCGCTATTATGGGCTGCCGTGAATACGTTCTGCATCGCATGGTGCAGTGTCAAGCGGTCCTGTGTAGCCTTGGCCACCTTATGCACCAAGCAAAGTCGCTCGCCAGTTTCTTGTGAAGCACTTCGTCTGCGCACTTGTCCAAGAACTGATCGACCCTGTCGCAACCGGACGACCACTTCGGATCACGGTAGAATAGGTCTACCGTAGAGCTATTGCGCGGGATGGGCTCCAACAGTCTAGCTACATGAGTTGCAAGACTCTTATTCTCGAAATTTCCAACGTGGACAATATCGAAGCAGGGCTTGATGTGCTCTCGGAAGCTTGCCGCTTCTCCCCGTCTACGACAGTGGTGCCGCTGCCCTAGAGATGCTCAATCCCTGCGGGAATCTTCTCGACGCCGAAATGATCAAATTATGTCGCATGGGTATACTTCGTGATCTCAGGGTTCATCGTTCTGATTGTCGGCTTCCCCTAAAGATCATGGTCTTCTTCATCATGTTCGCCATCTTCCCAATCTCGGATCCCCTGTCCAAGGCCAGCAACCTACTCTTCCACAAGCACGTCTGCTACCTGGAGGCTTCTGGTGCGACACCACCAACCTCGGCATTGCATTCATGCTCATTGTGATGATCGCGTTTGGGATTGGCACTAGTATCGATCACATCGTCGGCTGCGAGACGCATTTCTGTTACAACTGAGCCACTACGGGCGCAAACATTGGAGTACTGCGTCAACACGCAGCTGCTGCTGTACATGCAGTCTGTATCGGGATTTTTCTACGACGTCATCACTATCTTGATTCCGATCCCGCTGGTCTTAGAGCTGCATCAACCGTGTACTGACTTGTCGTCCAAGGGCGGCGGTGGCTTCTCTCATCAAGCTAACGTGGTTCCTGTGGGAGAACACGACTCCGTGGTGTCCAGGATATGACCAAGGCTGTGAGGATTTTCTGCTCCAACTCTGTGTATAGACACCGCCAATGTAAATAGTCATTGTCAGCACCTTCGTTTTCTGGACAGTGCTAGAAACGCATGTAAGGCTTCTAGCGGTGTATCTCCTGACGCTTCGCATCCGCTTTGATAACATGTGGTCTACTGCCTTTGTATTGAGCAGTCTGCGCAGCCTAGAGATCCGGAGCTTGCTGTGCAGCGTGAAGTGAAGGGACAATCAAGCGTCTGTACCCGGATCGAATGGCGACATGTATGATTTGTCCAGTGTTGAAACATAATCTGAATTTTCATTGCTCGAGGCGTCGAGGTTCTACATGAATATTGTACTTCAAGATAACAATGACCTGTGGGACTTAGAATCGACGATAGTACTGAATGCATAAGATGATCTAGGAAGGAGAGAGCAGTGGCATCAAAGGGGGACCGAGCTGAGTAATAGAAGGCATTTAATTAGAAATACGATTGATCCTATCAACATTGTGAACTGTGTTAATTGAAATTGTTGATACCTAGTCAAATGATACCTTTCTTTGCGTTGCTGAAAGCATATTCTCAGAACCGGGAAAGAGTCACGTAAGACATCTGTTTGGAACTATAGCGGTGATGTTCACCGTGCACCGGAAGCGGGATCATTAGAAGATACCAATTAGATTCGTGTATTCTCAGACTCCGGTCAACTGCAATGCCTGGCTAGTTCCTTACGAAAGCTGATCAAAAATTACCACTCCTCGCTCTGTACATTGGCTTTCTGCCTAATGAGAGCCCAGAAAGCCTTGCACTGGTGCCTGCATTCGATAGCACTCCTGATTCTCCGCCGACGGGACCTTCCAGAAGTACACATTAATGCCGATCTCCATCAGGGTCTGGATCGAACGATGGATTTTCAGAAGGTTCTCTGTCGTGAGATCGCTGAGCTGTGTGCCATCTCTTAGCTTCCACATCATTGCCGTGAACATTGTGTGTCCCAGAAGCTGGAAAGTGACTTCTTGGACTACGTTCAGTGTGTCGGGGTCTCGATCGGTGCGGTGGATGAAAAGGTTCTCATCGCTGCCCGGACCATGGTAGAGTGCGCCTCGTCGAACTTGCACACCGCCAATATTGATGGTGGTACCAGCGATAGCAACAATCCTCTCGCCTGGCACGTAGCCAAAGGGGTTGCCAGTTGACTTTGGGTGGATTGCGAGATCCGAAATGTGCTCGATGTCGGAAGCCTTGGTATAGCCCTCGACATATTGCTTGGGGTCAAAGATCTTGGCCATTGTGACAAGCAGCACGTAAACAAACTGTTTTATGTGATGGCGATGGCTGTCTCACAGGTTTTGGGATCTCTCGTATGTGTGCTGCAGTCAACAAATTGTTAGCGAGGTCAGACCAGGATTGACAGGCAGCCGTATGACACATACAGAGAGTCCGACTTGGTGCCTGAGTAGAAAGGAGAGTCTGCGTCGAGACGCCGTGATGATGTGAGGGGATTGAAAAGGAGCCCCGAGGGTGAGCTATGAGGGGAGAGGAGAAGGAGAAGAAGAAAGGAAAAGGGAAGAATTATAAGTATGAGTAAAAAAATATTTAAAGTTGGTTCCCACGCTCAAATGGCAATGGCAGCTGTTCAAATACCTTGCCAGAGCAGGGGCGATTGCAAAACATTGCTTCTTTGGAATCGCACCTTCCGAGGCTCGTCTCTTTAGGCTGCTGGCAAGTGAAAATGTGGGAAACAGCGTCCTGTAGCAGTTGCTTGCGTGCATTGGGGCAATCCATCTTGACCTGAGAAAACAATATGAGATTCGAGGTGCGCGGAGAAGAGAGATTGAGTAGGTTAGGTAGACTTGATTTTTTTCAAGCAAAGACCACAAGTCTTACTTAATTCAATTTTCCCTCGTTCGCTACCTAGGATACGATCTCTGAAGGCGGTTGAATTGAGGAGTGTAATGCGTTCGAAGGCCTAATCATTTCCAACTCCTAACAGTATGTTATCTACGCCTGATACAAACCTCTTGCACTGCCTGCTCTTGTTTACCCAACTCACGACCGCAATCATGCCGCTCAAGAGCTATGACACGAGTGTGAATGATCTCTTTTCTTTCCCGTGATCTCCGTCCAGAAAACTCCTTATGCGTAATTTCTTCAACAAGACACTCACCAATGAGATCAAACTCTTGTTCTACTTTCGAATCTGCTTTTCTTAATAGTATCACTACCGATTGGACGTAAAATGCAGGGTACGTTTGCATTCTTCCGGGGCGAAGACTCTATAGAAACGGTCTTTGGAAACTATCTTTAGAAGAAAGTGGCTTATTCAATGACACCACCTGTTATCACTGACGTAAAACAAATCAACCTTCACCTTGTCAATGGGTATCAACTCGCGGTTTTTAAGTACAGCAGTGGCTTGACTGACGGTACACTAAGTTACTTTATATTTCAAGATACGACACATGCTTTGCGAAAGGTGGTCACTTCAAAATGCCGGATGAATTGGATTGTTGAAGACGGTGGTGGTATTGGGCCATCTGGCTAGCTCTGCACATTTCCTACGAGAAGAAAGTGGCGTAGGTTGCTAAGATGAAGGTAGGCTTATCAAGGCGCGCAATTTGTGCTTACTTAATAGTCATATTATTGATAAAAGACATTTAAAATACCAAAAAGGAATTATCATACACATCATTTACTTTGAGCCCCTTTCTTCCTGACCCCATTTTCAAAAAAGCTGGAGTTGTCATGAATCCTAGCTGATGGAAATAGCAATCTTGACGTACCCCTATCACTTGCTCAAGAACTTTCTCTCAGAGCCGCGAGGCCGCTTAGAATCAGTGCTAGTAACATGCTGGTGACTCTGTCAAAGAATGTATCAGTAGGAGGCTCCATGGTATGTTTGGCATTGCTACTTTTGGCAGCATTGGGTGGGAAAGGGGCCAACTGGCTGGGGTTGGACATTATTCCGATAGATGGGCTCAATGCTATTGATAAGTTTAGTAGTCTAGTGGTTGCAGCTGCTTGTCGATTTATCTGTATTGATGGGTTAGCAAAGTGGAAGGACATGAATAAGCTATACCGAGGGTTTATTAGACTCCTCGGGAAGATGAATATTTTTCTATGTTAACCCTGAAATCACCCATTTTCTAAGGAATAGTGAGTTGTCTTGTGTGCCCTGTCCTCGAACTCATTGACTTAATGAGATGATTTTCTTGTGATTACGAAGGAGGAAACAATGTTTGTGGTGACTTAGCCGATCTTGTGAAATAAAAACAGTGATTTATGGAGTACAAGACAGAAAGTGGCATCGATCCACAACTTCCGCGGCTCAAACTCCGTGCGGACATGTCTCAAAGTATCCGATATTGCGCGTGACATTGGACTCGTCACCAATCAAAGATTCGCCTTTACTGTTTGGAAAATGAACTGATTGCTTGAAAGTCTACCTAGCTTATGTTATTCCACCGGACATTTTAACCTATCTCTACTATACCACAACTGTCACGGTACAGCACCTACCACTTAGCGAGTAGGGGGCGCACAGGCCATAAGCCTGCACGAGCCCTACGGGTTGGCTATATTAAGCCAACCCTAGGTGCAGAGATTTCCTCTTGTCTCTTTCCTCCTTTGTGCTACAACAAATAGTCATTCTGGATTCGCCAGCGATTAGGTATCGTGACAACAACTATCTTGAAGAAGGCGGTATCTGTTGGGCAACGAAAGTTCAAATTAATCTGAATGAATGCAATTCCTTGTTCGAAGTTGGTCCCCTCTAGATGGATAGCGATGATTGATTCCTTGTGACTCTATACCAAGGCTTAGATCATGCTGTCAATTTAGTCGTCTGCGTTGTGATGACGGGCCGTTCTGGAATTGCTCCACTCTCAAAGCATGCTTTCCTGTCCACCTGGGAATTGAATCCCTCTCACGCGAGATAACCAGCGGCAAATTCATATCTGGTTTCGCGTCATGGCTATACATGTCCTCCATGGCCTTGTGGATAACAAGTTGTACCAAATGATTATCAGGGGCATTGGTGCCTTTGAGAAGTGTGGTGTAGCTCTGCCCAAGACTGAGCGATGTAGGTAGTCTCGTAAGGCACTGGAACTGAACTGAACCATCAGCTCGGCACTGTTCAAGGGTTATCAAATCATTTAGCTGTCGTAGCAAGGATACCTGACCGTGGCCTTCGGAATTATGAAAGTCAATGGACTCTGAGGATAACGTCTTATCGAGCTCAGCTTGTAGCGCCGATGCTCGTTTGTCAATGGGCAGCGAAACAGTGCCAATACCAAGTTGTTGCTTTTCTCGCTCTGCAGAACCCCTCCTGTCGATCCTCTCCTGATCTTTGAAATATTTCCCGATCTCCATCATCCGAAGTTCCTCTTTGCGTACACCATCGACGTACCCAACCTGTATACCATTGAGATATCGACCACAGTTTGAAAAAGTCAAGCTGTCCAACGGTGCATCAAATGGAAGCCTTTGCCAGCGAACTACCCGATATTATATTAATAAAATCACTCATGTCGGATATCTTGGATCACATACTTGGAGGTTTAAAGAACCAAAGATTAGTTTCACCTAGTAAGGCGATCGCCAGCGCAGGTTGAAATGGATGAAAGGCAAAAAACCTCTTTTCGATGAAATGTGAGATTCTCACATACTCACTGGCGAGATATTGAAAATGAGGTACGTTACAGGTATCCCCGGTGTCTTCCATAATGATTATCTCCTTATGTTTATATAACATACCACGTGCAGGTTTCATCGGCCCTTTTAACACAGCGATATATTGAGCGCCGGGAGAGAACGCAACATGATACCAAGGAGAAGAGACGGGTACCAAATGAGTTTGTTCGCGGTGATGAGCATCAAATCCAAGGGGCTGAGACCAAAAGTCTTGCATGGGGAGGTTCGCGGATTCGAGTGAGGGCTTGACTCGCACCAGGTAGTTCAGAAGTGTGATCTGACGAAGATCGTAAGAAAATGCGACAGGGAATTCGAATTGGCCTTTATTTTCACGCGCTTTCTTAACAATACCGCAAATCGAGCTTTCTGGCAGCTGAAGTTCGATGTGACATAACATCTCCTGATCCGCCAGCCGTTTGATATGATAGGACGCAAGCCACCCTCCGCTCATCCTTTGAATGTCCGGTTCTTCCGACGACCCTAAATTCTCGAAGAAGAATCTGAAATAGTCAATACGGTACGATATTTGTCAGGGGACAGGGAACACCAACTTTGAGGGCCAGACCTTGATCCAGCCTACTTCTGTGCCATCTCTTGATGACTGAGATGCAATCACAATCCAGGGGGGAGTTTTGCGATTTTCAAGGTCACTGCCACTGGTATGTATCGGTGGTGCATCCAACTCGGTTACGAATTGTTGATCTGAGGATACCCAGAACTGGGGCCTCATGAAAGCTGAGATGCTAGGTTCCCATATCTCCCATGGGCTCTCGGATAGGACTTTGCCCCAGTCATGGTTTAAACGCTCCAGTTCTGACGCAAATTGGTTGACCTGATGTTTCAATTCTCGGACGGTGGGAGTTGGGCAGACATTCAAAGCATCAGCTAATTGGCGTATATCGGGGTGAATTTGGAAAATCCATGATGCCTCGATCCAAGTTGTTACGGACAGTCTATCTCTAACGTATTGACCAAGAAGTTTCGGCAATAATTCGTGAAGAGCATCGATAGCCAGTCTACCCCTTCGAATCTCGAGCGAGTTTTGGGCTTCAATAGCCATAGCCGCATGCAAAGCCCAGAATTCAGCGGCATAATGCAGTAGAGGGAACCTTTTCATGACCATGGGCAGGGTTTGGCCTCCCGAAGGCCCTTCGGACAGCCGCTCTTTCGGTAGATCATACAGCAAATATGATATACAGTCCACTGCCACTTGATGCTGTCCAGTTTCTGTATCCAAATCGAAGTTGCACTTGACTTGGAGCGACGCATCTCTGTCAGTCCCTTGAAGGAAGAAATCCAAAACCGATGAGTGAATAGCCTGAACAGTGTTTGCTTCCGTAATCTCGAGCAGTGCGCCTGTTATCTTTGGTAAGGTCTTTTTGAAACTCCTCATTAGACGAGAATCCTTTGTAAAGGAGCCGGCATCTATCGCAAGGGAAAATCGCAGTTCTTCTAGGCGGAGAGGACGACGAGATGAGCAGACCCACTGAAACAACCGTCTGAAGTTTTGGCGTGCCTTGTTCCCTCTGCAGTTTTTGTATATTCTATTCAAAATGGTGACGTAAATATGGTCAAGCTCCTCGAATGAGCTCATTTCCCAAATCGCGTCCTCACGATCTTGAGGGCTCAGAAAGTCTGAGTCCAGGTAATTAACCATCAGACTAGCCCATAAAAACATAGAATGAGTTCGGCCAGTCAATCTTGAGGCCAGAGTATCAATAGATCCATCTATGACAAGTTTGTGAGAGGCAACTAAGCGTCCAAGGCTTTGCCTGAGAAAGGCATTAATATCCTCAAGGTTTTCTTGGTGACAGAGATCGAGTATTTGAGTGCTTCCAACCCATTCTCCTTGGATTTCGATATTGGTGTCCAGTGTGATAGTGGGTCGACTGCAGAGAAGAATGCGCGACATGATGCTACTAGTGATCGCGCGCAAACGCATTAAGAATATATCAATGTCCGTACACTCATCCAGCCCATCGAAGACGAGATTTATAGTCGGGTGCTTCTCAAGAAAGCATTGGAGTAGTACCATAACCTCGTCATTTGTGGCGATAGGTTGCCCACTTCCCTGGAAATCCTTTAGGACTATAGCTAAGTCGACCAGCTTGGACTTGAACTGGCTGTGGTACAATAATTGGGTAAGTATTGCCCGCATCGCACTAGTCGAGTTGTTGGCGTCTGGTTGTCTCTTATCAAACAAGTAGAACGCAATTGGTATGTCCGATTTACTCTGCTGAGAGCCCACCGTCTGGAAATTCATGAATAAGTCATCAATTACAGTAGCACAGAGAGTCGATTTGCCGAATCCAGGTTTACCTAGTTGAGGAGTCAGCTGATGGCAAGCCAAACGTGTCTACGGGATCTATGGCAGTACCGTGAATGACGAGCGTGCGACTCTGTTGATTATCTAGCCTTGAAGATTCCAGATGACCAGACTTTTCTCGCCACCATAAGTAACTTGGATGATGCAGAATCCAGGCTGATGTTGAGGGCATTCTTTTAGCTTTTATTTCTTCCAGAGCTGTTTGCCACATCGGAGGACTCAACCACGATTTGATGCGATCAACATGGTTCACTGTGCCCTTTAGAAACTTTCTAGCACATAAGGTAAAATTTGGGCTTACTAAGCAATTCTTCTCCGTTTTGTTTGATCGCTCGTTCCTGAGCCGATGCAAGGAGTTCGAACTTTTGGATAAGAGCGTCAAGACCCATCTGTGCCTTTTGAGTCGCTGGCATTGTGTGCTCCTTTAATGCTGCTTCAACAATCCGCCGGTGCAGGGTGAGTCTATCTATGAAGCCTTTGAACTGCTGGTCGAATGGTGTCCAGAGCAATCTTGCGATATTCTGCAATTTTTCCCTTTCTGTCTTCGCATTTAGCTCGAGTCCGATGATAAATGGGATCAAGTCAGAAGATGCCTTACTTTTTTGACCGGTAGAGAAAGTCCTGCAGACATACTCACAGATTCCAAGTAAGTCTGTGTATAGTTGTGTCATGGAGTCGAGCACTCGTCTTCTGTTGGCATCATCATCATCGGTGAGTGCATCACCATTATCAGTGAGTCCCACGACCTGCGCCACAGTACCTATTCTTCCCATCTTCCCAAAAAGCAAGAGCTCAGTAGCTATTTCTTCCAAGAGAAATGCTAATTTCTCCAGGAACGTCGCGTAATTCTGGCAAAGCTGGGGTCGCAAACTGTTAGCCGGATTTCACTTTACTACGGACCTTCAATTCGCTGCTATACCCTACCTTGAACATGATCTGGATTGCTCCACAAACAAGCCCCGAAACCCTCGGGTTCGATGAGACAAAGTTATCAATAGCAGCGAAGTAAGGCTCCAAGGAATCGCCTAGGCTTCTAATCGCTCGACATATTGTACTAAGCGGACCGCGGAATTGATTCTTTTCGACTTGCCATTGGAGAAACTCGACGAGGGAACCAGTGCTGCAGAATGAGTCGATATCATTTTTATTATCGAGCGCAAGGGAGCTCTTAAAGTGGTCTTGAGCTTCTTTGAATGCTTTTTTGCTAATATCATCGGTAGTCGAATGCTGACCGGCAGAATTGCTGGTATTTCTCGAAACTGCCAAATCCATTGCACACGATGGGTGTTAAGTTTTCTTGTCGGACCTGCTTCTTCTTGGCAAGAATGGAAGGATGATGAAACATCCTAAATCTCTCGTCGCTGCTTATTTTGTGGAGTCTGCCTTGGGTGATGCCTATGAGGCGTTCTGGCGGACGACCCTATTTCATACAAGCCACCTCTATATTATGTGGCATCCAATATGCGTTGGTCTAGTAGGGAAATGCAAGCATACATATGCCACCAGCCACTGCAACAATTTGTTTCCAGATGTGTGAAGTCTTTGTATTTGACTAGCTCGGTTAGGCAGGTATATTATTCATTGACCCCTTTGAGACCAACAACTCCAAGATGCTCTTGTACTTGTCGTATCGGATAGCAGGGGCCTGGGGTTCCTATGTAAGAGCTTGGCTCCTCGGAAACGAACTTAGTCTTCCAAGTCCATGCTAAAAATGAGCATTCTGCAAACATGCTGCCTTTGAACACTGTCCTGACGATACCAGCAAGGCGCCTAGAATAAGTATTGAGATCCGCGCTACTGGCTTTTCTAATAATTAATAACATGTAAATGTTATCTAATAATATCATTGCTGATTTTATACTGTTTCATGAGAAACAGGCCAGGAGTCATCACTAGATACGCACTACTAAACTTCGTTTTGCGGTGTTGTTCTAATGAAGCACGGCTGCACCTGGGGATGTGTATTGTCCTGCTATGCATTGTTTCAGTGTCCCTCTGGGGTCTTTACGTGACATCATTCGAGGTCTGACTCTCTGATAGCTTCAATTACATGTCATAGTAACCCATCACTGCTACCATAACTCGGGACCCCCGGCGCCGCCCACGCCCTAAGGTACCAAGACTTGCTGCGATCAAACAAACTAAAGATTGAAAGATGAAGAAGTATCGCGTCTTCTACTTAGGAACTCCAGGGAAGCCGGGAGTTGGCACGTGGTTCGCGCAAATCACAATGGTGTGTCAGTATATTATTATGTAGGGTCCCCATGGGCCCTGCGCCAACGAATTTTCAACTCACGGTCAGGATGCATGGCCACGGCTCCTACAAATGCCCGGTCATTCTGAGCAGGTCGATCGGAGTGGCAGCCATCTGTCGTTGTCCATTCGACCATCTCGACATCGAATTTGTGTAGCACTAGGGCGATTGCCATCAAGATCTCTTGTTTGGCAAAATGGCGCCCAGGGCATATCATGTGGCCACCGCCTGAATCGTCAGCGATCAGAAACGATTAATTTTTAAAGCTGAGCGCCTAGGGTAAGGACATACTGTAAGGGAAAAAGGAGCTTGGCCGGCCTCTAATATAGAACTGAATCTTTTTCTCAACCTTGCCACCCTCCACTGTGTAGCTCGTTTTAATGTGCCGGTAGGCCCAGAATTCTGACGCAGGATGCTCGTCGGTACCCCAAATAGCTTCCTCCCTGTGCGCCAGGTCCGTACAGCTCTGGAGCAAGGAGCCTACGGGCAGTCGGAAACCGTCCACCATGATGGGGCGGATGACCTTCCGGCTGACGATGTACGATATATGAAGCCGCATAACCTCGGTGTACACAGACTGTAGAAGCGGGAGAGTAATGAGGTGTTCGATGTCGAGGCGAACTCTTCCGCTAACCGGATCGCAGATCCAGGCTTGCGAGACTTCGCGCTGCACGGCTTTAAGTAAGGACGGATCGCTGATAATCTCCATGAGAGCCCATGTAGTAATCGGAACGGTATTCCCATGAAGTCTTGACAAGGGGGCTCAAAGTCAGTCTCATCTTCGTAGTTCGAAATAGTGTCAAGAAAAAGCGGGTAACACTTACCCAAACAGCGTTCCGACAGCGTGGCCTGCGATCGCGCGGTCCGAGAATCCGCATGCCCGAAACCATTGAGCAATCTCACGGGAAAGGCGAGAGCCCCAGTGAGGCTCCCAGTCCGACTCACCGGGCTTGTTGGGGCTGTAGCATTTCCATGCGGAATCTACCCACCTCTTTGTCATGCTATGAAGCCTATCCCGAGCCATATAAGTACGCGGCATAAGCCACCTGGGCATTCCCCAAATGAGCCGAACAGAGTGCGCATCGAATTCCCAATAGCATTCGGCGAACCCGGGATTGAGGGCCAATATCTGCGTTCCTAGTAGAGTCTTAGTCGCGCTCTCCACCATGATGACCTTGATCGTCTCAAAAAGGCTGATTGTGCTCCATCCCGTAGGCTGCTCGTCCAATTTCTCCGAAAAGAAGCGGCAAAACTGATCGGCGAGGAAGCGAGACTGATGCTTGTTACTCAACCAGGTATGGTATAGCCTACTGTGCCCAAGCCAGTAGCGCTCGTGCTCCAGCACATTCTCTGTGCCGGGTATGGCGGCCTCTTGTCTCCCCGTTCGGTCGTCGGCAAACATCCGAAGCTCTGATTTAGACAGTTGCCAATGCTTGTCCATCAGCACGAGATGAAACCAGTCGGCATCTAGAGAACCTGGGGGGCTATTGAATAAAGTCTGCACATTCTTTATTCCAGTCGTCATGTAGCATTTCATGGGACCGACATAGAACTTGACAAGCCTGGTATTTCGTGATCGAAAATAATGACTATGCGAAGAATCTAATGAGAAACTGGATTTCTACGGGATATTTCAGGGCTTACCTGACCCGTTTCATAAAACCATCGACGTCCGTCACGTACACGTACGCATTGGAAATGAAGGGGAATATCTCAGGGAGACCGGGAGGCTCATTACTGGAAGACAGTACCCATATCGTGGATATTATGACAAAGATAGGTAATATTATAACTAAGGAGTACTTCTCAAGAACTTGCCAAGAGACAAGTCCTAGTGTCATAATTGCAAACTAAATTCAGAAAGGTTACCGGCTGCCCCCCGATAAGAGTTTGTACTTGGATGGAGTTAAAAGGGGGTTGGACGTCGAGGAATCTACCGTGTTTTACATCTCATGATAAAGATGGAGGGCAGTTCGATAATTCGATTTCTATCAGCTACTATGGGTACAAGCCACGTCTACCTACTAAATGATATCAGTGGTTTAAAGGGGCGTTACTATCCTTGGTACTAGATTTGACGTCTGTCTGTCATCGGGTTGTCAACTGCTCAGTACTGAGATATACTGAGTGACAATTACTTACTACTATGAGTGCGGGGTACATACCACACTCAACAAAGCTGCTGAGTTGGATGGTTTGACCCTACACCCCACATATACCTACATACCACTAGTGACCACTATCCGGTGCCTGATACTGTTTTATGCAGCGTGGCTCAGCGGTATGTTCTTCTTGCTTGGATGGCTTCAGGATGCATTAATGTGATAAGATGGCACTGAAATATATGATTATTTTGAGACCTGGCCCGCCCAATCCTGTCTTGCAATCTCTAGCCTGGAACAATAATGGACTACCTCATTTCCTTTGAACTCTTCTTCGTTTGAGTCTCCTGAAAAGAGGGGCATATTTGATAAAAAGTCTGCTTAACAATGACCACCCAATCATCATAATTCGCCTAATTTTTGAGAAGTTCCTGTATTCACGAATCGGCGTTGGTTACTTTATATCTACTACTTTAGTAACTTGAATTTGCCCGGGATGTAGTGCTTCGTTATCACTCATTACTGCCTCAGCCAAGGTTGGTGGTTGTGGTGGGTAGCCATCTAGCTTCCTCATCTCGAGGCTGGCAGGATCCTCCTGACCCGTAGGAGTCTCGAAGGCGTTCAAGCTTCTCAACGATGAGTCAGGATTTGTTCGAGATGCTTGGGTCCTTCTACCCGATTTTCTCGAAAAGCTTGCACTGCCCCCTGAATTGACATATGTCTTGGAATCGTCTTGGTCGAGGTACCCACGGCGACGCCGCCATATGTATCGTTCGTAGAGTGGTTGCAAAGTAGGGACTGAACCACACACCACGATGAGTGTGGCCTCAATGGCAAACCAGACGAGGTTCGGATAGATTGTATATGTAAGGTCACTTTCGTTGAAGGTGGCCGCGAGTACCGTTTTCACCGTTCCAGCCGCACCTGTGAAAAGCGTGAGACCCAAGGCGCCCATGATGATTAGTTTGCGACGCATTGGCATACGCAGCCCCCAAACAACGGCCATAGGAAGAATAGAGAAGGAAAAGTCCGCAAAAACCTGCACTACGTTGGAGAAGAGATTGATATTGGTTTGATTCTTCTCGCTGATGCAGTGGGCTGTCGGCGGTCTAACCAATGTCCACGTCAGGGTCGGGTTGCCGCACAAGAAGGTGCTCACGCCAAAGTCGATGAAGGAAGTAATAATGGTCAGGGCCATAACAAACCACACGGCCCAGCGTTGCCAAAGCGAGGCGCGACCAAATATGCGCAAAATCGTGACACCAATAGCAATCTTGCCCACCCCGGTGACGAAAATGCCGACGTCGAGGATTATGATGTAAAACATGATAGTGCGCTCGATTCGGGGTATAGTGCCGAGATAAACGAGATGCTGGGTACCTCCATTCTCTGCGACATACGTGACTACACGGGCATTAGTTGTATTACTAGTAAGGGAATTTCTTCGAACGGGGAGAGAGACGCATACTCAGGATAGCCTCCGTCAGAAAGAGAATCTGGTGCGGGTTGCGACGTTAGAGCGATTATCTAGAAACACAAATGTAAGGAGGAATGGACCAAGGGGCTTGCGTACATAACAAAACGCCATGAAAAAGTCATCCCAGCCCAAGTTTTGCTTCGCCTTGCGGGCCCAGAATCGTAGAGTGACCACAACGGTGGCAACGGAGAATAGGGACCACCATACTGCCACTAGCGCTACCCTATGGCCCACGTCGGGTGGCAGTTCGGTATTCGAGTTAGAGGCCATGGCTTGAGTTCAAGGACCGACAAGCAGATAAGAATGATGGGAATAGCGTCCAAATGAGGCTGAAACTCGACTGTCGAGTACAGCAAAGTGGAATACATTCTATGCCGACCGAGTTATTCAGTGGCTTCTAGAAAAGCTCGGAGAACTTGTTTTCCAAGCATGTCAGGCAGTATGCGACTAGATAACATCAACGCTGATCATCAGCCAAGCGGTTGGCTGTTGGAGAACGGGGGTGCAGCTGACGGTTACATTTTGGAGTATCGGTCGCGTGCAGAACATGCCTACATAATGTTTCTTTTTTTAGCCTCTCTTGGAACGCGGTATCATCTTCATTGCAAGAGTTGCAATATAGTACCGAATGAATGAGCTTAAAAGGAAACCTTCGCAATGAACAAATGCGACGCTGTGTAACATCACCAACATTTTGAAGTAAAAGGGGCTGAGGAGGCAATTGAGTAACAGGCGATAACAAAAGCCTTTGGAGTCCCTTACTTCCCTCTTTGACTCTCCCCATCAATCTTCAACACCCCTTGCTACAGCCACACGAGTAGCTGAATTCAGGCGACCTACTGTAAAAGGCGCAATTCGCGAAAGGATTCCTGTTTCTTACAAATAATTAATAATAACTCTAGAAGGCGTTATCACATTTGCTCTTAAAATGCCCAAGACTCCCAACTCTATTGAATCACCGTCGGGTGCTCCGCCGCGAGGTACATCATTATCCCCGCCGAACATCCTCTCGTGGGTTGCAATGATTGCTACCGCCCTTATCGCTGTCGTACTCGCCCTCCAATATGGCACTGTATCATCGAAGTCTAACTGCTCGGCCGCTGCGCGTGCCGCATGCGAGGAATTAGCCAATCGCTTCGGGTCTTCTCTAATTGTGTCGGCGGCAGCAGCCAATTACAGCAGTTTGAGCGAGGAGAATTGGTCTCAGACGGCCTGGCACCATCCAACGTGCATTGCCCTGCCCAAGTCGGCTAACGACATCAGCTTACTGGTCGCCCATCTCACCATAGCAGAGGTGCATTTCGCTATACGTTCTGGTGGCCATTCCCCCAATCCGTTTGATGCCGCAATTAACGACGGTGTTCTCATATCGCTAGACAACTTCGATGAGATATCGTATGATGAGAAGACAGAGCTCATCACCCTAGGACCTGGTGCTCGCTGGGACCCCGTTTATACTGAACTCGACAAGTACAATAGGACCATGGTTGGTGGCAGGGTCACGGATGTCGGCGTCGGCGGGCTGACCCTGGGATCCGGCTTATCATACCTGACCGACCTGTATGGGTTGGTCTGCGACAACGTGGTCAGCTACGAGGTATTGCATGCAATTCATAGTGTTATAGCAACGGATAAGGCTAACTGGAAGTCTCATGTTCCAAGATTGTCTTGGCCGACGGAAGAATAGTGGAAGCCAGCACTACGTCGAACCCAGATTTGTTCTGGGCCCTCAAAGGGGGTACAAATAACTATGGTACGTCTTGTAATATGTTTCATTCGCTTAACTCGGACGGTGTGGAATGAAGCGATCGCTATCTTCATTTGCTCACACCGTCTCTGATACCAGGCATTGTAACCAAGTTCGTCGCCAAGACTTATCCGATCTACAATTGCTGGGGGGGCATCCTGCTCTTCTCTGGCGACCAGCTGCCAGCTGTGCTGCAGGCATTGTACATGTATGAGACGCAACCCAACAAGGATCCTTACGCGAACATGATTATCAACCTCATCCCTACATCCAATGGGACGACTCTTCTGACGCTCATCTACTTGAAGCCAGTGGAGCAGCCAGAAGCCTACGCACCCTTCTTGACACTCACGCCGACCCTGTCGCAGCTGGGCTACGCAACGCTGCACCAGCTAATGAACTTGTTCCCACCGACAGATGCTCCACGCTGGACGTGGTTCACGCAGACATTCAAGCCAGACGCAGAATTATTCGGCGAGATCGCTGAGCTCTACGCCTCAGCACCAGAGATTGCCACCATTGGTTCGTTGACGAACGGCTCTCTCATCGCTGCGGTTCAGCCGATCGCCGCCAGTGCTGTGATAGCAAGCCAGAAAAGTAACGGGGGTACGGGCGACGCGCTAGGTCTCGAGGCTGTAAATCAGTTGTGGTGGACCGTAACCGTCAGCTGGGCGAACGCGGCGGACGATGCAACCGTATATGCCGCGGGAGCATCGTTTAAGAACCGGATTAGTGGGCTAGCCGAAGCTCGTAATCTCACCCTGGACTACATATTCATGAACGATGCCAATATTGAGCAGCCCGTCATCGCGTCGTACGGCGAGGCCAACGTGATGCGGCTGCGATCTGTACAGAAAGTCTATGACCCGGACCTTGTCTTCCAGAGACTGGTGCCCGGTGGCCAGAAAATACCGGCGCAGTAAGAAGAGTCTGAATATCCGCTGGGGGAAATGATGTACAGCCGTGGTAAGAGTGTGGACAGGGTTTCCTCAGTCATCTCCTCGTCTCTTCTTGTCTTTGAGTACTCACTGGTGTACGTATTTCTTACATTGGATCGATACCGAGCCATTGACATTGAGTGTCATTGTTTGTCAACCCCTCTTTCACCCGTTAATCTGTCCGCCGTGGTCTCGGGTGGCCTGGGAACAGGTAGCACACACTGATAAATGTCTCAAGCAATGGAACACACAGCACACGACGTAGTGCATGTAGGTTGGTGTGTCGTATTGTGATGCTCACTTCCGATGCATGATGAACGATTGTGATTGGTAGCGAGGACCGAGTTTTGGCCACGTAAGCAGCCATAAGCAGTATAATGCTTCAATTTTGGGCCTCAAAAAATCCGGAATGGTATGCATGATAGAAGGGGTTTCGAATTGAAGCAGCTTCAACTGAAGCGGTGAGCTTAACATTTTCAATGTCTATACATGTAGAAACAAAGGTGGGTGACATTTTTCTACATAATAGGTTTTAGATCATCTCTGTTATGACGCATCCATGATTACATACATGTCCTGCACAACCAATGGACATATGGAGTAAACGCGCACTGGCTGCTAATCCGCTGTGGCACTGGTTTCGCACTGTCCCTATAAGCCAATATTGTTTTTGTTGCAGCATACACGGCCAATGTCTTCCCAGTGTTGCACTCGCCAGCGCCTGCATGCTACAGCACCACTCGGTGTTACGCTCTCTTAGAGGAAGGTAGCAGATCATATAGCACAGTGTATATATACTATGATGTACAAAATTCTCTTAGTTCGATTGATAGAATTTCGATCACCCAAGCTGAGTGCAACTCGCAATCCTGGACCGTCCATGGTCAATGATAACATTTTACAGGAGGTAGGCTTGCATTTGGTGGGTAGCATCATAGCACCATCAGTATGTAAGATATTTGACTAATCCTGCCGGAATGCACACCTCAGCTTTGCTCACTCACTCCAGCACCACTCTTAGGCCTGAGGCAGCTTGCTGCACAGTGTTGCCAACAAAGCCATCGTGCATAACGCCCGTTGCCTGAGTGTCGATTGTGTCGTGCAAGCGAAGCTCCAATGACCTAAACAAAGAGGCTAGAGCAATGTAAAGCTCAGCATTCGCGAGGCTAGTCATTCATAGTTACTTAACCAGATCTAAGTTCGCCGTGGAAAGGAGAGTATAGTGAGTGTTACTCAATGCGGCTGTCCACTCGAATGCTAGCGATTACGTACCTCACCCCTATGCACATGCGATTGCCGCGACCGAATGCAACGAAATACCGGTTCGACTTCTTCAGGTCTGCGTTTTTGTCTAACCAGCGTTCTGGATGGAAGTCATATGGGTTATAGAATATTGCCTCGTCTAAGAGGACATCTCGGAAGGTCATGCTGACCGGGGTCTTCACAGTGGCTTTTAGATACGCGTCCGTCGATCACATAATTGCATAGGTAAATGAGATGATGGCGGGAGTGGCTTACACCTGATGGAATTACCCAGTCCCCGTAGTGAAGTGGCTCATGGGCTATAAGAGGGAACCGCATATTGGGAAGCGACATGAGGCGAAGACTCTCTTTGATGATAGTAGACTAGAGATTGATGTTAAGACTCAAAAAGTTCTCAAGTACTAGAATGGTGACTTACTAGCCATGGGAGTGACTGTAGTTGTTTGAGGCTTGGACGCGAGTTGGGGTCAGGAATCGCATGTCGTAGTTCTTCTTTGAGCCTCGCTTGTACAGTATGGTTACCAGAAAGAATGGCATAGATCGCAGTCGTGAGCGCACGAGCCATCGTCTCTCCACCGGCCGCGACCAAGACGATCCCCTCCTGATAGATTCGATCAACCGTCTTTTCTGAAGGCGGAAGCTGGGGACTCGAGACAATCGTCGAGAACACATCAGGCAGTGGCGATGTTGGTCCGATATTATCAGCCGTTGCATGCTTGATGGCGTGACCTTCCACGGATTGTTGAGCAAGGTTGAGCATGTCCTGCTTGACTTTAATTTCCACGCGTTGTGTGAGCCGCCCAGGACGACTATAGTCTATAACGAACCTGATGCAATTTCACCATTGGTAGAACCTCAGGGAAAAGGCGCTTTAATATCACTGTTGGTGACATAACGACCAATGGGATTATCCAACGGAAATGCTTCGTGATCGTAGTCCATTCTGAGAGACTCTGACTGCTCATCAGCCACTGCGCGGCAAGCGCTTCGTCTCGCAGGAGACCCCGTGTTTGACTCGTCGCATACTGAGAGACGGTGTCCGTGGCGAAAGCGAGGCAATTGGCGCGCATCTCAGCAAATCCGTCACGCCTCACCTGTAACTTTACTGTGGCAAGGAGCTGGTCCGCATGGTCGAAGATCATGGAAGTAGCGGCATCGATGTTGGACTTCGAGAATAAGGGATTGACGGCTCCGCGTCGCAGGCGGTGGAGATCATGCTGCACTGTGCCAAAGACTGCGTACGAAATTAAAGGAGTTCAGCTTTCCTAGAACAAATCTCAAGTAGTGATTGAATGGTCCTTAAAAGAGCGCATACTTCCTCGTGGAGTTCCTGTCATTGAAGCTGCTGGTGGGTATTTATCTCGTTTTCCCTGTTGGATTAATTAGTAATATACGAAGAATATACACAATGCAATGTGCCATCGAGCTCTGGCTTCAACTCACATTCACAGGGCCGACATATAGCCTATCTAGCCAAGCAGAGTCGGCGACGTGGAGCTCATGGGGATTGATGCGAACTATGGGTCCTAAAGGTCGTGGGTAAGTCATTCATACCTACTCGAGAGAAACAAAGAGTACCTCTGTTTCTGTAGATCTTACCATATACTCTGTGCATCCTCGCGATTTCATCCATGAAGGTGCTGCGCGGGCGCTGGAAGATGTCGATATAAGTCTCGTACCATGCCGTAGCGGCCGCAAGCTTTGGGCCGGGGAAACCGGCGAGGGGATGCAAATAAATCCGGTAGAGTCCAAGGAGCAAAGTATAGCTAATAGCTAACGCGATAGCCCAAAGGCACACAAGGCCGTGCGACATGTTGGGAGAACTGTTTGAAGATGGCAAGACTAACTTGATTTTGATATCAAAGAAGAAGTGGGAGTGGTTATTTCTATATATGTAGGTGAAATGTAGCATGTTCATAACCACCATCGGCCCGATTTGGTATCTTTTCGGTACACATATCATCTTCCCGCTCTAGACAGCAGGAATCCACCATACTGCAAGGTCTGGAATACAGCTTTGACATCGTAAAGCGCAGCAATTTCGTTTAGCCTACTAAGACTGCTAGCCCCGTATGATGCAAGGGGATTTTGGTCTCTCGATGCATCATTCATGAAGATGAACGATAGATTCAGCCCACGTTCCGACCCTAACGTCTCCCATTGCTTCGTGGTCTCGACAGATACCGACCTCACCAGGGCGTCGTCCTTTTCATCTGTCCAATCGGCGATAGTGGTCCACCCTTGAAGAAATCGCCACGGCCGACGGTCATCGGTCTATTCGCGTATAGATGAAGATTCGGGGAAACTTACATTGCTGAGGTCCTGTCGGAATGTTCATTGGATTTCCTCCTTCCTCCAAGCTTTTATTGATCAAGTTCGTACCGATGTGCTGAATAACAAATGATTGATTGGCGCCGGTTGCATTATATACGTCAAGGGCCTTTTCCCGCCAGAAGCTATACACTGCTTGTACAAGGCCCGAGTCGATTCGAGTACTGGTAGCCCGGTAATCATGCCTAAAAACTGTCAGCAGCTGACTGGCTTGAGGCAGCAGTTAAGGTTTTTCTTTGGAGAGGACGCCTACCGTGCGGGAGTAGAAGACACAGCCGTTGCCAGTATGATACTCAGCTCGTTATATGTCACGTTCATCCCCGGCAGTGCAACCTCGAGCGGCGGCAAGTTGGTGCTGTTCATAAACACTGCAAAAGCAGCTGGCGGGCCGCTCGAAGGCTCCGCGTATATCAAGACAGCGACGACGGAGTCGAGGGCAATGTTGACCTCAACATTAGACTTGGTATCCTCTGCTCCTTCAAGCTGCCAAGCAACGAGCGCGGCCAAAACCCCAGGCGCCTGGTTAGTGGAATACACATTGATTTGAACCCAGATGTCATGGACGGGCGCGGTATATATGTCGAAGCGCGTGACGATACCAAAATTCGGACCGCCACCTTTGAGGGCCCAGAAGAGGTCAGGGTGTGATACTAGGTTGGCATCCACTACGGATCCATTGGCCAGAACGACCTCGAAGGTCTTCACGTTGTCAGCCACAAGGCCGAACTGGTTTGAGACGTGAGACATGCCGCCGCCGATAACGAGCCCTCCCACACCTATTGTTGGCTCTCGTCCTCCAGGCACGACAGCTCCCACTGCGTCGAGAGTCGCATAGACCTGACCCCAAGTCGCCCCAGGCCCGATACTTGCAAAGCTACCATCGCTAGAGAGTTGTACGTTATCTAGACGCCCTAAATCCAGAAGCAAACCTTGAGTTCCGATGCTCGACCAGCCGGGATTGGGCGAATGACCACCGCTGCGGACGGCGAACTGAGACGAAAAGAAACTGACAATCTTCAGCGATGCTGCCACCTGGCTCGTATTTTGCGGCTGTACGATACACTCGGGCTGGAACCAGCAGGTTTGAGACCTGATGTCAAGTATTAGGTGATACTATGAAGAAGTGCAAGTCACAAAGCCCATAGGGAGAACCTGCCAATTCTCATCAACAATGCTTTCGTTAAGTAGCGGCATTGTCTCTACTTGAGCGTCTCCAAGGGCCATCTGTGCCGCCAGGCAGGCAACTGCCAGCATGTCGCTGTCTGTCGATGCTTGAGCATATCTGCTTTTGAGTAGCTGAGCAGCTGAATTCGTTAAGTTCAGATCTTGGCCAATGAGGTCGAAGTCGCTTTTTGAACGGGCCGGGAGGCCAGTCGAGGCTTGAGCCGCAATGAGCAAGAAAAAAAGATAGAGTACTGAATGCATGTTCCCATGCCAAGCGCTGTGATTGATGCCTCCATGGCCAAGAGACCAGTGAATATAATAGAAAGGAAAGACAGTGATTATACTGTATGCTGGACCCCCTTTGTTTCTGTTGGTCATAAAAGACAGGGTCAAAATGCCGGCATGCATGGGTCAGTTTTTGGAGCATTGCAATTAGCAAGGGACATATCATTAAATTCAATGCAACCTCCCGCAGTGACTCTAGGGGCGCAGCGGAGGCGTTTAATCGCCTGTACAAACATCCTGATTTCCTGATTTCATCCCCCTCCAATCCGGTTCCTGAGGAGTTGTCTTTTCCAAATCCGATCCCTAGCGCACACGCTGCCACACTTTTTCTCGGTCATGGCGACTCCTACATTTGACATATCCCCAGAGAAGCAAGCTAGCTTCCCTCGGTACCTTTACAGGCAAATTACCATCAAACCCCAACCTGTCAAGGATGTTGACCTTCACGGAAGGACGGCGCTGGTGACAGGGTCCAACTGTGGCGTTGGCCTTGAAACTAGCCGTCAACTGCTCGATCTAGGTGTCAGCAAGCTAATATTGGCCGTTCGCGACGAAGAAAAAGGCGCGAAAGCTGCTGCAAACCTTATTGCGAATCGAGAGGGCCTCCCAGCTGACACAATCGAAGTATGGAAACTCGACCTGTCCGACTATAATTCTCTAGTCGCATTCGCAAATCGTGTTCATAAGACACTTACACGCCTCGACATCGCTATTCTCAACGCCGGCATATGCCCGGCCAAACGCACTGTCAACCCTGGGACAGGCCACGACCAAATCATTCAGGTCAACTTCCTATCCACCGCGCTACTCGCGCTTCTGCTCCTGCCAACAGCCAAAGCTGTGCGCGCCAACCAGCCGCAACCAACCCGCATCACCCTGACACTATCTGAAGTGGGAGCTTGGGCACAATTTCCCATTGGCAAGGAGGTGCCGATTTTACCAGCTCTGGACGCCCCCGGCAAAGCGGCCGATAATACGCGAGACCGTATGTTTGTGTCCAAGCTACTGGGGCAGTACTTCACGTCCACAATTGCGGCGCGCGTACCGTCGGAGGTGGCTGTCATAAACGGCGCGTCTCCAGGTGCTATTCATGACTCGCAGTTCAATCGCGATTTCGAAGGAACGCCTGGCTGGGGTCTCGTCAAGAGAATTCAGCGCCTCGTAGCCTACCCGTCCGCCATTGGCGCACGCATGATTACCGACGCAGCGGTACGGCACGGTAACGAGACTCACGGGCAGTTCTTATCATTTCAGAAATTGGTGCCGTAAGTTTGAGCCATTGCGAACTCATTTACCCCCCTATTTGGCTATCCATATTCATCTGTCCCTTCGTGCGATACTAACCCGCATCCGTTTCTGCAGTATGCCCCCGGTCATATACTCGGAAGAAGGGAGAGAAACATCAGAGCAACTTTGGAAAGAGATGTTGAGTGAGTTCTCTTTTGCTAATGTAGAGAACATACTGAACGAGGTCAGTATGTGAGAGGAGTTTGGGGTTCAAGTTATACGGAGCAGAGACAATGACGACGATGTCGGTAAAGTTCCATACAGCATCTCTCAAGGGCGGACGTACAATTAATAACATATACTTAATTCAATCAATTATGGATATCTTAGGATTCACATCAATTGGATGATCATACTTCGTAAGGTTGAGATGTACTTATGTACTTAATCAGCCTTTGAACGGTCTGCGAACCTCCGCTGGAAGATCGAAGTCTCCATTATCTGACATGCCAAATTCCAATCCGACGTCCACTGACGATAAAAAGGCTGATAACCTAGTAATCCGCTCCCTATCCACCTCCCAACCACGGTGCCGAGGACAATGGAGATGGTCCTACCAAATGGCACCCACCAAGGAAACGAGAGGTACGTGCCGCCAGCATCAAACATCTAAGACCGTCAAAGACTGGTATAGACAGTGGCAACCCGAAAGCTAAGTCTGAGAATCGAAGAGAGAGACTTACACAAAATACTTGGATCAAGTCGACCCGGGCGCCCTGGACGACGATGGTGTCTTGGTACTTGTACCAGTTCTCGAAAAAGATGGGGTGAAGTTTCGTCGAGGTCGGTTCGTCAAGCGGGCTGCCACCCGAGAGCAAAAACTTCACAATAGTTTCCTCATGCTCCTGACGCTCAATTGACAAGGGGTACGAGCGGTGATGGGAATAGGGGGGAATGTTGAAGCGCGCATCCGGGCCCGGTGTAAGCGTGATCTCGCGTCCCTCGAGCTCGAGCCCAACTCGACCCTGTGTGGCTTCGATATACTCCTCCTGAACGTGGAAGTGTGTCGGCGGTTTGAGCTTGAAAAATTCGGCCCCGCGTACCAGGTCCATCGTCACCTCGAAGGCGAAGGCGCGGTTGGGATGGCGGAGCAGGCGGGCGGACACCGCGCCCCCCAAACTGGAGCGAACATGTAGATTAGAAAGAGGATCTCAAGTATGGTAATATCGGTAGCTCATTTGATGCCGAGTAGCGGCATGTTGAAAATAGATAATAGATATGGGGCGACAAGACGGGCGAGTTCAGATACAGCACTTACACTTCAACCACCGGGTCTGCTGGCCCGTACTCTACAATCTCGGCGTCGGATGGTGACATTTCAACGAGGATGAGATTCCTGCTGTTTAGAAAACTGGTTTTTGTTCTTTTAGTCACGTTCGCATGCCGTGACTCGAAACAGGTATGTATGTAGCTGAAGTGACCTGCCTTCGCGTCAAGGCACACCAGTGGCCTTGCGACATCCGTACCATGTAAAAACCCCCAAAGTTCTCATTCCTGTGGACTTGAGACGATAATGATAGGCTTAAGCTGTTCGCCCCATGCCTGCTGCCGTGCTACTCCAATCTCACTACAGGAGTTTTCGTGAGACCTTATCAATTGCGCCTTACACCCATGGATTTAGCAAGCAGGATGCCGAGGCGAGAGTGACAGTGCTATCATGCGCTGATATTATGCACAGTGTGCTGAATGTGAGTGACGATGCAGACAGAGTTATGCCCTTCATACGATAGCTGCCTCCCAACAGATGTAGTAGCAATGTATGGTACTTTCATGCATGCCTGATGCCAGTTGGCGGAACAAGCCCCCGGATGGGGTAAGCAGCAGGGAAGGATGGGTCAAAGTACCGCCGCGACGAATCCATGATTGGCCAAGTCCACATACTGTCACATTTGTAAACCGGGAGATTGAAATTTTTCCTTTCAGTGAAACCTGGTAAGGGTACGTCAACCTATGCAGCAAGCTACAATCGACCACTTGGGCCGTCCGCCTTTTTCTGAGCTACGCCAATGAGAAACCATTAAGAGGAATATGGTCTGATGAAAGATCAACGCTCGCAGAACGGATGGTGTGATGATGCGACGTCTTTCGCTGTCGCCTCAAAGCCAGATTCGTTGATATACGCATCTCATTGCTCGTGGTGACAAGGGAGTAACATCGGCGGCAGCGAAGGATCTACAGATCCGGTAGTGACTGAGCTCGCCGAATATGCACCGATTACGACAGAGCAGAGGCATCCGGGCCTTCAAGCTTCTCCCAATGCTGTCCACAGAGATTGCTATCAAACTAAGAAAGTAGTGTGCCTACCGACAACGAAGCCACTTCTGTCTGTAGAGATGAAGAACTCGGCCTCCAAGCCCATGTATAAGTTGCAATGGGTCTTTCGCTGCCTTGAATAAGACTTCACGAATGTCACCAACCCCCTCAAGTAAGGAATCTTGCCAGTGAGCGAGTTACAGTCCTCCTTCTCTGTATAGTATAAGCCCAATCAACATACCCTCTCCAAGTTCGAGGCATGGAGCCTCGTAAGCAAGCGTTGCATTGTGATGGTTTCGACAATACAAGCAGTAAAAAAGCCCAAGAATCTAGTCTATCTCAACAGTATGGCGGACTACACGCCCGGGGCTGGGTTGACTACCTACCCGAGCTGTGGGTGCCGTGGATCCAGCTCTGTCGACTGAGCCCCCCGGCGGCACTCTTTCTAGTCTATTTTCCGCCGATTTTTGGAGTCTTACACGCAACAGTCGCTGCGAGGGCAGAAGGAAGTTTCGGGAACCATCACTCAGCAGTCAACGTGCTATATGTCTGCGCCGTTCTCTTTCCGGCTGCCTTCTTTGGCAGCAATGCAGCGCACGCATGGAACGACCTTATCGATGCGCCGTTAGATGCACAAGTTGCGCGCACCCGGGACCGCCCTATCCCACGGGGCGCTATTTCGGTGCAGGCTGCAGCGCTGTTTGCCCTCGCCCAGGCTATCTGCGTGCTGACCACTCTATGGCTCTTCTTATCGGCGCAGGCTGCAATGGCAGCGCTTCCGGCATTTGCCGGAACAGCGTATTATCCTTTTGCTAAGCGTCATTTAGATTGGCCCCAGGTTGTACTCGGTTTCTGCCTCACATGGGCTATCATGGTTGGAAGCAGCGCCGTTGCCAGAGAAGACTCAACTCGATCAATGCCCTGGACGGACGCTTCGACGCTTGCATTGCTACTCGCCGCTATGTCGTGGGTCGTCATCTTTGACACTGTGTACGCGCATCAAGACATCGCCGACGACGTACGCTTAGGCATTGGCAGCACCGCTGTTGCGATGCGCCGCGCCGGGCTCTCCACGGCCTTCAGCCGCCGCTTGCCTCTATGGGCCCTCCTCACTGGCATGGTGGCCGGACTCACGGCATCGGGCTACCTAGCCGATATGGGCATGCCGTATTACGTGCTTACCGTCGGAGGATCTGCGCTTTCGGTTGGTGCCATGGTTGCGAGTGTCAACCTCGACGACCCAGTCGATTGCTGGCGTTGGTTCTCGCAGGGATTCTGGGCTACGGGTTTGGCTATCGCCACTGGTCTTGTGGTTGAGTACTTGCGTTTAGAATTCGTCTTCTTTTGAGTATCATCTGGTATAGATAGTCAAACTGATTTTTCACTGGATGTTCCAAAACGCTGGCTACATATCATGTATTTAGTCTAAGTATCAGGGAAAGGCTCTGGTCGATAGCTAATTCCCACATTCATAGCTAGAAAGCACGTGTAGGGCATGGTAATCAGTGCTTGCAATATAGTAGAGCTCAGCAAAAGCCCTTTCGCATGTTTCTCTCTTTAGCTATCCATATCAGCGCGGCGGCCGCACCGGGACCAACTAAAAACGCTATCACTGGAAACATCGCGATCCAAAACCATTGAGACTGGTCGAGGAGCCCCGAAGAGTACAGCTCAATGTGCTCGTATACCAAGAATAAGATCGTGCTACCAAATGTGCTCATGAAGTCACTTTGCCAAACGAACCGCGAATGCAATATCAAGTCGTTGTGGGCAAAGCCATCTGGCATGAAGATCGTGGAGAGAGAGAATCCCGCGCGCGAAGACATATATACCCAAGCACCCATAGCTATCCCCGTCAATAGAATCAGTTGCACCTCTCGTAGTCTTCTAGCAGACCGACCTGGCTTAGGGTATCCGAGTACAGAGACCAGGCGTGTGAGAAGTGTCTCTGCAATGCCTGACCAGACAGGGGTAAGAAACCACGACCATACAAACATGTGTCGAGCTTCCAGCCGCTGGGCCAAGAAAGCGCCCCAGATAGATAAGTAAATGAAGAGCATTGGAGACAAGAGGAGCGAGACAGGCTGAGACTGCGAGTGACCCCGAATACGGTCATCCTTTTTCATGCCTGTGATCTTGGAATACGTCGGACTAGGACCCAAAACAAAACATAAGAAGTGGAAGACCGGCACGATGACGCCCGTACCGAAAGCTTGACCAAGAAACATAAAGAGGAAAGGTCTAACATATTTACGTCAGCTCAAACCCGACTTTTAGCTACAGTCTAGATGGGCCACTGACAGACGTTTAGGCGTGGTTTCACTGGCTAAAGAGTAAGATTCAAGTACCCAGGTAGAGTACAGGGGCACCAGTTGTGAGAGGAATTCGAATCCCGTCCACCATGCCACGGGGTCGTAGCCGAGGGTCGCAGGGGCGAAGGTGATAGTCAGGCCACGCCAGTACCAGTCTAGTAACTCGACATGGTAGAACGTGGTTCGCAACGGAATCGACCCCCCCTCCCATTCAATTACACCGGAATCGAGGGCTGGTTGCCACTGTTCGAATAACTTAGAGGGTTCCATCGCAATGGAACAATGGGCTGAGATGAGTAAGAATGGTACAGCAGCCGCCGCCCTAAGGAGCTTGTTCTTAGCTCTCCACTGCATCACGGAGCTTGGGTAGTCACCGTATATTTCTAGGGGATGAGTAGAAGGAAAAGAAACACAGAGAGTGGATGTTTTCCCTACTGAACTGGACTGGCGGTCAAATAATACTCCATGTAGTCAAGCATGTACTTGAGAAGCAACATTCCCATGTTAAGCTCACCGCCAGATGAGCTCGACACGCCTTTTACTCCCCAACAGTTACATTGTCATGCAAGATGCAATACTCAGGGGGAAGTGGGGAAACGACCCTCTAGACAGTTGGAGGGTGTTTTTCGCAACACTCCACTATTTCTCTCGTTGGAGTTGGTCGCATCGCATACGTGCCGGTACAACCACACGTTGACTCTTTATGTATTATTCTCTTTCTATCGTCCTTCATGTCTATCTTCTAGGATTTGGAGGAGCAAGGGGCAAGTGAGCCGGCAAGGGTTTCGATGTTATTACATCTTACTGCCTAATCATTACTCAGAGGGTAAGATCGCCCACTTCGAGGCACTCTAGGCCTGGGCGATTTCAAGCCATGGAAACCGATAGCATTATCCCCAAGCCGGCAGTCATCATTGTGACTGTAATGGCTCTTGTGCTCGGCTATCTCGTCGCCCAGCATGCGTATCCACGTCCACTTCCCGGCATTCCTTACAACAAGACGGCAACGAATCGTTTCTTTGGGGATATTCCAGAGATATCTGAGTTCGAACGGAAGGGCGGGAGCTTCCGAACCTGGTTTCTAGCCCAGGCAGCCCGGCACAACTCGGCAATCACACAAGTCTTTCTCGGTCCATTGTCAAAACCAGCCATTGTCGTGTCGGACTACCGTGAAGTGAACGACATCCTTCACAGAGATGCCGTTGATTTCAAGCGGGGCCTCAAGGTCGATGCTTTCCAGGGCCTTCTTCCGCATGCTTTTCCGGCCATGGAAACCTTGGATCCCCGTTTCAAGAGCAGTAGGGATTTAGCCCGGGACCTGATGACGCCATCCTTCCTGCACCATGTGAGTCGAAGCCATGATCGTTGTGACAATGAGTATAACAGCGACTAAGATGATGTGCAAAGGTCAATGCTCCTCGTATATACGAAGTTACCTGCCATCTCCTAGAACTATGGGAGTTGAAGTCTCAGCTAGCTGCGGGTTGGCCCTTCGACCTAGCTCCCGATATCATTGAGTTCTCCTTTGACGCCATTCTTAGTGCGGCTATAGGTCTTGAGTCTGGTTCCGGCGACACTAAACGCCGATATGAAGAGCTCACAGAGCATTTGGACCAGAACGATAGCAACTTACGCGTTGGAGGCGATACGTCCCCATATATCAATTTCCGTCGGGCACCAGAGTCTGTTAAAGTCGCTGCGCTGCGTATAGAAGAAGACAGTCTCCGGCTCAGCTTCGTCATGCCCTGGCCAAAATTGTACCACTTAATCAATAACCTACGGCCGTCTGTGCGAGCGGCAAGACGTACGATGCGCGAGTATATCGCGTCTCAAATCGATCACACAGTACGGATGCTTGAAGCAGGGAGGGAACCACAATCCGCACTTGATTTCGTCATCCAGCGCGAAGTACGAGCAGCGACCAAGGAAGGCCGGGCGCCCCTCCTTGCTGACCCGCGCATATTAGAGCCAGTCTATGGATACCTGATCGCGGGACATGACACCTCGTCAGGCTCTTTATTGTGGCTGATCCGGAGAATGGTGGACCACCCTTCGGAGCAAGATCGCCTCCGCGCAAGCCTGCGGACCACCTATAATGCAGCATGGCACGATCGCCGCTTGCCGTCGGTTGGGGAGCTGGTCAAGCAGCACTGCGCATACCTCGACGCCTTCATTGAGGAGACGCTTCGAATCGATACGCCGGTGCCTAATATTATGGTGATGACGCGTTGCAACACAACTATTCTCGGCCAAGCCGTGCCTGCCAATACGCGCGTGTTTCTGAATCTCACCGGGCCATCGCTCACTCGGGCGTCGGTCCCCATAGCTGAGGCGCAGCGCGGTTCATATACACGGCCTGCAGTGGCCCGCGAGACTTGGGACGAGTTGGCACCAGAGGAATTTTGGCCCGGACGATGGCTAAAAGAAGATGCCGCCCGGGGGAAAGCAGTGTTCGACGCAGGGGCAGGCCCCACGCTGTCATTCAGCGCAGGCAACAGGGGTTGCTGGGGCAAAAGGCTTGGTTATCTGGAACTACGTATCGCCCTGGCTTTGATGGTTTGGTCATTTGAATTCGTCGAGTTCGCCAAACTAGCGAACTGGACCGACACAATTGATTCATTGGTCACAGCGCCGAGGCGTTGCATTGTACGTGTGAAGGGAGTTTCATACGAGTAGCGTACAGGTACGTCTAAATGATCTGGTTTGTCTAGACCAAGGGATTTTCCAAGTGTCTATATCGAGTTTCTATGTCGAAAGATAAAGCGAGCAGAGAATATGTTGTGTGATCCTTCTACTTTGTTCCGCATGCTGGCTCTATTATTGATGATGGCATGAGCCTGCACCTTCACGTGGATTTCCACAATTAATATCACCTTCACGTGGATTTCCACAATTAATATAATCATGACTTTAAAGGTGGTGGGTTGATACAAAACGAGGCTCGTGAAATAGATCAAATATGAGTTCTTTTGACAGTGGCCAGTTTATAGCTGATCTTCTCTCGTTGTTGGATGATGGAAACCTTTCCTTTCAGCGTCTGTAATGGTATATGGATGCTTACATCCAAGGTCAACTACATATTGATCTGAAATTGAGATAGAAAGGCCAGACTACTCAAATCCTATTCATCAGTATCCACGCCGCTTGAAGTTCAAGTACGGCCCATCGTGCATTGATGAGAAGACATCGAAAATTTGAAATTCATTCCGTCTTTGTCTTGCTGGACCCATGCTGGGATGCCCCTCTCCAACCCTGCCCAGGGTACCAGAAGCCCTCTCGTAGTCGAAATGCCATAATGTCTTGGCAAGCACTAGCCCCGTCTCCAAATAGGCCATAGATTTCCCCGCGCATCCTCGAGGGCCAGAAGAAAATGCCATAAACATCTTTCGCATTTGACTCCGAGTATCTGCACTTTGCTCTTCCAACCAGCGCTCGGGGCGATATTCGAACGGGTCTGGGAAGTAATCTGCGTTGTGATGCAGCGAGTAAACATTAACGCCTACTAAAGTACCTTTTGGGATCATCCGCCCATCGATAATGAGGGGTTGGTCAGTCGACTGTTCCCGCCATAAGATCCCCGCACCGGGCGGTGACATACGTAACGCCTCATCAATACACGCTCTCAAATATCGGCATTTCCCAATCGCCAGGCCGGTGATCTCGCTCTCACTGGCAAACGAAGTTCGAATCTCGGCCGCGAGTTTATGATAGACTCTCTTATTCCCAGACAAATAAAAGAACGCCGCACTGATTGCAGTCTTCACTGTATCGCCCGCTAAGCCTCTGTCAGCTGATTCTATTCACTATCCACAAACCCCGGGGGGAAGGCTTAAAAGGGGGTGCTAATATATGAACATTGTTACCAGCCGTGAGGAACAGATTTGCCTCAGCCCAGAGTTCGCTATCGCGAATACCACCGGTGCCTTCTTGGCTCAAGGCATGCGCCACACGCGAATACAAGTCATGTTTGGCGTCAATTCTTTCTGATATGCGTGCGTCTATCATTCTCTGGACAAGACCAAGGTAGGCTCCGAGCAACTGCCGAAAAGACTTCACGGCGAGAAGCCCAATGCTGAATTTCCTCATGCTGGGGTATTGCAAGAATACACTGCTCCATAGTGAACCTTTCGTGACCATGTTTAGCATAAATCTGTTTCGCTCTTCTGTCTGCAATTGGAGATCGTAACCAAAAGCCAAATGCCCGGCGATATCAAAACCAAGCCGCTGTGCCTGCTCCGACACGTCAAACGGCGCAGAGTTCTCGGCCGAGTGAAGAATATTGGCAAGCAGAATATCGACTTGTTGAATCACTACCGGTTCGAAAGCGCGCAGCGACGTTTCCGTTAGTATCTGTCCGACAAGTTGACGCCTCTGTCGATGCAGTAGATTGTCCGTCGCAGTGAAAATGCTGTATGTTGTCAGTCCTGGTCCCAAGGCTATGTACGCGCTTGGTTTGGTTGTTTTGTCAGTTCGGAAGATTTCTAAGCCCATATACTTGTTATTCAGAGTTTCAGAGCCAGGTAAGAACAATTAAGACTCTTCGGGTATACGCACCATCGACGGCTGTCATTGTATTGAACACAAGCTTGTTCGGACCTTGTCGGACCACAGCGCCTTGCCAAGCGAATAATAAAACGTTAGCAATATAAATTGTTTGAGTTTCGATGGTGCAGCTTGCCATATTTGGAGTGGTTCGTCCATGTAGCAAGATGCAGCTGTCTCTTGACCGCATGGAAGCCATTATAAGCATCGGTAACCTTAGCAAGCCAGGGACCTGGATATTTGCGCAGTGGATGGAAGAATACTTGGTATGTGACCTGAACCGACAGCTTCGATGATGCATTTAGTCAGAAGAAGTGATACTATAGCGTTTTTTTTTTTTTTTTTTCGAGAAGGAACTCACACAGAACAGGAAAATACCCATCAGCGTAATTCCGCCATTACATAAGACGCTCTGAAGGCGCTCTATAATGGTCGTGGCATGCGACATTTCCATAAAGAGTCCCAAAAAGTCTCCGTTATTATTTTCTGTTACTTCAGAGCTATGTATTATCGCACTTAAAGATATTTAACTTTGTGTTGGTATTGTGAATAGATGCCGAAAAATGGTTAAGCAAACGTCAGATGGTCGAAATTGCAGAATAATCGCCAGAATTGGAGGTGACTAGATATGGAAACAGCAGAGTATATAGCTGTTGATTCTATGTAATTACTTCACGTCCGTGTGCGGTGGAGCGTGGAGACCAGAGAGGCAAATGTGGGCGTCGTCCTTTTCTAAACCGACTGAGTAAGATGATGGTATCGAGCACTCTACCCCACCCTTCATCGGGATATATTGGCCCGCCAGTGCTACATTATTCTGAGGACGGAGTTGGAAAGCGTATAACGTGATACCTATCCTCCACATTATACGGCGGGTCAGTCTTTGAAAGACTCCCAGGGAAATTGATCTATTTTTTCTCATTGTTGATCAGTGCTCTTTTGTCGATGGGTACCATGCCCTCACCAGATAGGGCGTTGGTCTCAAGAGAATCCCCTGTGCGACGATCTTGTATGAGAGTTTGGTTAAGACAGTCCATCTTCAGGCGTTCCTTTCAGAGCTTGGTTACTAGTCCGCATATAATAATGCTTGCTCCTAAAGTATTACTTCGTTCAATTTAGAGATCAGAGGTTTTTTACCCCCATCTAATAAAACAAGGGTGCGGCTTCGATTTCAGTACTTAACGCGTACCTTCTCTGCTTTCTCATTTCTTTTCTTTGGAATTTCTTGCTTTAAATCCATGTAGTGCACTCTCTTCCTTTTTATATGTCTGTTTGTTAAAGAAACTCCTCAACAATCTTAGCGACGCCTAGCCTCTTTTAATCTCATTTACAGGAGGATCTGCGAAAGCTAGATACGGCCTGCTATTACCACTGGTAGAACTATAGGGATAGTTGGATCAAGTTGCTCGTTGGACTTCAGGCCCTGCTTTTGACACGGGCTAGGAGAGAAAATACTCGGGCGAGATGTAAAGTTACCTGCAGAATTGCAGGATAAACTGCACACTCCTACTATGTCATCGGCAAGTTCAATAGCCTGTTCTAAATACAAGATCCCAGAGGTTTTACTGATCAACTTTATAACGCACATTACTCGCCATACCCCTAACAATGCCTGTCTTTTTGATGCTTACGACTACTTCCAAGACACTCAGCTGATTGGTCTGGATGCTTGTTTCGATTCTGCACCTCGTATTGAGGATTTCCCAAAGGCTGTTCCCCAAAGGCATTGAGATACCAGAATCTAGAGGCCGAATAGTTTTATATCTTCCGGGTTACTTCCTCAGCCTTTGTCTGCGTCGACGACTCGATTACTGCTGCTGTAGCTATGTTATATAGTACACTAAGTTGAAATTATTAGCTGGTTGAATTGAACTAGTTCTCTTTTCCTTCTCGTCCCTTCCAAGCAGATTTCCATCTTTGCACTGACCTATACTCTGACTCATTAATAGCGCCTGGAGGTCATCTCCAAAGGAAAGGCCCCAACAAAGAAACTTTACGCTCTGCAATCTCTCACATAAAAGCATAGATGTTAATGCACGTAAGAGATCTCGGCTCACTGGAACCTAGGGCGTCCGTTCCCAATGGCTCAGAGCCGCAGACTCAACAAAATGTATATCTCGCAAATACTAAGCAGCTGTTAGCAACATGGCTCGATTCGGATCTGTGATGACCCATTAGCCACCAATACAGCTTCACACAATGGTTACTCAGGCAGTTTTCGGAACACCATGACCTAGTGGGAGTGAATACTTGGCACATCCCAATGTCTGAACGTCATACCGAAAGCCGAGTCGACTAGTCGGTCATCCTCAACCACCTTAGATGTTAAGAGACCACGGCACTAAACATCAACATAAAAAATCAAACCTACAAGTCACGCTTTTGTGAAACATAAATCTTAGAATTGTATGAGTTTCGTAGTCAAAGGTTGGACCATAAAAAGCTTTATGGCATATAAGAAAGCCAAAGTTAATAGACAGAAGAATTATTCATTGTTCTTTGCATCATGAATTGTCTAAGGGTCAGAGTGTGGTGAATGGGTTAATTTCCTTTGTGTTCTTTGATCATTCTCCTCGGATGTGTAGTGAATGGATTAACACTCAAAGAGTCTTTGACATTGACAGTAGCTCAAAATAATGATCGCGCATCTGTACATTCCTCGAGCTATCCATTCTGGGCGTATCTATTGTACTAAAATTGTCTCAGGTATTATCCGAATACGGAAACATGACTTCAAGAGATCGAGCACGAAGAATTGGAGCCGAAGTAGCCGACTTCTTCGAGAGAAGGCCTGAGAATCGAATTCTCGGATTTGCCGGTATTGGCCGTCACGGCGGGGCGCTCATAGTTCAACAAAGAAACGAACAGGGTCAGGAGACTCGGAAGGTGGTCGTCAAGTACTCTCTGGGCGAGGATGCGGGTGACCCAGACTCGAATGCCGACGAAGATCTGAGGAATGAATACTACTGGCTGCAGAAGTTGCGCGGCGCTGAACATATTGTTCAGTTGGTGGACATGGAAGATGGTGTCTACTTGCCAGGAACATCAGACGGCGAAGCGACCTATGACGAATCCGTTCAATTGCAATTACAGAGAAACCGAGATCAAGTATGCGTTATTGGACCAAATACCGCTGCTTCTGTTACTGGTTCTCCAGCTTCGGTTTCATCTCTAAGTTCATCATCAGGGAGTTCATCATCTTCAGACCTTCCTAGACGTTGTCCTACGTTCGCTTTGGAATATCTACCTGGGTAAGTTCTTGACATCTCAAAAGCACCGACGCACTTTCTGCATTGGTTGATCTCTTTTAATATTTCTATCTTTCTATCTGGAAAGCTGAGAACTCTGCTAACTTATTCTGCTTCACTTAGGGGTACCATTGGGCGATTGATGGAAAGATGCTGGGCCGCCCAAGTACGATATGTCCCCAACCGTCTGCTCTGGAGAATCTGGCTTTGTGGTGAGTTTCAATCTCTCTTTTTATATCAACCCTCAAGACTTCATCAGTTTAGGTGCTAACTATACTTCAATTCATAGCGGTTCGTCAAGTTATTGCCATGCTATTACCTCCATTTCCCGACGGGAATCACAATGGGGACACCGTACGCGAAGAAATCGTACGCGGCCGGGAAGTCTTGCGCTTGTGTCAAAACTCACCACACTACTTGAACTGGATGTTCGGTGATCCAGCTGTTCTGCCTGGGAATGAGCATATACAAGGAGTACCCATAGTGAAAGTGAGTATCCTCATCCCCGCTCTTTCCCAAGACAAATTGAACTCAGCTAATGGTAATACTATAGCTTATTGATTTTGGACGAGGAGCTCTCGAAGAGACAGGCTCGCGAGCAGCCAGGTTGAATATCAGAGGTGCAGCGCGTGTAAGTATTTGAAAATCCTCAACCCATGAGCTTTGAGAATTCAAGAGCATCAACTAACTGGTGACAGGTCTTAACTCCACTCATGTGTATTTCATGCTCCGATCAAGATGTGTTTGCTCCAAACACTAATTCAGCAGTTCTGAATTATACAGACGATACGGGTACCCGTCGTCGTTACAGAACGTCGGCACCTGCAGCCTTCTTGACGAACGAAAATATAGATATCGATCTGAGAATAATGATTGCAAGGATTCGGGCCCATGATCCAGACGCATATCCTACTTTGAGGGAAGTTCTGGAGGAGACAGAGGCTGCGATCAGGAACAAAGGCGCTTTATATCAAAATTGGGCGAGAATGCAAGGACGGAATGAGTCTGATCAGGATATCAGACTCTTCATTCAGCGGTTCATTCTTGATCCGCCTTGGTCGTAGAACTTCAATTTCAAGCAAGATTGAGTTTAATATATCATGCGAATCTATTATTATGGAGTGAAAAGGTATGTAGTATAATATTATTCTTATCAGCATCTCTTAAGTAAAGACGGCCGGCTTGTTACCTTCTGAGCTTGATGATTCCATGCTAAGTACATATTTGCCTATCAATTCTCAATAATTGAAGTTCAAGCGATGTTACATATTCAAAGTGATAAAGTTATCGACGAAACCATTTGCCAAAGAACATTTTCAACTCTTAAAGCGAGCCCGGTGAAGACTCCTTATCCTCGGAGTAAGTTTAATTTACCATTCATTTCGTTAAATATTCTTATCTTCTTCGTGTGGCAAACCATTTTTACACCGGTATGGAGACAGTTGAAATATCTTCCTCAAATGGTTCAATTCCAAACAACGTGCAGTTCGCTACCTTCGGCTCAAGCGGCCGAACAGGCGAATCAAACCCTCACCCACTTTCTGCACCCGCCTTGCATTATCTCGAGCCGCGCTGCCATGTCTACATGTGTCTAGCTTACATTGCAGATTGCATATTCAAATCTGAGTAGTGAGGGACGAGTAAACCGGAGGATTTTCAATAAATTACCCACGTCACTATGCTCATTGGGCTCCTCCAAAAGCGGCGCACAAATAGGATTGCCAGATCACACCTGCATGCAGCAAGTCCCCTAGTCAGTTAGTTTATATCGCACGCACACCATTGCTTCGACCTCCCGCCTGCAGCATGTAGCAAGCAGCATAGTTGATCTGTCAATACCTGATCAGTGTTCCTTTCCAATCAAAATCTAGACGCAGCAGCACCATTCCCATCCCTCCCTTTCCCCCGGTCGCGAGCAGCGGCCTGGCATCTAACCCCATTACGTTGCGCGGGAGGTTGGGGCCGGCCATGCCCAAGATGCATTGCATGCATACACGTTATAAGGGTTCGCTCCCGACGACCCTATGGTCCGCGGCCCATCGCATCGCATTTCTCTCTCTTCCCTTTTCTTACTTCGCTTCTTCGGCCACCGCGCAGATGTCTTTCACAGCATATCAGTTTCATAATACCGTTCTTACCCTTCGACAAATCATCACATAGAGCCCCCCGAACCCAATCCCAAATCTGCATCGCCTTGAATGTATATACCTGAGATCCACCACTTCCCTCATGTCAGCTCTTCCGGTCCTCTCATTGAGGCGCCCACGTCCGGGATCGGACAACAACATGCTCTTATAACATCGCCGGTGTTGCCGGTATCTACGGCATATCACAACAACGAACCCAACATCATCGCCTCTTTCTTCCACCTTTTCACCTGGGCCACCAACCAAATCTCTCATATCCTCTCGAACTATACGCTCCCCTCCTCAACGCCTTCGTCTCAAAACAAGCCGCTCTTAAGCAAACGAGGTGGTGGGTCGAGTGTCAGCACCACGATTGGAGTGGTAGTGGGCATACTCTTGACCGTCTTCGTCATCGGCATCGGCGGCTTCCTCTACGTCTACCACAAATCGATCCGGGTCCGCTATCGTAGGCGCCGCCGTCGCAGCCATCACTCACATCATCACCACAAGACCGGTTCAAAGAGCTCAAAAAGTAGTGCCACCAGCGCGCCGCCAGACGCTGGCGGAGACGAGGGGGGAGGTGGCGGAGAAGAAGAAGCGCCGGCGGATCCGGGAGGAGGGGAAGAAGGAGGTGAGGGATAAAGGACAAAAGTTAAAACTGTTTCAGTTGGGATGAACGGCCTCTGTTTGGATATTTTCGAGAGATGGAATTTCCCTTTCTTTTCATTCTCGCATTTCATTGTCGAGAAGGACTTTTATGACGGTCGGAAAATACTGGCTTGCATTGGGCTAATGTGCACGGGATACCTACATGGTAGCTATTTTCTATGTCATCTGAAGCATGGTGTTGGAGGATTTGGATAATCGGTTTCTATCTGTGTACGAGTGTATCATAAGCATTTTGGGTTTGTTGCGATCCAGTCGCATCAGCAAGCACGTGGTGTATGAGGGATGATGCCTGTTCGAAACAATTATGTAGGGGTATTACTGTCATTGTGCAGGAGCAGCATTGAGAAATCAGTTTTTCAGTCTCACTTGTTCACGCTATCCATCGCCGATGCCCATACGTGTCATAGTTGATCGTGAAGATCCCAAATATGAATCTCACTCCGCTCATATTCAGACAGACACTACAATCCGTCGTGATACCTGTTTCGTCATGAGATGCCAGCTCAGTCGTATCATTTGGTACGCCTCACTTTCATATCCCCCAACGGCCTCGTGATGTATTGGTGCCCGACGAACTATGGGGGTACAGGGATGTTGATTGGTTTAAATATGTAAATCTCAATCCAGCGGGACGTTGCCATATCAAGCCAATCAGTGGGTTCTAGGCTCGCTGGCGCGCTATATACCTAGGTAAGTTAAAGATTGCCGATACAGGCGCCATGAACTCGGCAGAAGATTGAGCCTAGATGGTTTGGCATTAGAGATTTGAAATTTTGCTCAAGAGATTTATTCTTTTTGCGGCTTCCTGATGCATAACACGCATCTGGAGAATCCTCATGTAAATCATCGCCAATGCAATTCTCCGTGCTCATTGCTGGAGAGGTGGTCAGTAGTCAAGGCCCTGACTTTTTACCTTAAGTTTCCATAACCGAACACGTTACAAGTCTGGAACTTATACTCATCCGAATCGTATTCTTTCTTTAGAGTGGTTGGAGATCCAAAGTTATCGTGAGAAAATTGTCGTTTCATACTAGTTTATGCTAAGATGGGTAGAAACCCGTGAACAATATAAGTGCCATCCAGGTCGTTCAGGCGCCAAGACTGGAGCTATGGGCATATTACCCCAATCGGCAATGAGCTGAGATCAGGACGAGCTACATGATGTGGGGTAAATGCGAGCCAGGCAGACAGAACGATTTGTTTCAGGCTTTTGCCAATTGCTTCTTATCGTTCCCAACCTCCGTCATAAACCTTCGAGAGGTGAGATGGAGAAAGAATCGACATTCAGACTATCCGCGTCACCACCGCTGCCGCGGATAGAAAGGCGCCGATGGCAGACAGGCAGCATTGCCCTGGCGCTCGTCTTTGTCATCATTCTGTCCCGCGACTTGACGAGCTTCTCCTACGATCGCCTGCGATCACATTATTACGACATCGTGACAGGCCATCAGACAGTTGATTGCCGGATGTCCCGAATCTCGCCGTACGGCCAATTCCCCGTCGCCGGCGACCCCTTTCGGTTTTTGCCGTGCACGAATGCGACCGTTCCGCCGGCCTTAGATGACCCTTCGCACGAGAGCTCGTGGGCGGACCTTTTCGATCCGAATCCTGATAATTGGAGCTGGGGATACAATTCGAGTGTGTCAGAGGAGAATGACGACAAATATGCCGGACAGGGAATCTACCTCTGCGGCTACCTCGACGTTCCGCTTGACTACACGAACTCGTCCGATCCCCGCATCGTCAGACTCGCCGTGACGAAGTACCAGGTCTCAGGCCTCTCGCCCTTGGACTCGGTCGCTGATAAGAATAGTGCACGTGGAAGCAAGAGCGAGAGGACAATTGTGGTCGAACCCGGTGGCCCAGGTGGTAGTGGCACTTCTATGGTTTGGCGGAGCGCTGAGAACATCACGACGCGATTGAGTGATGGTGCGTATGATGTGCTAGGGTGGGACCCCCGTGGAGTGAACACGTCGCTTCCTGCGCTTTCGTGCTTCCCTTATGACGCGGATCGTGATCGTTGGTCCTTGCTCACCGGCTCGTACCGTGAAGTATCTGGGTCGCCTGAAATGCAGCTCGAGATTGCGGATGCCATGTCTGAGGCCATCGCGAGGGCATGCTGGGAACAACACAGCGACCTGCCACGTTTCATGGGTACAGGATTCGTCGCGCGCGATATGGAGGAGATTCGTAAAGCCACGGGTGAAGATGAGCTTACTGGCTACCTTGTTAGCTACGGCACCGGCATCGGGCAGACCTATGTTAGCATTTTCCCTGACAGCGCTGGTCGTATCATTCTTGATGGGACGGAGTATGTCCGTGACCACCGCCTGCTAGGCGGCTTTGGCTGGACGGCGCTTGACAATGTCACGGACGCTTGGCATGATGGGTTTCTAGGCGAGTGCATTAACGCCGGCCCAAAGCACTGCGCCCTCGCTCAGCCACGAGGTGGTGAGCTTGTGACACTTAAGACCCTTGAGAAGCGTATGGACGTGCTGATCAAATCGCTGATTCAACGACCTATTCCGGGCTATTCAGAGCGGAGTGGTCCATCCCTGGTGACTTACTCCACCCTTGTCGCTGCTATTTATAGTTCAATGTACAATGCACATTCATGGCCAGCACTAGCCGAAATGTTGTACGAGCTCGAAGCTGGAAATTCCACACTCGCGACAAGAATGCTCGAGAAGGCGGCGTGGGAATACGATCCAACGCTTCCTTCACCGCCAGCGCCAAAGCCAGCATCAGACGAATTGGGTTACATCGTCATCTGTGCGGATTCTTACGACGCACCGCCTAAAGATCTGGTGTGGTGGCAGTCGCTATGGATGAATATGACCGAAAAGTCGTGGATCGCGGGTAACTCCCGCTTTTATGATGTATTTCCCTGCCGGCACTTCGTTGACTACTGGCCCGAGCCGGCCGGAGTGTACCGAGGACCGTTGAATCACACCCTGAAACATCCCGTACTTCTGATCGCTGAGGCCTATGACCCTGCCACACCTTTACGCAACGGCCGCCGACTGGCTGCTGAGATGGGTCCCAACGCGCAACTCATCGCGCATCACGCCTATGGCCATTCGTCAGGAAGGGATATCTCTTCTTGCACGGATGCCATCGCGAAAAAGTACATACTCACAGGCAAGCTTCCCGAGGAGCCAGAGACGGCTTGCTATGCTGATAAAAAGCCTTACCTCTATGATGTTGATACGAAGAGTGCGAGCGTTCATGCGAACGATGATACGGACACGGATCTTGCGGACTTTGATGCACTGGCCGTATGGCAGGAACATGTTCAGGAAATGGCTTATTTGAATCCACGGCTGATTTAAGAAACATAATACTTGAAGGGACTAAGTCGGCTATAACAATACAGAAAATTCGGTTTCTTGACATTCTTTGGATTCCCAATGCAGCAATATCATCGGCGAGCTTCTCCACACATACTGTGGTGCGGAGATTTCTCCAAATCCTTCCCCAATCCCTTGACAAAATTTCTCCAACTTGGCTCAGGAGGAAAAGAGCACGGGAAACGATGGACCGTTGTGGGAAACAGAGCTTCCAGCTCAACTCATGAACTACCAACAAAGCAGTATGAAACGAAAGGAACAAAACAAATAAGATTTCATTTTATAATTCCCAAACATGTAACTCGGATAGGTCTCCAGTTCCCTTCCGATCTGTACTTTCTGATGTAGTCATTTAGTAACAAAGCTGTAGTGAGTCCAAAATGCTTCCATTATTACATCCGATTAAACTCCCTGAAGTAGCCTTCTAGAGTCTGTCTATGCCGGTAACACGTTTCCAACAATTCGATATCTTGATATAGAAATTAATGGGTTTTGCCATCGTTATCGGCTGAGATGACCAAATGCAGTCATATTCAGCTTCTTGGGTTGAGGTCTCGTCGACTTGTCATTAAAGCGAGCAGCTGGCTCTCCTGTGAATCTTTGGTTCTCCGACAACTCGAAATGACGGCCATCTCGCTGGAGGTTTTCCCCGATTTCCTTGCCATGTCGCCCATACTGTTGGGCAAAGTAGGCGCTGTGACCAGGTTTTAGCACCCTGTCTTGTTCGAGACGACCCAAAGCCCCTCCGACAAAAGATTGGCAATTAGTCTGGGTGCTGACGCTGGGGATGTTCTCGCTATTGCTGGCATAGCTCCTAATCGATGCCTGCGCCTTCGATGCTTCTCCCCGTGACAGTGCAGCAACCCTGCTACTTCCGTAGAGAGACTGTGATTGGAACACCATGGGTCTCTCGTCATAGAAGAATTTGTCCTGGTCGCGTTGGGTATCACTTCGGACGTGGTGGATAGTTCCATGAGTCGCTCCGCGCTCCCGAATGTATGCACCCCAATGACCATTTTGCTCGCTGTAAAAGTTGACAGACAGCTCATGATCTCTGGTGCTTCCTCCGGCGCTTTTTGTACTATCCCCGGTATCAGATCGTGAAGGAGGCTGAGCACGAGGCATTTGTTTTTCAATGGAATGGAAGAAAGCTCGCCCTTATAAAGAGTAGATATCAAATCGGCGAAAGAGTAAAGATGTGAGCTGAAAGTCAAGATGAACTATCTGATTCGATATACCTACATAATACTTCACTCCACGTCTTATATAGATCAACTTGGCATACGCCAGGATGCGCCTATGCCATGTTAAGCGCCGAGCCTCATATTACAGGCTCCGTACGCGCGACCTTAGTCGCTGTTCATCGGGCCACGCGCTCAGGAGGAAGGCAGTCAGGATCGTACAAGCGCTTTGGTGTATGATCAACAAGTAACGGGCCCTTTGTACGTTAGTCAGGAGCTCTTGCGCGGCAGCAGATGGCATAGTTTTCACATTGCGGTGAAAGTAGATGACGGTCGGCCAACTGAACCGGCCTGAATGTTCCACTTGCTCGGCTGAGCTGCGTGGCTGGTTCCAGAGCAGCTAACACGGAATGAATTCATTGGAAGAGACAGGTACAAAGATAGCATAAATATCCCATATCATTCCACATGCTTTCATAAAAGATTTAGGTAGCTAAGGTATTAAGTCAGTACAGGAAGCAAAAATAACCGCCGAAACAAGCCGCTACCAGCGCTGACGCACGAGCCACTTTGTCTAAAACGGGTTTAATTAGATAGTCCAGCGGCTATCCGGCGGAGCAGGCATCGCATCTCTCATCTTCACAATTACCACTTTGCGATTGCGAAACCCTCCGAACATGGATGAGGATGTGACGGCAGATATCGTTGGCGACGAGAAGCCAGTTTTGATAACCTCATCATTACTTGGGCCCCCACCTTATGTTCTTGACCCTTCGGATCTTTCAGAAGCATTCCAGCCGATTAAGAGCAAGGGTGGTCTGCGCCAAATTGACGAGCATACGTTGGTGAAATATGGGGGAGCCGTAACGCTAGCCGAGGCCGAGGCCATGGACTTCGTGGCCCGCAACACCGATATCAAAGTGCCCAAAGTCATCGGCGCCTATGAGCTGAACGGCACAGCATACATCATCATGTCTTTTGAAGAAGGACGGCCGTTGTGGGACTTTTGGAAAGATGCTTCCCTCGAAGAAAAAGAGACTGTAATCGGACATTTGCAAAAATGCTTGACCCAAATGCGCAGCCTAAAAGGCGATTATGTCGGCGGCTTTAATCGGAGTCCTTGTACCTCAGATGAATTCCAATGGGACATGGACACGAGCGGCAGCTACAAGTACGGTCCTTACGCCGACGAGCATGCCTTCAATGAGGGACTGCTCGAGGCTTATGCGCGAGCTCACCCGGGGCAGTTGAGCACCGACCTAGAGTCTAGTGAATATAACAGGATGTATGCGACTCGACAGCTGGTCCATTCTCTTCGCGATCATGAAATTGTCTTCACCCACGGCGACTTAAATGCGAGCAACATACTTGTTCAACATGATCTAACAGTAGTCATCCTGGATTGGAACTCGGCTGGTTATTTCCCTGCCTACTGGGAATGGTACAAGGCCACATGGCACGGTGTATTCAAGCCTAGTTTCATACGCCAGGTGGAGCGGTACATCCCACCGTACTGGATGGAGGCCAACATCATGTTACAGATTCATGCCAAGATCCTTGGATGAAACGGATATGTGTTCCTAAAAGGCTCTTCGGCCTCGGGTGAGCCTCGACTAGTTCGCAACTGCGGGGCTTATCACATTAAAGTCGAATGGACCAAAATCTGTCAGGCGCTTAATTAAGCGCACGCATCAATTGAGCTGGAATATCACCAACATACATTTATGCTATTGATGTGGATCGCAACTTCTCCCTGCCTGCCTGCTAGTTGTTGCCTGATCCTGACCAGATTTCCCTAGCCCCTCTCTCCTATTGCACCAGTCTTTTATCTCGAGACAACTCTTGCGCACAAACCCGAATACCAGCACTAACGTCAAAATGACTACCACGATGGCCGCTGAAAGCCAACAGCCCAAACACACTATCTCCGTGATCCTCTGGGGCGGCGACAAACCAGGCGAAGATCCACCAGCCCACATCGCGCTAGCGGTCCACGAGAGTGTATCTCAGCCCAAAATCTGCCATCTGCACCACGCGCGCTGTCCGGATCAAGTCCAATTCATTTACGAGTCGCGGCCGGAGCAACTATTTGACGCTGACCCGGCGCCTAGAGGCCGGTGTAACCTCCGGGCCAACCTCTCTACCGAAGAAGCACAGTCCGCGAACAAGATTCTTGAGCGATTTGGTGCTGATGGGACAGAACTACATTATTTCGGCGAGGGCAATTGTCATAATTGGGCAGCGGGAGCTGTTGGAGTATTGGAGAAGGCTGGGTTGGCGATGCAAGGGGATGGACTGGTCTGGACGGCGATGATCGGGTTGGGTCCGTCGGCGATGGAGGCGTGGTGGAAGGACATTGCGATGAGGGAATGGGTTGCTTGTGGGGCGTTCAATCGGAAAAGACCTGATGTAGTTGATGCGAAATGGGATGAAGAGGTTGTTGTTGGGAAAGTCGGAAGTGATGGCGTTGTGTCGAACTTCAAAGATCGTGTTGGGCGGTTGCAACAGTTATTAGGCGGTGGTTAGTTGAAACTGAGGGAAACATATTGACGTTTTCAAGTCATCGAATCTATTCAGGAATGACTACACGGCCTCCCTGAACAAGCATTAGTTCATCTACTCTTTCATCAGTGTATTCCAGGCGCTTCCAGGTGATGATGTTGCCAGCATCAGTATCGAAATCCCAAACTCGCATTCGCCGATGGTATCGCTTGTCACCGTACGAGCAGTATCCCCCAAACCCAGAACCTCCGCCATAGCAAAGCCAAGGTCCATGTGACGAGCTCATGTCCTGATATCCTCGTGATGATTCTTGTCCGTTGCGTGACAGCAACCCACAGAAATCATTGACGTGATCATGTCCACATCCCACAGCTACCACGCCTTCTTCAACTAAGGCATCGTAAAAATGCGAGTTGACACTTGGGCCTTCTGTCGGCTCTCTACGTTGACCACCCCATAACTCTAGATCCTTGTGTGCGTATTCGGGAAAGGGAATATGCATGAAGGCCAAGGAAGTGTGAAAGCGCTTGTCATCAATACGTGCTTCACGTAATTCTTGCGAGACATGCTTGAACCAACTGATCTGACTGGGCTTGATAGAATCGTAGTCTGGATTTTTAATGTCGCTTGGGATCTGCCCATGACTGTCGAGGAGAAATAGCGTCACCAAAGGGCTTTTGTAGGAATGATCATAGATTTGGAGGTAGTAGTTGCCCACACCATCGATGTCTTCGGGGCCGGCATCGCAGAGACTGAAAGGAAGACTTTGGAGTAATGACATTTGCTCGGTCCCTATTCAAGCTAGGTTAGTCGAAATGAGAATCGCAGGTCAAGGGGATGTCTCGTTGCAGATCATCGTCCAACTCATAAAGTATGTGAGTACTTACGACTCAGCGCATGGGCGCCCTCTGCATCATGGTTCCCAAACACAGCGGCAAGATGAATCCCGCGACTGATCAACGGGGCAACAACTTTGAACAACGCGGATTGGCTATCGAGCACGTCATGGTGTATCTGATCTCCAGTGAGCAGGGCCAAATCTGGTTTCTCATCGTCCAGAATCCTCTCAATGAAGCTCACGGTCAGAGGGTCTGCGACGGAGGGAGGGAGGAGATTGCCGTGCGCATCGATTGCGTCTTTGCAAGTTCCGGGACCAGTGATCACGTGGGCATCAGATATCTGAAGGATCTTCAATTTTCCGTTTTCGTTTACCCGTAAATGTTTTAGAGGGGAATCAGGGTCGTTTGGCGATGGGATCTTGCTCTGTCGCATGTTAATGCTCAGTCTCGGGACAGGTATGTCTCGGCCGCGATCTACATTCAGAAGAAGGGGTGCTTCGATGAGCGTCCAGCCCGGCCGCGGATCAACAGCGTCTATACCGAATAGCACGTCTACATCTGTGACAGCCTGAGCGACATCGCCGTATGAGACTCTTCGCACCCAAATGCCGGCAGGTCGGCTTTCCCACCCAGAACCGGGTTTGTGCCTCCCGACTTTGATCTCAACGACAACTAGTTGATTGTCACTGATCTCGTTCTGTTGAATGGTTTGGATGTATATCCACCCCGTATCCTTAGCCGAGTAGAGATACAGATCTTTTTCCACCCAGTGCCCTCGCTGAGGATCAAGAGAAGATGTAGACGGGTCATTGTCGGAGCGGAACTGCACGGTCAGATCCGTCACTAGTACTGGAGTGCTCGGCTTGTTAGCCATATCTCAATATCACTGAGCCAAAAATCTGGATTTTTTGACATGCTATTCATTTTCTGGCACTTTGAGATGGTGCATGTGTGTCAACGGCTCATTCGAGGCTGCTGTTTAGGACAGTGTAGGGTACTGAGGCATGTGTCGGGGAGCTCAGGAATGCGGGGATCACCATCAGAGCGGAACATTCTTGATAACTCCGGAAATCGAAAAGAACGTCGGAGCTCAGGCAGATCATTGTCATAGAAATAAGATCAAATATATAGGGGCTGACGAGCTTCGACATCGTTAAGTTGAATACCAAAGCCTATGGCGAAGTCGATTTTGTCTGAGGAGGATCTGTTCCCAAAGTATATTCATCTAACCTAACGAGAGGGCAGCGCTTCTGTACTTGAGTTCGTCTCAAGTCGATATCAAGAGCAATGGCTTACTCAATTTGAATACGATAAAGGTTTTGATGCCTTGAGTACATTCAGTCAGGACATCACTCAGGGTCAAGGAGTATGGGCAAATATGGCAGCGACAGATATCACCTACGAAATCCCGAGGTAGTTTTTCTCATGTCGCCTTTTCAATGATCACACAGAGCTATCCAGAACATCCCAGATCCAGGTGGCTGATTCATGGACGCACTTGCCCCCATCTACCAGCACCAGATTTCTGCCACAGCACAATTCACAAGTAGGTATTCTCTGCTCGGCTAAGGAAACGAGACAATCAAAACGGCCAGAGAAAGGTCTCACCGGGCTCTTCCCTATCGATCACCCACATATATCAACCGGTCGGTCCAATGATACGTGTGTGCATTTGGGTCGTTTGAGGCATGGCATGTATTGATTCTTGTCTTCTCCTTTTCATCTGTGATTGAATTGCGATTCGCTTGACCAAGGAGGTGCGTGGTACCAGTTCATCGCAAATGATCTGCACCTTCCACTCTGCCAACTTACATTTACGTTAGCTCCTGTTTCTAACCGCGCAAGAAAGAGGTATGTGGGAAGGTGCAGTCCAAACCAGGCACTGGCACTTACTGAACAACCAGAGTGTCTCCTAACCTGCTCAGTTTCCCATCTTCATCATGCATCCAGCACTGTGATCCCTTCCTTGAAGTTCACCGCTTTAACAAAGCCCTCTTCCCTCGTTCCTACTGCACTCGCGATGTCGGAATCAGCTCCTTGTCGGAATCAGCCCTCTCCTAACAATGTTCGCATCGACGAGCGCAAAGACACTTACGAGTTGACCAATGGTCAAGTCGTCTGTGGTCTCCATGGCTTGTCATATTGCAGGATATGTGGTATAGACTACAGAAATGCGCATCCGCCCGCCACTCGCCCACCCACTGCAAGCTCAACCACTCCAAAATCTCGCGGTGGCGCTCCTGAGAGACGCAAGGGGACAGGCCGTGTTTTTCCAGCCGAATTCAACCCATCCTCGGCTACAGTTACCCCTACGGAGCTCTTTTCTGGAACTATCCCAGGCAAGAAGCGCTTTCGGTAAGACAATCATCACAAAGCTCTCCGAGTCATACAAAGCAATGACATTGCTGACGAACCTATGAATCTAGGTATGTGCATCGCGAGGATCCTGGTAAGATCCTCATATTCGCCGGCGAGGCTTGTTTGGACAACGTTCATTCAAAGCCACTGGCCGGTTGGGCTCTGGTTACCGGTCCTGATAGCGAAATATCCTTCGCTCTTGAAAACAAAGGACCTTGGGGGTTTCCGGCTGCGCATACCCGCAACCGAGCCGAGCTGCGTGCCGTAATCGCCGCTCTTCGACTCTCAAATTGGACTCGCTACGGCTGGGACAGCATCGTCATCGCCAGTGAATCTGCTTACGTAGTTCAAGGTGCCACAATCTATGCCCGAACTTGGTTCAACAACGGGTGGAAAACCGCTGGAGGAAAGTATGTGGAAAACAAAGACTTGTGGGAGTTGTTGCTGGGCGAAGTGGAACGATGGCATGACTTGGGGCTATTGGTTCAGTTATGGCATATTTCTCGTCAATGTAACGAGGGAGTGGACGAGATTGCGAGGGAAGCCGCTATCTCCAGAACGATCACATCCACAACGTTCATGGAAGTGACCCAGAATCTCTTCTGAAAAGAAATCCCGGGCTTTTGTCACATGATCCGCGGGCGCGACTCCCGGGGAGGAGTGGTTGGCAAGGTATGGTGGGCTTCAATCATATGCAAGCCAGAAAAGATGTCGCTGTTTTAGTCGGGTTAGCAGAGGGGAACGATGATGATGTCTTCATCGTCAGTGTGACATAACAGGACCAAGTCAGCTCGGAGAATAGTTAGCTATCGAATCTGTTTGCCATTTCAACAGACTCGTTGCCTCACGTTCATAAGGAGATCGTGCAACACTGTTTGTAGACAAACATTAGTTGCTTGAGGGAGATCTTCAAGCGTATCAAATGCCAATGTGTCTCTTTGTTGCCACTGTTACTACAATCATTATATAAGTTAGCATAAATTTACACATTATTGATAAAATCTTTGTTCAGTAAATAGCTTTTGTCATCTTGCCGTAAGAGGAGGTGCATGATGGCACATTTCGTCCGGGAAGAGGGAGGTGAGCCGGGTTCCAGTTCATGAAGGATTGCCTATTGTATCATCATTACTTCTTTGTCAATGATCGAAATGCGATTTGCAGGTTTAATATGTTTTGAATACACCCAGCCGTGAGTATTCATCTTCACCCCGGCTTCCTCAATTGCGCCGCCAACTCATCGTGTTCGGCCAAGGAGCTGAAGAGTTCCCTGCCGTAGCCCCTATCTACAACTAAATCGTTATCCTCGTTTTTACCATCCTTCTGTCGGTAGAACTGCAGTATTGTCAGGCCAGCCACGAACCACGAAACCATGAACACTCCTAGTGAATCTATGCCGCCGAAAATCAGACTAGTGACAGCTAATGCCTCTTCACGGGCAGAATCTAGATATTGATCATGTCACTGGAAGGCCCTAAATGGATTTGTTGGATTTTGAATGGAGCCTTGCGATATTCATCTCATGAGCGAAAAAGTTTAGCATCAAAAGCTTACCAGTTTCGAGTGCTCTCGCACATATATACCCTACCAAAGCACAACATCCACATCGCACGGCGACCAGTGCCATGCTGGCGATGGGAAAGACCAAAATCGAGGGGACTTGTGCGGCGGTCTCGAGGGCGAAGAACTTGGCTTCGTAGGAAGAATTCCACTCCTCCTCGAACACGGACTGGCGACCCGTAATGTTAAGCGCGAGGTGGAATAGGACTCTGATGACTACGACGTCGATAGCGAGTGCGGAGCCGATGGCGAAAACCGCGCAAGATATGGGCCATGTTCCTGAGAGGGGTTACGTACTTAGCAGGGCTGACGACGCTGTATTAGGTTCCTAGTATCTTGTGATGGGGATGTCAGCTTACCTTCTTCTGCGAAATCGAAATGCGCGGCTCGTAAGACCACGACGGACACAAAACCAGCCGACTAGGACCGGCACTACCACAAACGTCCCTACTAGTGACAGAGCGGTCTTGGGCAGGGCTTTGAGCCATTACTACTGTCTCCAGCTTTCGCGTGTGCCGAATACGTAGTAGCGGAACCATTCCATTACGATTTTTATGAGGGTCATACTCTGACATTGCACTCTAAACCAAGCCCAGAAAGGCATAAAACGTAGATTGAGTGCAAAAGCTACTTTTTCCTACCTGGAATCAGTACTTTATACTATTTACTCGTTCTTACCACTTATAGGCTGATTATCTCGCCTTCTGCACGCTGGCAACCACTCTGTGCGGTAGCAACTATTTTGCGCGCGGCCCCTTGAAGGGTTATTTTCTACCTCGGGGGAATTTTTTTTTTTTTTTTAATGGCAAAAAAAAAAACGGAAGTGGAGGATAAAGTACTGGTTTTGGGTGGGAAAAGTAGCCGTTATACTTAACCCTTTTTAGGGCTAGTATATAATACAATGCTAGAAATTATAGTCTGAATGCAGGACTCGATCATCATGCATATTTCCCAATTAATGATCTCGGTTGTGTATTTCCCGATCGTGGCCAGGTATAAAAGGGCACCGCACTCTATGGCGAATGCAACTGTGGGTGGTGGTGCTGCTGCCGGTGGTTCGACCTGGGCGGGATGGCCACTGGTTTGATCACTGCTTGCTAGTTTGGCGATGGGGACATGGTACAGATACAGTGACGCAGCGACGGTAACGATGGCGTTGAGTAAGACGGCAGTGAGCGCGATGAACCTGAGCTTCCATACATAGGCGCGGCTTCGGGACCGGACATTGCGCATCACTGTGGTGTCTGTGAAGAAGCCAACGTTGCTCTTGAGAATCGAAAGAATGATCGAAGACCCGACGGCTCTCGAACGGACGACCGAGATTTCACCCGAAAGATACCAGGATGGCAGTATCGGGATGAGTAAGATCAGAATCAGGATCTCGAGAGTGGACTTACATGTCTGGTACCAAGACATGGGCTTCCTCCGGAGTGCTAGAGTTTGGAAGCGGCGAGTGTTCTCACAGAGGCTATCGGGTTGTACAGGATACGAAAACAGCAAAAAGAAAGAAGAGATATATGAGAGAAAAGACTGAGATGCTGTGGTCGCTGATCGGCTCCCGTATTCTATGATAATGGGATTTATCATCCGGTACAGGTCGTGTAGAAGGTCTAGGTAGTAGTTCTCATCGTCGCTCAGATGCTGGCTTACGCTCGGGTACCAAATCTCAAACTGATCCAGCTTGGAGCCCAGCGTGGTTCCGTACTTGCACATGATCCTAAGCAGCTGTTGCTTCGCCGAGGGGCTTGATGTGTCCCAGACTGCCCTGAGAGTCAATGCCAGATAATCGGATCGGGAGTGAGGAAGCTCATTCGACATTGCTTCCGCTGCGTAGTTTGTTGCAATGCTCACGTTCCCCGTCGAGTGCAATTTCGCGAGCCTAAGGAGCATGCCTGCTGGCTGGGGCAGACGGATGGGTTTTCTCGGATTCAGCTTCTCAGTTATCTCTTGGAGAGTCTGTTGGAACGGTTGCATGTAGGCGTAGCCCTTTGAGATAGCTGTAATTGAGCCGAGGACTCGTCTCGAGGAGTCGATGACCCAGGAGCCAGAGTCCCCCTTTCGCAGGTCTGTCAAACAACGTTAGACGACAATCACTCGAAATACGCCTGGTAGAAACTTACTAAACCCCGCGTACAGCTGTATCGTCCATACCTCCTGTAGCTTATTTTTCGACATCAAGAAGGAAGGGTTCCCTATGACATATCCTGGCACGAACCCTGAGTGGCCGGTCATAATTAGTGCGGGTGAGGTACTGAGCAGAGGCTGATGCTCCGTGAGATACCCGGACCAGAAGCATTGCGGAGCAGGGATAGAGGAGGGTATAGAAATAAAGTTTGGGAGGCAGCGGCTCTCGTGCACCCGGACGAGCTGCCAGTTGACGTCCCAGACATCCAATTCCCTGCCGTCGTCATTGTTTGTCAAGGGTTGCCAGCCGCTGGTGCTGTTGCTGCCGCCGCTGTTGTTCCTGGCGTCTCTTTGAGGAGTCTCGACAGCGAAAGCGTCCATGCGTAGTAATTCAAGATCCGAAATATTAGGTGCCTTTGGTGCTTCGCTTTTTGCTTGCATCATGGGAACTTTCTCGTCTTGCAGAACCAGTGCACTCGTGATGTCGTCGTCGAAATCGTCATTAACAAGGGTAACGACGGACGCCGAGTCTTCTTCAAGTGGCTGCTCCGCACTCGATAAGCCATGGTTCGATGCGGTGAGCATATAACACCAGTCATCAATCTCAATTAGACCTCCCACGGTCGATACCCAAGAACCGTCAGTCCCTTCGGTGAGCAGTGTAGTTCCGCACAAGGAGAGCCGACTCTGATCCGGTTTGACATAATATTTCCGGCTCTCCGGCCGAGACGCGAACGTCACCTCGCTCCTGTCGTAGCATAGCTTCAACGGCGAGTATTGCGTTCTCACCGTCTTTTGCGACATGACGGTGTGGAAGCGAGTGATCTCGTCATTTGAAGACAGACCCTTGACGCAGATGAAGGTCTCTCCGTGGTGGTACGGGTCGAGTTGGCCTTTGATGGCTACTAGCGACAGAACGATCTCGGGTAGTCGCTGTCCGCGAAAAAGCTCGTGTGAGTTCGAGTGGAGGAATGTCGTCAATTGGCGTAAACTGCGCCTATCCTTGTGTGATGCTGGAGCCATAGGGTCTGCCCACAGTCTCATCGTGGTAGCTATGCTCATCAATTTCAGTCGCTCCAAGGGACTTAATTTTCTTTCTACCTCCAGCAGGCTCGAAGTTGGAGGTGCTGGCTGAACGGCCGGTGGCTTTACAGGTAGTGGCGGTGATATTGTTTTCGCATCATCCTCCGTCTCCATCTGTGGAGCTCCGTGAGCCGGCGACAAAACGGATCCGGGTCCAGGTCTCGGCGTCGTTTCTGGCTCATCCTCATCGCCAGAACTCACCGTGAACACGACGTCATCTTCTTCCTCGTCCTCGCTCTGGAGAGAGGCCCCAGTGAATTGCGAATTGACTGAGGACTCCAATTGAGGCGTGGACGGCTCGTTCTCTATCAGCGCAATCTGGTACTCAGCCTTCGTTTCCTGGTATTGGCGGATCCACGAAGACAGCCCCGATAAGTCCGGAATACCTGATCTGATAGTCTGCTTGTTGATAGCGGGCGCTGCAGGAGATACGGTGCGATTCCTTAACATCCTGGCTCGCCAGCTCCCGATGTTTGCAAGTGTGGGTGGTCTTGAGTGTGTCAAGATTGTGGTCATGGCTAGTCCTCCCAGATGGATGGAGGGGCATCGGCTACATAGTAAAAGCAGCTGAGAGCAGGGACCTCACCATGCTCTTTTATTATCAAGTAGAGCTTGCCAGTGGCAATTCGAGGGTGGCGTGGCATACATGGGGCCTCTAGCGAGGCAGATTGAAGGCACATTTTAGCTTCAACCTGGGTCGCGGACCATGCTTGGCGGACAGCCCCCACAAAGGTGCAGTGTATATACCCCGCTGATGGGCCTGAACTTTGTCGTAACCAAGTGAATTTAGATGCTGGGGTTTTCTTGATCGGGCATTTTGTGCGATCTCCAATTTGATCGAATACATGATAGCTATGGATGATAGAATCAAGCAAGAAATCGCAACGACGCTCTGGGGCCTTTCGGCATCCCAAACAGATCTCGATAGACTGGGACCCTACTTTGACTATTATAAGAATGAGACGCGGCATGCAGCTCTACTATCGAAGAAGCATGTCCAGAGCCACAAAGCTATAATGTCCTCACTGGGAGCGCTCAAGGAGAATTCCAATGCCACGAAGGAGGAGCTTGATTCGATATGTGGGAATGCGGTCGTTACGGATCTCGCCGTTCGATTGATGCTCATGACTAGTTGCCAGACCCCTGGGACAATTGGAGGGGATATATTCCGTCCCCTTTGGAAGAGTGATGAGACTCTTTGTCAATACATCCATCGCATATACCCTCGCTACGACCCACCGTCGGATGGTTCTCAAAGCCAACCCATATACATGCATAAACTAACAGCCGATTTCCTCAAGAGTTACGTCAATATAGACATACGATGGACGGACCGCCTTTCGGACCATCTGCTGCTTCTCAAAGGCTCGGACTGGAAGTCATTGTATTTATTCTCTCATCCTGCGTTCTTAACGACGTCGTTGGAAGTACTGCCGAAAGAGGCTCCAGACGGAACGACGGAAACGGCCTTTGCTATGTGAGTACTCAAAGTCATGCATAAGACCAAAAGAGACTGATACGATGTTGTAGGGGCTGCTTACCTTCTGCTTTATTACAAGAGACTCTTGCAAGCTTGAACATACTGTTTCCTACCATCGGAGATACCAAATCACAACGCATTTGACGAAGGTGGTACGCGAGCGCAGACTCGACCCGGCACTCCTACAACCGCTGCTCTATCCCACCTTTGAACATAACAGCCCTGCAGATGCTTTACACCCAGTTGATATCAACGGGCTTTACAAGCGCTTTCCGTTTTGGGCCGAGCGGCTGCACGACCTGTGGGCAGAGGCGAACAATCCGACGCCGATAACTTATATCGAGAGATTGACGCATAGGAAACAGTCGCCGAGGTTCTCATACTGGTGTACAGTTGTCGCTATCATGATTGGCATCTTGTTTGGCATCTTCGCAACCCTTCTTGGCGCTCTTCAGGTCTGGATATCATATTGCTCGTGGCTTGACGATCCATCAGTCACTGGTTGCGGGCTCAAACGCCCTTCCTGACCAACGCGAGCTTCAGAGGAGTATATTGAGACTGAGCCGGCTTGACCTCTAATCTAAGTGTGCCAGGCGGAACCCCATTATTTGATATGCTTTCGTTACGAAATACGTAGACCTATCGGGATGGCCCGAAAACCTTGCCAGGAAGGAATGGTCGATGCCTTGCCGTGTGAATCAGAATATCTAAAAACCTAATAAGATATTATATGCCTTAGGGCATCAACACGCGCCACCTTCTATCCTGCTGAACTTGAAAGTCGCCCAGCAAGCCTCGTATAAGCTGATACCCGCCCTCCTTATTCGGCTTGAGGAGGGACAGACCCTGTTTTCCCGTAAGGAACCAACCCAATCCTCAGTGGCAGTAGCGGTCGGATATTCCAGTGAGGCCGTGATCTCCAAGTTTCCTTGCCCGCTTGCCTAGTTGGGTCTGGGTGTCTATAGCCCAAGTCCAGTGCATACGTAAGAAAGACAGATTCCGACTACGTTTGGAGGAGAGCAGTCCAATAGCGCAAGAACTGCTGTTACGATTATGTTGAAAAAAGAAATGTGCAAGTATTAGTATGGGCTTCTATTGTGGCATAAGAGGGCCTTCAAGTTTTTGAAAACTTACGGGAAGCCCGCCACTGGCAGAGAGCAGAAGAAGCCGGAAGTTCACTTCCAGCGCTATAGAAAGCTGTGCTAGGGCTATTAGTTGGCTATGCTCCAATAGTAACACTGCTTTTTGAAGATTGGAAAGGTCGTCTTCCCAACTAGAAATACTACTACTGGTTCACTGCTCATCACATGTTGAATCGCTTCAGTCTCTCTCTCGTGTTCCGGTTCGTGAGCAGATGCTACGACAGAAAATTCGTCATAATCAACGAAATAATCGTGGTCGGCCAAGCTTGTCTAGTGGCCCTCAGCTGGTAGCGCTGCTCCTTTCAATGGCAGGATCCAGTCCCTTTGAACTATGATAGACAACGACTCGATCCCCCCTTCTCTTCGATGGCGAAACATGCCATCATGCGCCTCCTCCAGCAAAATGACAGAAACTTTATACTGACCAGAAATCATTGGTGACATCCAACCTTATGCCGTTTCTTCACACACCGGGGGGGGAGAAAGATAGAAAAGCTGACCTCCAGGATATTACCAAAAGCGTCGGTTGAGAAAAAGACGATTAGCGACAAGAGCCTGGTCATCAAAAGACTAACCTATGCGCAGAACGGACGGCTGCTGATGACTTCTAATCCCCATTTTTTCTTCTGCTGCATTAACAAATTAAGCGGCAAAAGACGAAACGGTAAGTATACCCAACGTCGCGGCCTTAGAATCACTACGCTTGGGCACAGATGAATAATAGCGCTCATTAGAGTTGCAAATTGGCACAGGCGAATATAATCCGTAGAATTACAGGTCTTCTCTCCCTTTCCTTCATTGGGAGTAGGAGAAAAGCCACGGTTGAAGCCTTTGAAGCCTGGACTTCGGCGTTTCCAGTTGAGCCACACACTTCAGCCCCACGCGGGCCGCCGGTGTTTCCAACGCTCAACGGCGCGCGCGCCCGGAGATTAAACAAGGTACGGAGTAGATTCCTTCGCGATGGGCTTGGGCAATACCTCGAGTCGGGGCAGGGCAGGGAGGAACTTCTCAGAAAAACCGAGCATGCCATTCACCCAATTGCTAATTATTTATCCCAAATCCACGACGGAGTTTAAAGTCCTAGAGAAAGGTTGACGGATGACGAGATCGGATTTCTTGAGGCCGTCTTACTGATAATAAGATCTTGTGGAGTAAAGAGAGAGATTGCAGTGGATCTTTCAGCGGGGGCCGAACGTTTTCTAGCCTCCGACCTTGCTGTTCCTGTCCTAACCTCGATCGTAAGGTTCGAAAAAAGGACCTCCGCGTTCTTAACAAATGATGTGCATATTAAAAGGTAAGGAATTGATTTGCCCAAATCTGTTTCCCATCTTTAGTCTCTACCCATCGCGTGGCAAGACAGGGATAAAAGACCGTGTGCTATCTTAGCTGTTTCATCTTACGAAGGATGGATGGATGGGTGAAAAAACTTTCCTGATCCTTCTTCCCTCCCCAGCATCGGACTTACGGGTCATACTCCGTACGGAGTATATCCTATCAGAATCCCTCCGGACGTAAACATAGATCTCAACTACATCAGCACTGCATCTCGTCTATGAAATACACGTAAGCGTGAGAATTTCATGATTTATTAGAAATCTTAGGGCCCTGACTGAACAAATGCGCGTCATCCCATAAGCTCAAACACCTACATGTAAGCAAGACGTCGACGCTTTGCAGAGAGAGATGAGATGGCTTGAGTTGCTCTAGGCTCTACATCTCGCGGCGCACTACTTTCAGCAGGTCCCTTCGTAGATGCAGTAGCAGGCAGCCAAGTTGTACAAGCTTCAATAGATGATATCTATAACCGGCGAATATTGGCACTCGGCTAGCTGTGTGCGCGCTTCCTCTATGCAGGATGACGAACATCTTCAGCGGGGGATCCGCAAGAGAGCAAAGACCCGAGTGGCTCATTGCTTACGACCCACGACTGGGCTGCAGAGAGTCAGCGTCTCTGTAATGTCCGCTCTGCATCGCATACAAGGCAGTGTTCGCTCTTCGTACGGGGGCGCAGCCTCGTAGGTTATGGGCTGGAAATTTTATTTCACTTCCCAGCTGAATGGTTGCCTGTAAAAGAGCCATGACTACTTATAAATCAGAGCCGAGAACTGCAATTGGTCCTATAAGTGTGAGTACAGATCGTCGTTGTCCGGAAGAAGAAGGAGAGAAGAGCTGGGATCTAGATTTTTTTCTCGAGGAATTACCGACCGGGCCGGGAAGGATTCGTGAAAGGAAATGGAGTTCATGATAGGACTCGTGGCAAGCCTGGGTATCCTGGATCTTGCATGTATACAGTATCAAGTTCTCTCTCGCGATTAGAAGATGAGAGCTGTCAGCAGTGCTGACCGGTAACTGGGATGGCATGCAGTATTGGCCTGCTGAGCCTGCGAATACAGTGCAAGATGACGATTCCTTTCTCCTCAATCTCTGGAAGCTCGTATTATCGTGAATGCTCTTATCTATCCTCTTCACAAGATGATTATTGAAGAAGTGAGCAGATCTGTCTCAGATCAATCGGAGCAGAGACTCGATCTGGCATATTCTAGGAAATCCTATTGACCAACTAAAATGGCCGCATCAGATAAATATGACATATCTCCTCTTGTCAGCTGCTCAAGACGCGAATCAAAAAGCAGATTGGTTGGAATACACTGAATGTCTCGGAGCGATGACACCGCCACCGCTCGAGAGAGAGTGAGAGAGAAACGGGCGACAGTTGATTCGTGGCTTGGCTCAGAGTACCTGGTTCCTGACTAGGCCCCAGCTAACACAGGGCTGAGACAAATGCTACACTAGCGCCAATTCCCCTGCAGGCACCATGGTACTGGGCCGCCCACCCTCCTTTGTGGGTAGCCCTGTAGCCTGTACTCGTAGCAGCAACCAGCCTACCAATTCCACACAATTTCTATGGCGTCGGAGAGATTGAAAGCAGTTGTTACACGCGGAAGATTTTAGACTGATTTGTTCAGGGCGCTATAGCTTCTTACTAGATTGCTGAAATTTGAGACAGAGCTGAGAAGGATAGTTCTCAGGGTTGTAACGCTCGGGTCAAATTTTTACCCAGTCACAGGTGTACGTCACTGTAGCTGGACCGAGATGAGAAAGAAAAGAAGAGACCAACAGGGCCTTGCGAGCGAAGACAGAACAGCTCCCCTCCCTCCATTGTTTCACGGTAACGAAGGGAGGATATGACGAATATGACGAACTTGTTGAAAGGCCAATGTTTGTCTGCCCTCGAGTGACTGATGTCATAAACACAGTATGACTATTAAATACCCAATGTTACGGGTTGCCGATTGACCATGACCTTCAAACAAAGGACAAAAGATCGGATGAATGAATTAGGATCTCGTAGACACTTCAACGTAGTGAATGTCCATCCTGGAGTCTTGCGGTCTCGCTTGTTGTGGGTTTATCCTGGATCCGTGTGATTTATATGCATATGTACCTAGGTAGCTAATACGCTCGGGCGACGTTAGTCTCCACAACGGTCAACCACAGGCCGTTGCTACAATTGCTCTTATTATCATTGCATTCGATGAGAAGGTAGAAAATAATACGGTGTGGGCAGATAGACTCCTCCAATCAACCTACCAACATAGGTCGAAAGCTGTCATTGACTATCACCGCTCGAGGAATGATGTGATTGATCAATTCAGGGACTCGGGTCTTGGAACATAATTGCAGCGAAAAGGACGAAACCATTTTTCTTATTATGTTTTTATGACTTATTACCGACGGCGACTTTTACAGCATTACGTATACGTATGCTTTATTCCACCGCCGGAAGATCAGGGCCAGCCCCATGTTCATGCTCGTCAGATCCCCCCTCATCCTCCAAGGACTTTCGGCTTCCATCTTGTGCTCTGCGCCAGCTTTCTACGAGGGTAGACCAATGAAATCGCGAAGAAGTCGTGTCTTATTAAATCCCACTAGTTCTTGTCGTAGTGACTGGTCCAGAAAGTACGATTGCCAGATTGATCAACAGAAACATTTTTCGTTTATCTCGTCAATGGCAGAATTGTCTGACCTTCTTCGGTGCTAATCAATCATCATCATCAGAATCTTGGAGAACAATTGGTTCTTCAAAAACAATAGAGTTGAAATCGAGATTTGTCTGTCTTGTCTGTCTGGGTTGCCAGAGATGTAGAGAGGTAGATACCGGGTCAAGCATCCTACCCTGCAGTACTGTGTGAGTGCCTACGACCCTCTTGAAATCCACACGTTCTGGCGGGTCAACCCCTGTCCCAACCCACTCTATATCTGACCAGATCTATAACTCGATCAAGATGATTGCCCAGTGCCCACTATGACCGGCGTGTTTTAATATAGCAGCACAGGATGTTGCACGATGCTACGGTCCTTCATTCCAAAGGCACAAGTGCAAGAAAACATGTCAAAATAGCCAACACGCCCCCTGAGAAAAGTAAAAGACAAAACGACGGCGGCCAACAGAGTATGTGGATTTCTTCAGTGTGGCTTGTTTCTCTTGCAGTACATCATGGCTGGCGCGCGCGGGCCCGATCCGGATCCTCGTCCAGGCCCCCGTCCAAAGTTGTTAGCACCGCTGAATCTTCTCTCGTACCCCGGCGTTGGTCTCGTTTGTGCTTGCCAGTGGGGAGTGTGCCTGAAATAAGAATCCCTGCTTCGCACCACTAGCCTCGCCCTGCCGGACGGGAACAGGGGTTGATCGCATGCAGTAGCGGTGATGTTGCGTGCATACATGTACTTAGCATGTACCATTTCCCATTGCCCACCACCAACGCGTGCTCGGGAGCGAACGAGGATGGAGGAAACGCGTCCCAACAGGTTTTTTTTTTCTTGCTTGCCCTCAATCTCTCTTTTAGCCTGACCTCCCGCACGTCCGTGGCCCTCTCGTGAGCAGACCTGATCTTTATTTACTTTTCCCTACCCTTTATCCTACCTTGCTATTTTTTATCCAATCCTTCTTTTTGGATGCCCTTCGTTTTTTGACCTCGACTTTGGTAAATTAGCTGGCCTATTCTCGCGGGCTGCTCTCTTCGCCTATCGTCCATTCGTTTCCCCATATTTATATAACCGCTTGTAAATCGCGGCCGTCTATTGCTCACTTTGACCACTCGCTTATTTACCCGTCAATGGTCTTACCGTGCCGGACAATTCCCACTGGATTACCCTTAACTCGCTCATTAAACGACAACTCAGCGCAATTCTATATGTCTTTGGCCGTTGATTATCGAGCTCCCACCTCTGCGCTGCTCTCTGGTAACTCGCCCGCAACCACAACTTTGACCTGGTCTTTGCTGTGCAGTCAGACGGATCTCGCCTTGCCAACAGCTCGAGATACGGGGCTCAGCTGTGTTTTCCTCTTGACATCTCTTTAGCCTTCGGGTTGCACCAACATTTATCTGGTACGGAACCTGAATTGCCGGCTTTCGTACGGATTCTTTGTGGTGCCAACGATTCATCGAAGAACTGCTCGCTATTTGTTAATCATCTTGCTATCAATCGGTCCTTACGGCCGTCTGCGAAGGGCGACCACTCTCGAAGGAAGATTCCGTCTTTTGAATACTCTACTACTCGATCAACGTGATTTTTGAGACGGTAGCACAAGCTACTCTCTCCGGGGCCCCGGTTGCCTGCCCGAGTTGGCGCTGCTCAGACGTGGCCTCACCAGAATCACACTGCATCTCTTAATCGAGGGGTCCCTTACATCATGACCGCCTCACGTATTTTCGCGGCCGCTCTCGGCTGCATTGCAACCCTCGCAACCATGGCCATTACTGCACTGGAAATAGTACTTGCCATTGGGCTTTGGCCATCAGTTTCATCAGCCAGAATAGTAGCAGTGATCGCCTCGGCTATAGAAGCCATTGTTTTTGTCATACTCTCTGCTTTACTTATCGCTCACTTCCGGCGGATGATGGGCGCCCATGTGCAGGACATGCGTGGCGTGTGGTTCGCCTGCCAACTTCTTGCCAGCGTATTAGCTACCATTGCCTCTGTTGTCTTATTAATCCTAATTGGCAAGAAAGCGAGTGTACCGACCGAAAAAGTGACCATCTCATTGGCCGATGCTCGAATTGGAACTTCAGTCGCCCTCGGTATTGCGTTTACGTCTCAACTTTTCTTCGTTGTTGTTTATTTCATTCTTCACCGTCTCCCGGATTCCGATCAGGCCCTGTCTCTCCACACGAATGAAGAAGGACGTCTCTCACCACAAGTAGGGATGCGTGTTAAGTCGGTTCCGTACACTCAGACCAAAGCCGCCGTCACCCAGCTTAAGATCATGGACCAAACTATCATCGGCAATCCAAGCCGACCGGGATCAATTAGTGGGCGCTCAGTAGCGGAGACCGTGAACTCGGACAGGAGCTTCATGCAGAGCACGATACGGCCGATGGGCTCAAAGACAAAGCTGCTCCCAAGGAACTCGGGGAGTATGCGACGTGGGCTTTCTCTGGACTCCAACTCGTATCGCGAACAGCAGAGCACTATCAGCGCTTCCAGCACTCAAGACGGTTTTGACTCATGGGACACAAGCTCCGTGGATCCCCATAACAGACAGATGGTGCTAGAGACCTCTTCGCCTATCCGCTCGCGCTTCCTGGAGACCATCCCGGCCAGCCCCACAGGAAGCCGAAGTCCCAGTCCTGGTTTCCCGTTAGATCTAGAGCCGCCGAAACGTGGTCGCCGAGGCCGAAGTAACAGCCCTGCCGCGCGGTCTCCACGGGAACGGATCATCACCCCGAAGTCATCCGAGACGGAGCTAAATATCCACCCCCTATTCCGATCCGACTCGCCCGGCCCTCCACCTGCAGCGACACCTGGCACGGTAGTTATTGCGGCACCTTCGGCCGGGCAGTTCATATCGAACAAAACGGTGACGAGGATGCGCAGCGGTAGCCTACCGAACCCGCCCAGTCCGCTCAGCCGGCAAGGAAGCTACGATAGCTTCCGGAAGTCGCCCAGCCCGAACCCGGATAGCCTACAGCCGGAAACGATAGAAGAGCGGAAGATGACGCCGCCGATTCCTGAGTGGATATTGAACGCAGAAAGAAAACCAAGTGTTACTGAGTTCGGGAACTACAGGTCTACTACCCCGGGAAAGATCTCATGATCTTTGATGATAGATGGTGATGATGAGGGAACGAGATTCCCAGTGACGACTTTTGTATGAATGTGTAATGAGGTAATGACCTATCACTATCTAGTGATGAGGAACGTGAAAAGGGGCAGGATTTAAAAAAGAGTGTGACCTCCGCTCATATGATTGACTTATAGTATATATTGCCCTCACAGGCAGTTTGTCGATGAGTGACGGATATCTGGGTGTTACAGGGATTTCTTGGTTGATACCTACCATTTGGGATGATTTGAGCGTGGCGTCCCCCCACCCCCCAGACCAGTAAATTTATAGAGATTTACATAATCACTGTCGTCCACTTCTTCTCTCGGTCGGTTGATCGAGAGTTGTCTGCTACACTGGGTAGTAGTATGTTTTGGTCCTATAGACAGTTGAGGTTAAGAAGAAAATTAAATAACATATATGTTTAATATTCAAGAATGATCAGCTGTTTGAAACGGAAGGGAATGGGTGTATAGATAACAGTATGACCTATACGTATAGACAGTTGGAGTTGTTGAAGAATATTGAACATCGAAAAAGATCCACCGTCTGAAAAGGAAGTGAGTGAATGGGTGTGCTGGACATGTTGGCCAAAATAGGTAATCCGATGATGGACCCCGAGGATTTGGGGTCCTTGATGATGGGGACAAGCTGCTTTGAGAGTGCGGGCACGTGTAAGCGATAGAGTAGTGATAACGGCCTGCAATACAATTGTTTCAATTACCATCGGCCCATAATCTACATACCCAGTACCATAACTAGACTTCCTAGGATGGAGGAACCATGGGAAAGACAAAATGCCACGAGAATCCAGCAGCCATGGTGGAGCAACAGTATCCGATGATATAAAGATTGGACGAATTAGAATGACCTTACCCCGCGGATGTGTCTCCTCCCCACCTTGTCTTTCACTACATCGTGACGACCTGTCCCCAATGACTGTATGGGAATACGAGTATCAAAGGCTCTTATCAATGTGAGACTACCTAATTGAGTAAAGACCAGGTAAATCACTGTTTAACATATTGATGATGGATCCGTTTTGAGGGATTGGAGATGTTGGAAAGAACAGTTTGAAGGCGGGGTGGGGGGTTAGTACATAGCCTTGCAGATTGAATGATGGAAAGAATCTCTTGGGTCTCGGCGGGGCGGATGCATTGTTCCAGGCAGGCGGCAGGCACCTCAAATGCAGGTGAGGAAGGCAACAATCAGCCAATCAGAGATGGCGAAAATGAAGAAGTGGGCGGTTTACACATCATTGTAGCTGTTACCTAAAATTCATTAGTGCTGTTGGGTACCGCTGCCGCCGTCTCACTCCTTCCCCCAATTACCACCCGCATCTAGCAGCATCTACTTGTATTTGACTTTCCTTACTGCTACTACTTGCCTCTTTTTACCTTCAGTTATTAACAATATTATTTTCAGGTTTCTGGGCTGCACATCTGGTCGCCGACGCATCCACGATCCTGCCCCCAGCCACCACCACCTTCACTTACCTCAACACACCCCAGTCCACCTCCACAAAACAAAAAAAAAACACCAACACCAACACCAACAATAACGCAATCTTCCTGGTCATCGTCGCTGCAGCTGTCGTCAAGCTGTTCCCCAACCGCCCATCATGAAGATCACTTTCAAGGTATGCGCTACCTCTCCTCCCCTCCCCTCCTATTAACACCATCAGTCATACTGCTGCTGTTGTTGGTGGCTGCACACGCACCTTGATGGGATGCCTCCTGCGACATTCCGATCCCGCCACCTTACCTTGACTCAACTCGTTTGCAACTGAATGAATGCTAACAGATAATGACAATAATTTAGGATCTCAAGCAAAATAAGTTCATCATTGACGTCGAGCCCACCGACTTGGTATGTCGTCATTCCTCGCCTAACACCCCCGGTCAATATCGAACAATATCGAACTACCCGCTACCTACCATCTCCCCATAATTCGCATCCGCTTGCCTCTGCCCCTCCCCGAATTCATCACCCGAAGAATAAAATGACAATACGTTCTGACATAATCGCTCCAGGTCTCCAGTGTCAAGGAGAAGATCCAGGCCGAGAAGGGGCTCGATGCAAAGGCTCTCAAACTCATCTACTCCGGTACCAATTCCCACACTCTATCCACCCCCCGCCATCGCTGATATCCGGCCAGGCAAGATTCTCAAGGATGAGGAGAAGGTCGAGACCTACAAGATCGAGGAGAAGGGCTTTGTAGTCTGCATGGTGAACAAGGTATGCATTTCTATCTCCATTGTCTATCTAATACTTGCCTGTCCAATGCGTCCTGCTAATCCCAGCTGAAGGCCAAGGCCCCTGCCGCTGCGTCTACCTCTGCTGCGTCATCGAGTGCCGTTCCCGAGACACCTGCTCGCGCTCCTGCTGCTACCCCATCTGCGCCCACCGCACCATCACACTCTTCGACAACAGCCAGCGCCGGTCCTCCCGCCACTCCATCTCCTGCTGCCGCCGCCCCGGCCCAAGGTAGCAGTGACAGCTCTATGGCCATGGGAGCTGATCGCGCCGCTGTCATTGCGAACATGGAGGCCATGGGTTTCGAGCGATCACAAATAGAAGCTGCCCTCCGTGCCGCTTTCTTCAACCCGGACCGCGCTGTCGAGTACCTTCTGACTGTAAGCCCGTTTACCCATCTTCAAGATTATGAAAAGACGAGCTGACTGTTTCCAGGGCATTCCCGAGAGTGCACGACAGCAACAACCCCAGGGCGGCCAAGGCCCCGCCTCAAATCCTCCCGCAGCCGCTGCTGCACCTCCCGCCGATGCCCCGCCCGCAGAAGGAGGTGGTGATGGCGATTACGTCAACCTGTTCGACCTCGCTGCCCAACAACAGGGTGGTGGTGGCAGTGGCGGAAACAACGCTGCAACCCAGGCTGCGGCCGCTGCTGCTGGAGCTGGTATTCGTGACCTCGGTAATCTCGACTTCTTGCGCAACAATGCCCAGTTCCAGCAACTCCGCCAGGTCGTTCAGCAGCAACCCCAGATGCTCGAGCCTATTCTTCAGCAACTTGGCGCCGGCAACCCTCAGCTCGCTCAACTTATCTCACAGCACCCCGAGCAGTTCCTACAGCTTCTTGGAGAGGATGGTGACGACGATGCGCCGTTACCTCCCGGTGCCCAGGCAATTAGCGTGACCGAGGCCGAGCGGGATGCTATCGAGAGAGTAAGCAAGATATTCACGGGGGTGATCTGAAACATTGTGCTAATTTTTTTCTAGCTGTGCCGTCTTGGCTTCGACAGAGACCAGGCGATCCAGGCCTATTTCGCATGCGACAAGAACGAGGAGTTGGCCGCCAACTTCCTATTCGATCAGCCCGACGAGGATGATCCGCCAGAGCACTAAGAAACTGACCCTTCTTCGTGGTCGACGTCGCTTCATTTCTTTGAGCTCTCCCCCGAAAACATGTCATGCCAACTTCTTCTTATGATATCCAGCAATAATCATAGGACCATTTGCGCTTTTACCTCGCCTATCCTACCTAGCCCAATCCTGCGAGATATTCGCCTCTTCTGCTTTGCAGGATACATCCATGCCTTAATCTGTTATTGTGGGGTATGTGGGGTGAAACCGGGACGTGTGGTTGGTTAGCCGGCATGACGTCCGTCCGTCCTCCTTCTCTAGCAGGCGGTGGCACTGAGAAGAGATGATGAATCGAGCAATGGTGATTGACGAGGATACGTACATTAGGTGGGTGGTCCCCTGGCCAGGTAGATAGGAAGATAGTGACTGTTGGCTTGAGATTTGCTAGCTAGCTATTTACTATAGTCTACCTGCCTAAGTAGTAGTCGTACTGCTCTATTATGAAGAAGAGGGACAGACAACAAAAAGATTCAGCAACAATTTAGTTTTCTTGGTGGCTTTTGCCTTGAATGTATGAGAGAGTGAGCTGTTCGTATACTTGATGTGATGGGGGCTCGGTCAATTCATCCCTTGTATTACATCAAGTCTGCCATGTTCTCCCTATGCCAACAACTGTCTCAGGAATATCTGACCAATGTAGGAGCATTACTCATTGAATCGTACTCTTTCCCTGCTAGGTACAACAGCTCTATTTCAGAGCTTTGTATAAAACAGCAATCGACCTCTTTTAGCTGCTGTACATGATTTATGTAGTTCTGTTGGTTGTCCCACTTACAGCGAAGTTCAACCAACACGGTTCGCAACGGTAAGTTCAGCCTGCTCACTTCTCTCAGGCTCTTTGTCCAAGAGAAGAGAAAGAAACGATGGGATGCAAGCAAGTCAGAGCTTGGACATAAGGTTCACGTCGCAGAGTACTCTTTTCAACCACAAGATATCCATCTATACACATTCACCAATGGAATGGGAAGGTGAAACATCCGGGACGAAGGTATAGTATCCGGTCTGGGCGGGCATCGCGTATGCGGTTACCTTTTTAAATAGATGAAGTGTGTGAATACTGAAGATAATTGAGCGCCTCGTCACCCGCTGTCTGTCGTTATCTGCTCGTTGATGATGATAGAGGAAATAGAAAAGTGAGTTTGCTTGTTGGATACATGTACACAGCAGATAGCCCCAAGGAATGACAGAGTCATTGTGAACTTGCTCATTTTAAGTACATACATACCAAGGTTTATTACTGACGTTATCTGGCAACTACGACCATCCGATCCAACGCATCTCCGAAATCGGGTTCCGTAAGAAGTAGTCTTATTTAAAAGGCGCATTTCTTGAATGTTTGATGGTTGTGCTGTGCTGCATCTGGGGTTGATCACGATGGATTCTGTTGCATTTAAGAACTGCCTTTTTTGAGCAATTGTGATTGGGACGAAGTTTGCAATTTAAGATAAAAGGGTACTGAAATAGAGCACGAGAATCAGAGTACTGCTAGCAGTGATAAAACAGAAGGTAATGATGAAGGTGTGTAGGTATAGAAATAGGGGCGTAGCTCCTAATATAAAAGAAATGAGGTTACGTAACGTAAGCCCTATTATACTTCCTTTATTGAGATAAAAATAATGCCCTTACTCTTATCTTAATACTCCTATAACATATATTTGAGGTCCCAGCCCTAGCTTTACTACTGACCTTCCACGGGTCGGGAAAAGAAAAAGCCTCCGTAGGTGCCTCGGTACCTCCCTCGTACGCGCCTCGATGCCTCACTCCCGCACGTCTCGATACTTCCCTCGTACGCGCCTTAGTATACCTCTATACGCAATACTATCGGTGGTGATCAGGCACTTTTAGGCGTAGCGAAGAGCGTACTGGCGCTTAGCTAAGGGTTTTTTTGACGTAGTTTTCTCCATAGGTTTCTATAAAGCAGTTTTTCTTTCTGCTATCCGTATATCTAACTTGTATTCGTAACTTCGTAAAGCGACGGCAATACGCTCGGCGTAACCGCGGTAGCTACCTGGTATCTAGCTTGCTTGCTTGTTTGCTGGCTTGTAATTTGGCTTGCTTGTAACAAAAAAGGAAATTCGGAGGCGAGGGCGCGGGTCGTGGGCAGGCATGTAGGTCTGTAGGCGTGTAGGCAAGTGTAGGCCTAAAGGCGAGGGCGAGGGCGAGGGCGATGGCGATGGCGATGGCGATGGCGATGGCGATGATGCCCTCGTACGCGCGTCACTCGTAGGCCTACATAGCACTCGAAAGCCCCTATAAGTACGTGCCGCGGGTCATGATTACCATTGAAATAGAGCCCGAGAATCAGAGTACTGCCAGCAGTGATGAAAAAGAAGGTAATGATGAAGGTGTGTAGGTACAGAAATAGGGGCGTAGCCCCTAATATAAAGGAAATGAGGTCACGTAACGTAAGCCCCATTGCAGTACTTGTGCAGAAACACAATGTTTGTCTTTTGGAATAAACGTAATCATTCACATCGGATATTTAAATGAATAAATCACTCCCTTATTTCTGGCTATGCGACTGTTTATTACCCATCTAACCCTGTCTGATCCAGCCAGCATGACCCTCCGATCCAGCGTGTTCCCGAACTCGTGTTCCACGAGAGTCGGCCTGTTTAAAAGGCATCGATGACGTTGCTCTAACCTCGTTTCTTCCTCTTCTTGTTCAAGTTGCCAGCACCCAATCCCAGCCCTGATGAGAATGCCCCTTGGGGATGGTATCATAACTAGATATATATAGGTGTGCGAGGTGGCTAGACTCGGTGGTGAGATCCAAGTATTCACGCTCAGGCGAAGTTGTAAACTCGAAGTCACACCCGTGCGTGTAGTCTACGGCTCGAACCAGTTGGACTGGTTTTTACTCAGTATAACTGTTACGGTAAAAATCGACGCCGATATTATCGAGTTGGTAATACCAGTCTATATCTACACCGTGATACACCCTCTAGATCGTTGGGGAGGGAAAGCTCCTACAATCGTCTGTCAAATCTTTATGACTCTAGATTCCCAACAGGTCGTTCTATATGCCTAGATCTCTGTATGTAGTACTAGCCGTTGGAGGTATTCGAATTTTTTCTATATATTGCTCTAAACCTTCGTGGCGAGCGTACAGATCGAATCCTAGCTGTAGATATTTATTTGATATAGTGGAACCGATTTCCGTTGAGTTAACTAAGCTAAGTACAAACCGGGCAAGCGTTGCGAGAAATAAATGGTATATATATCAACTAGACGTACCCAAGTTCTTGGTATAAACAAATTTTTATTTGAAAAATATTATAGATACTATCTTGATTCTATTTGAATCGATATTTAACAAAATTCCAATACATATTAACCATATATTACGATTATATCAAGTGGTTTTATGAGAAGGTATGCTAGAAATATGGCACTTTCTTTTTCGTACCATTAGCCGGGCTCATAATTGTCATGGTAAAAATCGATGCCGATATCACCGAGCTGGTAATACTGGTCTATTTTTCCCACACCGCGACAATAACTCAAGTAAAGCTCAAGAACTTAGCTCAAGTACCACCCACTGCAGCGAGACTTTAAGCTTCCGAGGCTTACTGCCTACTGGATAATTATGTGAGAATCATACCCAATAGTGCTTCATGTCCTCCCGAAAGGAGTCGTAATGTGAGAAACAAAATCGCATGACGAGTTGACAGCCAAGGGTTTTTTTTTTTTTTTGGGGGGGGGGGGGGAGGGGGGGCCGGTGCACCGGTGAAACGGGTGTTTCAGGGGGAGTTCAAAGCAAGGAGGGTGGGACAATTGGTGAGACTCTTTCATAACTTGTGCTTGCCTGTTTGAAGTAATGTGATTCCCTCTTCTAACAATAACACATCTCATTATAGGTTTTAACAAAGTAGGCTTCTTACTTGCTAGATACCACAGCACGGACGTACATGGATAAATGGTAGTTACACAGCATGAAAAAAAAAAAAACAAATTCATCCTTGAGGTGACTGCAATCAATTGAGATTGGGCGGGCTGAATACTGGGGTCAGGGCAGGCTGCTCCATTCGAAGAAGACTACCCCTACTTCCAATTGTTTGATCGAAGCTGGGTTACATCTTGGTCAATATCGAAGACCTCTGTTTCATGATATGGATTTGAACATTGTGATTAAACTGAAGATTGAGGCTACATCGGCAACCAGGACGTAGGGTACCTTTTAGATAAGCATGCAAATGAATAGCGCATACCTCAAGGTATTCTACGCCCTATAAAAAACTCCTTTATGCATGCCGCTTATTTGGGATTAATTATCGTAACTCAGCTATAACCCATATTATCCAACAACTATTGCCTGGCGATCCAGCGCGTTGCCGAACTCGTGTTCCATGAGAAAGAGTCTATTTAAAGGGGCGCATGACGTCACTTGAGCCTCCTTTTTCCTTCTCCTTGGCTAAGAAACGTCATCCCACGGCTCAAGTATGGCACTGGAAGAGAAGCTTTTTCTCATCCTACTGGCTGCTGGCAGGGTGGTGCGGGCGGAGATGAGGATGGTGGTGTAATGTGGTATTGTGCTGATTTGTCACGGAGGTGACAGCGGAAGTGGAAGTGAAGTAACATGTAGGTGCTGAATCACTGTAGTTGATCTCTGTAGCATGTATTGAGGTGATCTCCAGAAGAGAAAAAAGAAGTAAAACTAACTATGGAAGTGTTGCCTTATATAGGCGCTCTGGCCGGGGATACATAGGCTGATCCCCTGTCCTTGCATTACTTGGCGCTACTCTGACATATTCTTTGCTCGAGGTAGACCTTGAAGTCTAGCCGGATTACAGACATGATGGATTCCCCCGTCGCATTGATGGTGGTGGGCAAGCAAAGGTTTGTTTGAGTTTCTGAGTTTCCAACGCCTTTGCTGTTTTCACTGAAAAGAGGCGAGGGGAGATAAAGCTTTCACTCAGTGCTGACTCATATACACGACCTTGCTTTGATTTAGATCGGGAATTGCTAGGATGCCCTTTCTCGTTCTATGTGTTTCTGCAGCTTTCCAGGAAGTAGACAGCTCGATGCGTCCAGCAGCTGAAGCTTTATTGAGATTATCAGGAACGCTTCAAGTCTTGACCGTAACTGAGTTTTCAATATTTTGATTTCTGCTCTCACTCCGGCACTGCGTCGCACTTCTACAGCCATCGCCAGATGAGGGCAAAATGCCAAGCCCGCATTCTGGTGCCACTCAAGATCTCGGCATCTAATATAGAGTATTCATAGCTTTCCCCGAAGGACTGATCTAGGTTGGGTTGCGGTTCATGGTGCGTAGCTAGGCGGGTGAAAACTAGGAATAAGGAAGGGTATATAGTATATGGACACAGAATATTTGATATAAGGATAATCAAGTCGATATTTATGTGTAAGCAGCGTGTTATACCAGTTTATGAGGATTGGTAGATATCTTTTTCGCCCTGCTCATAAACAAAAAGTACTGGCCACAAGTAAATTTCATCCACGGATGAATAGTTCCATGATATCTGTTGCCGCCCTCCATTGCAATTCCACTGGGCGCGTACACACAGGAGTTAGTGTATGGATAACCGGTGCTTTTGTTCGAATGTTTGGGGGACATCATGGTTGGCGTAACCGATGATTGAGCTGCGGCACGAACACGATGCCTCCGCAGTATGTCAAGGTGTAGATTATCTGCATAAGCTTGCTCTTCTAGACAGAACGGCCATGATGCACGTAACATTACACTTTAGGCTATGATGATGATTTGAGAACATGACCTGGCTCGGCGCAAGCTAAACGAGTGCCGGAGCGCTGGTCATGCCCACGCACCTACACCAACGCACATACAGATGAATGATCTGCCATTTCTGGAGGGACTCGATGTGGAGAGTAGAGAGAAGGGAAATGAGGGAGATATTTATCTAAAAATTTACGTTAGTCGCCGCCTTTGCCTAAGCCAGGGGTTGGGCAAGTACAAGACACTATTAAGGGTTTCGCATGCGAAATATGATTGGGCTAATATACTAAGTGTATGTCGCAGTGATATACACAAAGCCAAGCGGAATCAAGCCCACATACTAAGGGCGATCAGGCTACACAGGTCAAACGAAGCGATGACATACCCGATCTGTATATAAGTTCCTGTATACTACCCTAGCATAAAAGTTTACGTGATGTGGGCTGATACTTACAGAGCTCTCTATAAATAGAGGAATCTCCTTTGCGCACAACGTTTGACCACACACTTGCTTTCAGCATTGTGAAACTCAAATTCCGCCATCACTCGCGTTTCTGTGTCAAGCTCTCAGTGAAGAATTGAACAGCCGCCAGCCAGCGACGACCTGGAGCAGCCTTGCTATCGATACACGTCTGCGACCCAATGGGTGAAGAATAGGAAATTTCTCCTGAAGCCTATGTTACCCAAACGGGACGTCAGCTTGATTGGCTGATTGTAGGGCGGTTTCCAGTTCTGGATAACGGTTCCAGTTGCCCTGTTAGCTGGATCTGCGATCCGCCCATCCGTGCTAGGCCTCGAGGAGTCGACAGTGTTAGAGAGGATTATTCTATCGTCCGTGGGAAAACAGAGTTAGAATTAACACTTGTACGTGAGTGAGGAGTCTATGCATCTCTGCTATGCTTGGCTTTCCTCAAGACTTCTTGGCACTCTATATGAAGTGTCTTAAGTGATAGATTAAATGTTCCGTTTTGTTCTGTTATATTTTGGGTTGCAACTTGGATAGACTACTCTAGATTGTGTAATATAGCGTGTGAAGATATGTCGTACCTGATGCATAAGCAGATTGTTAGTAATAAAATGAGTGTGAGCAGTCTGCTATGCTGGCTGGACTTGGATTAAGATATATAAGATCACGGGTCCCTCCACGCTTGTACACAATGGACAACTATCATCCCAGCGTAAACAGACCAGCAGGAGCTTATTTGCTATACCGTTGATGGGTATATTCTTGACTCAAGGCATTCATTAGGCTCTCAATGTTTGAAGGCATCAGGCTGATGAAGAGGCTCGGGCTTTTCAACGAGTATTAGGACGCCATCTTATCAAATTTTCCTCATTGCGGTGATCACGTTGAGACGACGGTGTCTTATTGATTCTACCAGATGGTTGTGTGAGCTCGGATCGCCAGTTTCCCGGGATATTCTCTATTGTCAACTCCTTGTCAACGGTATTTAGATCCACGCCAGCAGTCACGGGCTTCATATATGAATCGTGGCGTGGTCCATACAGAAACAATCCCACATATCTCGAGGCACCCCTAGGTTGAGTGGCCAATTTGGCTGTAAAACCCGATCTACAAGATCAATCGGGGCATACAGGTCTACCCCTAAAATAATGTCACATTCCACAGTAGGGGAATACAACAGTCTTGTTCCGCTAATGTAAAATATCAATCTATATTTATAAACGCCCTCACTATAGGAAAATAATGACTTTTTCTCAAAATAAAATCTAATAGTTTTTGGCGTTCTATTGGGCTGTTGCTGAGTTCCGGTTTTCTCAAGGTTATTTCAGGAGTGGTTTAAAATAGTGCTTTAGGCCTATCGGAGGTATAATTGTACTTGACAAGTTGCCATTATTACATGGGAGACACCTGTGCATGTATGTATCGGCTCTCGCTGAAAGGAAGATCCACCATACTTGTAGGATCTTGTCGCGGCTCGGGGCCCCACATTTAGGTTCGGGGGCTTACATACATCTGTGGGACCGAACAGCTGCAGATAATGAAGAGTAGCCTCTCCAGTCACGCCCCGACAACAGTCTACCTAGTTTGTAGCTGGTAATTGTGACGAGCAGGCTACGTGCGTTCTATACATTTGTGAGAAAAAAACCAGTACAGGGAGAAAATTTGCTGTTAATTGTTGTTTTCTTAATACGGAGCCCCTAGGACCGGAGGGTCCGGCATTTGAAATCGGAGCCCCCCACACTAAGATTATCCCACCGGAGATGCTTACGTGACCATCACCCCATGAAACTTGCACATAATCTAGCCAATTTGGCCGCCTGTACTCTATTCAAGCGGCTCGATGACTTTATACACACGGGGGACTTGCCCAAGTTTCGGCGATCCTGCTCTAGTAAGTAATGACGCTAGCCAATCAGGGACTATGAAACAATGATCATTCCTTTCTCCATCCATTCAGCACACAACTCTGACTCACACACCGTGTTTAGTACCTTCCCTTCGCGTCGTGTAAGTTATCCGAGTAACCGTCTAAGTTAAGCGAACTCCCGTGTCCGATATTTGACTTCAATATCATTGTCATAAATAAAGAAATAGACGACATTGGGTTGGATATGGCAACTGGCTTTGGCCAAGCTATCAGCCCTCGACCAATCAGAGGCGACAAAGCACTTAACCATATCATTTGTTCACTTTAGCATACAGTTTCAATATGTCTGATATACCCCAGATCCAGATTCTTGATAAGAAGAACTACTTCACTCAAGCCCTTGTTTCCCTCCCGGACGCTGTACCTCTCCCACCCTTGAAAGATTCCTCACTTCGCATCAGAACAGTTGTACTCACAGTCTCACTGAACACAATAGCGAATGCCACCAAAAGCGAAGTCCTATCCTCATGGACAGTTTATCCACAGCCCCCAACTACCCCTGTACCTTACAATGACACCTCTAAATATGGCTGCATCAACATCTGGGGATACGGGCAAGTGATCGAGTCGACATTCGCGGGCGTGAATAAAGGTTCTTACGTCTACGGGTATCTCCCCGTTGGAACGCTGCCCTTCGATATCATAGTTGAGACCAGACCCGGGGTGCAAGGTCATGTTTTCGCCACAAATGCGTCCCGCCAGCACCTACTAGCCGTGTATAACCGGTATATCGTACACCCAGAAGAGGAGCTTTCTGGTGAGATCACCAGAAAATCCCCCACGCTCGCCTTCAATTGTGCAGTCCGCATCATGCATGAATCGGCTTTCGTGCTGAACAACTGGTCATTCGCGCCCAACCCGGAACACAGCGTGCCCCTGAGCGGGTTGCACAAGTCTTTCACGCCCGAGTCGACAGATCTGACCGATGCTACCGTCATCGCTCTTGCGCCCGGATCGAAGATTGCGTTGGCTTTCGCCTGGATGCTACGGAATGAACGACCGGGAGCTGCGCAACCGAAACGAGTTATCGGTGTCGCAAGCGAACATTCTGTCGATTTTGTCAAGGGGACAGAATTCTATGACGAGACTGTCTTGATAAGTGACGACCCAAAGGCACTGCTGGGGTCTTGGAATGTCCCGAAAGATAAAAACGTAGTGCTCGTCGACTTTGGCGGACGTGCAGGTTCCGGCAATAGCTGGGCCGCTACGCTGAAGCCTGTTTATCCCAAATTCAGGTTTGCGATGATCGGAGTCGAGGTACTAGAAGGGGCAACTGGCGATGCGGTAAACACGGCCCTCAGTTTAGGAGGAGTGCCGTTCAACTTTTCCCAAGTGCGCGATGCGGCCATCGAGAAGTGCGGAGAGGCTGAGTATTTCAAGTCAGTAGCTCTGTCACTTCAATCATTCCGGCAAGTCAGCATTGCTGGTTTTGAAACGCAATTCGAGGAAGGTATGGAGGCTGTCCTGAAGGGATATGAGGCTTTCTGCAAATCTGAGGCTAGGTCGAATACTGGCTTTATCTATAAAGTGTAGTGTTTTGTTTTCATTCTTATGTGCATGTACTTATATAGCCCCTTAGCTAGCAAAAAACCCCTGGCTACTTCAGGGCGTGAACTGCATTGTTGGGTTTCTTTAATACCATGGCAAACGATTGTTCCAGCTCTTGTATGACCGGTGTTTCAAGTACAAGTCCGATGGCAAAGTTGACGGGCAACATGTAGTCAGGCCTTACGAGAAGCAAACTTTATGAGAATCAAACCCCTGCGATGTGCGCTGTGATGATTGACAAAATCACACTAGCAATCAGCGGGCACTTGATGCAAAATACCCTAGAGGTTCCATTAACACTTATACTCGTGTCAGCCATTTGTAATTTTGGACCCTATTTATTGAGCTCTGATAGCCGTGCACCCCCCTCACATAGATATACTTAAATAACTAAGTCAAATCTTTATCTATAAGAAAGAATTTTATATCAAAATTTTTCTAATTTTTAGAACTTTAAAATAAAAGTTTGAAACTATAAGTAAAGCTAGTTTTTATTAAAATATATTTAGTTAAAATTTTATTTTTAATAAAATAATCGATAAAATATATTAAATAGTTTTTAACTATTTTGTAACTTAAAATTAAAGTTGCAAATTTATAACTTATATCATTTTAAAGCTTAAAAAATTAGAAAAATTCTAGTACTAAGCTTATCTTTATCGATAAAGATTAACTTAGTTATTTAAGTAAATCTATATAAGGGGGTGCACGGCTACCAGAGCTCTTTGTTCACTAGATTTGTCAAATCGCTTTGACTTGCCTGCAGCGCTGGTCTCGAACCGATACACTACAAAAGTTGCAATCTATTTTAGGGAGTGACGACAGCCATTCCGCTTTGTCAAAGTCCATGCGTAACCTCTATGACACACAGAGAAAGAGATGCTCGCAGCTTCTCGGGAAACTAGACAAGACGGCGACTCTCGTTGCACCGACAACGATCAAAGAAACTAATTTCCTGAGAAAATAATTTCAAACAGAATTGCCAATTACGATCTAGCTGTGGTCATATCCCCATTGCCTCAACCAATTGACCATCCACTCCGGACCGACCGATGCCACAGTCGCCAATGTCTCAGAAACCCTTTGTGCGCCATCTGTCTTGAGTCTTGTCATATTCTCAGTGACGAGACTCTCATAAAAGTTGACGAGCTTTGCCGCAGGGTCGACAGTAGCGAAGTCTTCCAGGTCGGCGGAAGTGCTGTTATGCAGTTCATCAACCCAAGTCTGAAGTGGAATCACTTCAATTGCCGTCGTCTCTCCGCCGCCCAGTCTTTGGACAATGCTTGGCACTAACTTATCCCAGGTTGTTGTCCGCGGGTTGACGGTATGATAAACAAAGGCACCTATTCTTGATGGACCGTCGGAACATGATACCGGGGACAGAGCCAACTCGACGATGATGTTGCCGAGTATGTCGCCGAGTATGTCGACGGGGAGCCAATCTATCGTATTGAGTCGTCCTAGAGACCCAGGGAGCTTCCCCAGGTATCTCGAGCTTGCAATGAGACTTGGCAACCACTCTGTCTTCGGCCATACCCCAGCTGTGGATGTCGGACCAGCGACTTGACCAACGCGGCATATCGTACATGGGATATCCGCATCCCGCACAGCGGCGTCAAGGATACGCTCCGAGAGAAACTTGGATTGCCCGTAGCAGCTTGCCTCAGGCGTATCTCGATCTGCATAGACCTCTTCGTTCATGTCTCCGGCAAGGCCGCTGACGGCACTAATGCTGGAGATAAAGAATACTCTCGCATCAAAGCGAGATAAGGCCGAAAAGTGAACGAAATCCTTGGCGCTGTCAATATTACTAGCAAATGAGTCTATCGACAGATTAAAGTCGACCTTCCAGGCATTATGAATGATGTGCGTCACGCTGCCCAAGAGTTCCTTGTAAATACGTGTTGGGAGTCCGAGGTAGGGAAGAGAAAGGTCTGCTTCGAGAATCTGGAGTTTTGAGGTCAAGGGTTCAAGGCCCCTCGAATTTTGCGTCTTTCTCTGTCGTACATAGGACCCAGGCCCGCGGCAGAGACAGTATATCCGTGAGACTTGAAGACACCTTTGTAAAGAGTCAAGAATGTATGAGCCCAACGAACCGGTCGAGCCAGTCAGCAGCACCGTGAGACCATGTGCAGATGATGGCGAGAGAGCAGGTCTCCCACTGATTGGTAAGGAGGCAGTATAATTTTGGTATAGCCCTTCCAAGTACTCTGATGTAATTTTGAGATCTGCTAAATCGTCATTGATAATATTTGAAACAGCATCCGTAAGGGCAGCCAGGGTAGGGTTTGCATAAATCACAGCTGGTTTGACTCTTGGACGTGCACCACTTTTAGTGCTTGTGATTGAAATAACCTCCTCGGTGAGTTTTCTCGCGATCCCCAGCACGTGCAGAGAGTTCATCCCTACGTCAAAGAGATTTGTGTCTGCCGAGATGGTCACCGTGTCTATGCTAGTGCAGTTTGCGATGATAGTCTCGATATTTATTTCGGGGTGAGCATGGACGTCCCGTAGCATCATTTCCGAGGACTCTTCGTTGTTCCTCATATCGTCGTACAATGCGTTGAGCTCTGAAGCGTACATGTCGAGTGTCGCCTTGCGCTGCACTGTACCCTTGCCGGCTCTAAGCATCGGCTTGTCTGGCCAAGTGAACATGACCATTTGATGAAGAATGCAGCCATACGATGGACATAGCTTATTAGCCATTTGTATCGAAGGCCAAATCGACTCGAGCAGCTTTTCCTCGGCGTCTCTATCCGCGGGTGGGTTGGTAGCCTCAACTAGGAGACTGGTCTGGAAACGGCCGTGGCCAGCGACAAGCACCGCGCTCACCGCGAAGTTAGCGTTGAGGACACCTTCCATCTGAATTGGATTGAGCTTCTCTCCGTTCGCAAAAACAATGATGTCGTCGGTGCGGCCATGGTACAACCAATAGTCAGGCTTAGCCGGATCCGGGTGTTTAAAGTACAAATCTTTCGTAGGCCATTCCGTGAGATGCGGAAAGCTTGCGAATACACCTTGATACGTGCGGTGAGGTTCGTCTCGAACGATCACTAGTTCGTATAGCTTGCCCCCTGACAGTGTGCCAGGTACATGACGGTATTCGTATCCGAGATTGCGATGCTGGCGTATATAAGGCCGGTCTTGCCGGTCCTCGGCCATCTGCCTGGGCAGTATACCACATTCTGTAGACCCGAGACAACTCATCAATCTGGTTTTTGTGATAACAAGATCGCCAACTGACTTAGGGCAGGGTCCACCACCGAAACCGATCATGTCAAGGCGACTAAGGTTAGCCAAGTGCTCGGGTGTTTGAACCAGGTCTATGATTGTTGTTGGGGTGACGAGACTGGATCGTACATCGCCGTGGACATGGATGCTGTTCACGGTTTCGGCTGAGGGCGGGAAGGGACCTAAGACGACGGTGAAGTTTCCATAGAGACACCCAGGAAGCAGCATGTTGATCTCCGCGCAGTGGAAAAGTGGAAATGCCAAGTAGACTCGCTGCCCTTTACACATCGCGGGGAATGTGCTTTGGCCATCTTCCATGGCTGCAAATGCATCTAGGGCCGCCGCAAGGCCATGGGTCTGTACAACTGGCTTCGGCAAGCCCGTTGAGCCCGAAGTGTGTAATACGACGAATGGCTCATTCTGTGCTTCGATGGTGAACTCTCTTTCATACGGGTATGGTCTTTCGTCCGCCTCACCAGCAGCCAGCCAGCCTTCCGAACTTGAGACCTCGATATGACGTAAAGGCTTCGATGCCAGGATGTGGGGGATAGCAGGCAATTGAAAGCCGACAGGAGTTAGCAGTACATCGCAGTTTGTCTCGTTCAAGAGATACAGATGAGCCTCGAGGGTATTGCGCGGCGAACTGAGGAGCAATTTGTAGCCAGTCTTGATCGAAGCGAGGAGGACGATGGCGTAGTTGAGATCTTGCCAGCCCATGTAAAGGATTGTGGGGAAATGCACACCGCGACCTAATGACTCCTCGATAAACCAAGCACATCGATTGACGGCGCGGGCAAATCTGGCCGCTGTGATGTCCAGAAAGCCATCACCTGGATGCCTGGTTTTCGCGATTGAGTACAGAATGCGGGAAGGATCGGAAAGCGCCAGCTCATCCACGATGGACGGCAATAATCGTGTGTTAGTTTTTGCAGACATTTGTGAGAAAGGGGGGATGTATCGGGAGGGGCTATACCGATGTCAAGAAGTGCTGAGCACCTTGTTGTTGCATCAATGTTCTGTGGAGTGACTATGATGTTTGAAGTGTAAGAAAATTGTTGTCAGATGAGTAGGAGCGGGGTAGTGCTTTAAGTAAGGGCCTTTGTATCCTGCTCTGAAGAGTCTCTTGAGTGTTAGGCTGATTGTCACAAATAGAATCATTCATGTGAGCTATACGTTCTCCGAGGGTTCCCTCTCGGGCCGTGTGTTACGCACCTCAGTTCATGTATGTATACTAGGTAACTTACCTAGGTGAGTGGGACTTTCGGTAACAGATGGTTTAAGCAGGATTCAAGACCCGGCTGTTCGCAGGCGAGAATTATCTATGTACTCTCGGGTTAATGGGCTTGGCGCATATAAGTATTCATCTGTAAGTAAGTGCTTCAACTTGTTGTCCTCCATATGCAAGGGGTGTACAGGGAAGTGCCAGTGATCATCAAAGCGGTAATCATAGGTCATTGGTATCGCAGACTGATAGGTAAGTAGGTAGATACCTACCTAAGTCTCTCGAAGAGTGCCTCAATCATTCCAGGCCCAACCGACAACACCATATCATTACAGGCTCTTTCAAACCATACTCTACTGGACGTTGCCAGTAAACAGCCCCAACACTACCGATATTATCACCTCGCATCACCGATTGCACCTAGGCCGTTGACCAAGTACCCCGTTTGTGATCCGAGATCTAGAGCTACTCCTGTAGGTAGGATTGCGCGTTGGAGTTGAACTGAACATGCTCACTAGAAACCTTTTGCCAGGGCTTATCACTCTATGCATGGTCGCCAAGCCTCTTGAGTTCTTCCATCTTTCCTGTGGTGCTCGACGCTCAGTACGGAGTATACCTCAACTTGAGCTTCCACATTCCTGCTGACACCTTACCCCCGGTCTTCAACTGCCTCTTCTCTTCAAATGGCTTACAGAAATTACTTGATCGTGTTTAACAAAGATCCATGCTGCTGCCTACCTTTCCCTCACCTTGATGACATTATACAGACGCCCACACAGGCCATCAAAACATAAGGTAGTACTATCAGACATCTCTGCACCATATTAGACATTTGCAACTTCTTGAACAGAATAGCATGATAAGATCTATGGTTGGTACATATTGTGAAGTGTTTGAGGGCATCTAAGTCAATTATATCAACTTGATCACTCTATTTAATTTAAGAGCTATACGGCTGCAATGAGCTTAAATTCAAATAGGTATAGGGATGTAAGAAGCAGCTTAATATACCAGGTATAAATAGGTAATAGTTAAGAAGTATACTTGCTATAGTCAAGAAGAGAAGTCTTCGTATTATTTACAGAGCATAAATCAAATGCTGAGAACGTCAAATCACAACCTGGACCGGGACAGAGCCGGACCACCCTCTGATACATCTTCAAGCCCTGATTTCCCTGGAGCAAAACCATTGGTACATGACGCACGGCATGTGCCACTTCCGTACTGGTCTATGCTCCCGCTCATACAAAGAGGCATGAACATCTCTCCATTCGCTTATTCAAAACAATTTGTATGTTGACAGCGTCAAAGTCTGGTTTGGACTAGGACAGACAGGCCAGGAACTATGGATCTCTGTTCGAAAGACGGTCGACCATTCCCGCTAAAGCAGGACTGTTAGACACTCTCATCCCTATCATACTGACACCAGAGACTGAACGACATACTCTCGGCTCATAGCTCCGTGTCGCCTCCTGACTTTTGCGTCGACTGGCTGGCGCTGCTTAATGCTAATAGCAGTGATTCGAGCAGATATAGAGTTCGGTGTACGGTCGACACAGCACGTCCGGAAGGGTCTGCTCTTCCATCACTATCATTCCATCTGGCCTATATACCTACGTGTCTGGGTCATCTATATGTTCTAGGTATCGCTTCTACGAGGATCTATACAACATAGGAAACCATACCCTCGTCGATTTGGCTCAGCAACCTAAGCTCTATATCGCAAAAGTTTCGGGCTGTAGAGCCTACTGAGGGCTGGGAAAAAGGCATGCAAGTAAAATAAATTTTTATTACTTATGCTGCGGACTAAATATGCACAATAATTGAAAGGCCAGCTTGATATACCGAAATAGGGGTGGTGATTACGTAATCACAATGTGTTGTATTTTCAACACAATTAGCTTAGCTTTAGCAAGGTGGCAGACCTGGAGTGATCATCAACCAGGGAGCCCATAATAAAATTTCGCGTTGAGCTTTTTCATATATATGTTTCTATGCATGAGTGTTCAAGTTACAAGAATTCATTGATTTTCCAGTTCACAGTGCCCTTCAGGGGCTCGCGCACCTCACCCTTGAGTGGTGTTGGTCGTGTTGAGCCCTCATCTCGGACCCGATTTCAATACTACGGACAAATAGGTCATAGCTACGACATATCCCTCTTGTAATTCAGAAATAAAGACTTGCAAAAACAATTTGGTATCTACTACGTTGATGCCTCGGAGACCATTTTTGTCTAATCCTTGGCATATCTAGTTGAATTTCCATTTATTTTGTGCTTTTGGTCATAAGTGTTCCGGCTGTCGATATCACCGTAACAGAAACCTCAGACCTAGTCTTCAGATCTAATCTAGCTCCCATGTAGACCATTCTTGTTCCCAACCTGGCGATCGTTAGCTTTCTGCTTTCTTAACTACCTATCACTGCTACAAGCCCTATCATCAGTCTGCATCCCTCATATGGCATGACTTCAAATCCACCCCCGCGAACTGACTGCCTATTCCTACTAAGTCATGACTGAGGCCTTGTTCCGTGCGAGTATTCGTGTCTTTCACAGACGTGTGATCAGGTTTCTGCAGAGTTGCCTTCTTGTAGATCTCGGCGTGTGAAGACACTGCGGACTCATGTTCGAGGACGGCTTTCGTGGTTGAGGTTGATCGTGAGCCCGAGGGGCTGGGAATTGTTAGTTTTTGTCAAACAAGCATAGCCGGCGCTCCTAAACATGTTAAACACAACGGACTGACATTTTGTCTTGCTTATACCCCGTATGTCTGCCACCAGGAGTGGTAGATGGTTTCATATTTTGTGTAAGTGAAGTACAGTGCTGGCAGTCTTTAGGTATGTGAGGGCAATAGAAACTGGTAAACAGAATGGATGTGGGTTGAGAGAGGCAGTCCCGAGGATGGTGGAAGAAGAGACACTCATTTTATATACGTTGGTTCATGTCGCCAGCTCAGGCATCTTCCGTCCTTCCGTGGTGGGCTTTGCCCGAGCAGAGGATTTGCGCTCACCGTCTGACACGACCAAGGCTCGTTTTAGGTACAAGATGCACTTCTGTGAGACAGAAGCCGAGTCTCGGATCCATCTCGCCAGCGACGACATGTACAGTTTGCCCATAATTAGCTACTTGTTACCTGTCGCCCAATGTACCTCTACAACAGAGTGGTTGGTCACATTGTACCGACAGTCCTCGTTAGTAATACTCAACATCTGCTTGACCGTTGTTTTGGATGGCTGATGATTCTGATGATCCTTCCCCGAGCGTCATATTACAGGATTTCGAGAACATGAGGCGAGCTTCGATTGGCTGTTGTCTTTATGTCGTTGATTTGGCGATACAATATCCCGCATGTTGTGGTTGTCCATCACGGGCCTGAACGTCGGATCCGACGCATGTATTTCTCCGCGCGGAACAGCCACTCGGCTCTGATTGGTTTGTGTACTCCTGTTGCAGACCACCAAGTCCAGAATCAGCCACGACAGGTAGGGGTATGATGTAGGCTAGATCTTCGTGTCATCCGAGCATCTCTTTCGTATATCCCCATTGGCGGCTGTACTTTTGTTGGCCCACAGAAGATGCACGCAATGAACCTGCCGTTTCAAGGAGCTGCCTGCGTGGATTGATTTTGCGCGCCACTGCTCAGAACCATGGCTTGTGATTGGTGTTTGTTCTTTTGTAGAAACCAAATATGGAGGTCCGCCTCATTTTTGCTGCCGGAGTAGTAATAAGGTTGTTCGCGTCCCGTTGCCCGGAACGCAGCAAGGTACAGACGAGACTCTGCTAAAGGAAAATTATATAAGTAGGTCATTCGAACCCGCGATTCGAGAGACTTACCTGAACCATATCACTCTCCTTCCCATTGCTTTCTTCTGTTCCCTTAAGCCACCGACTGATTTCGTCTTTGCTGTTCCTCCGTCTTATCAAGACAGTTTTCACCTAGCCATATTTTTGATTCCCGTCTATTACGATCACTCTGTCATGGCGGCACACTGGTCTGAGAACCCAGACCTCTTTCTGCACGTCCCCTTTGCCCGAAGATGGGAATGTCACAAACCAACCATTCAGAACTTGTATATCACCCAAGGACGTGATGTTAAAGATGTTGCCGCGGTGATGAAAACACAGTATCATTTCGATGCCAAGTAGGTCGAGTCCCCTCCGAGAGTGTGACATCTAGAAACGCTCACCCTGCATACCTCTACGTCTCGCCGCCTGGCCTATCTTGTGTCTCCCTTGCCGTGTCATACTGACTGAATTTGGCAACGATTAGTCCCCGCCAATTCAAGCATCATCTCAAGAAATGGGGCATCACAAAGATTGTGCCGAAGGCCGCCAAAGATCAAGCAATCAAAGCCATCGGCAAGCGGATGCGCGAAGGAAACAGCGTTGTGGGTGTCAAGTACAGAGGCGAAGAGATCGACAAGAAGCGCATACGGAGATATCTCCGGGACGAGTCTCGGCTTGACCGAGACTGGAAGTTGATCAATGTCATGTAGGCTGTTGCAACTTCATCATATATCCTTCGGGAGAACTCAGCTGACAGTCTTATGACAGCTTTGGCACCTGGAGTCTCCCATACAAAGCCTTGAGAGCTTCATTGATGACTTCCGCTGAGCATCCGTCACCTTTCACTGGCGACTGGTCGACTCCAAGTGAGATATCCATCTTGAGCCCTCACTACTCATTAGGAGCCCCTTCGCCTGGCCAAGTCTCGTCTCCGGCAAACGCACCAACACCGACAACCATCGCGATCCGAGTCAAGGCTCAAGAAGATCGGGCGCGATTGCTCATTCAAGGAAGGACTGATGAGCTATTAAAGGATATGTCGTCGTCTGAGAAAAGGTAATGTCTACAATAGCTTTACCAAGAATGTGCTAACACGTTGAGTAGTGTCGCTGCAACCTGGCTGTATGAGCTCTGGTTCTTCGCCTTCACAACCTCAAAGCACTGGGGAAGAGGCCCCCGCCATTGGACCCCAGAGCTTTTGCAATTTCGTAGTTTCAAGGATAAATCAACAGCCGCCAATACCCCTGCAGCTATCATGGGCACTGATCAGGACATGGAAGATGACCACGATCCTCCTTCGCTATGCCTATGGAGTATACACTGTTGGCTTCCTGCTTACGAGCGCGTTCGCTCACCTTCGCCTGAGGATCATGATGATACTGATATCGGGGCCAATCCACGGTCGTGGCCAAGGTGGACTAACATTCCAAGTTCGAAGGAGTTCATGAAATGTTTCCGTGAAGCTTTGCAGATGAATTCGTTCTCTAGTCTCAACGTCTCCGACATCCCTTTGGCGACCAGCAAGATCGCAAGCGCGGTCTCCAATTCGCCAGAACAGCTGCACGTCGAATCGATAGGATTTGCTATCATCGCTCGCAACGTCGAACTTCTCGAAGAATTGTTGAGTGAGGACGAATCTCGAGCACTAGATTTAACCGGTCTTTTCCCATTTCATCTTGCTGCTAACTATCTTGACGGTTTCGAGGCATGCTGCGGAATTCTCGCCTCCCTTGTCGGTATCCTCGGGGGAAGGAATCTTATCCGCAATCTTTATATTAACGGCTTTGGTCACACTGTTTTAGACAGCCTGATGATGACGATTTTGAAGAGTCATACGTCATGCACACCTCTCATGGTGGACGAACGCTTCAACAAAATGCAAAGGTTCGCAGGCGAAGATATGGACATATGCGGTCGCTGGGATGCGGATTCGTTCTGTGTCCGCGACAACAACGCCAGAGGCTCTCCCTCTATTCCGAAGTCTTGGAAACACGCCTTCTGCCACACATCAGCACAAACTGTTTGCCATGCAATCATAGCCATCTTCGGAAGACCGTATTCACCTGACATCAATACGCCGAGCGGACTCTTCACGAAGTCGTGTTCCAAATGCAACCGAAGACTTACCCCTGGTCCACTGCACACGCTCGTCATCGCCGGATTTCACGTCGCCCAGTATGGATTCGAGGGTGAAACCCTCTTCGGTGTCCTTGCTTGTCTCGTCTGCTTGTTGTCCATGGGTGCTGACCCCACCCAGAGTACAGAGCTTTCCATAGACGAGCTTCTGGGGAGAAACAATGACCAAGAGTGTCGTCACAGTCGCCTTAATCCCGTGGAACTTGCCGAACAAGTCCCCGAATTCATCCAGACGTCGTGGACGGACGAAGTACAACTCGGGTGGACAACAATCGTGGCAATCCTCCGACTCGCGCGGCACGAACGAAACCCTGCTAGACACCTGACGGCCAGAAGGAGACGACAAGAGCTACACTTCGACTTTGATCGCCACGGAGGGTTGGCAGACTACTCTTCTTCAGAGGAATCCGACGAGGATGATGCTGATGAGGGTTGGTGTCCACACAAAACAGGTTATCACGACAACTTCTACTGCGGGAGTAAGAAGCTTGGCACACTGTGGGCAGCCATACAAGCCGAGTTGCTCACCTACCGCCGCCTGCAAGATGGAGAGCCTTGGCTGTCAGCAAGCTTCAGCATGCGAGCTGTGCTTGATGGAGCCAACGACAACGACGGATTTACCAGACTTGCATTGGTTGAGATGGAGATGCTGAAACCGTGGTGCGTTTGTGGACGTTTTGTGGATGCTCGCTCGAGTAGTCTTCCTACCACCGAGGAAGCTTGTTCTTTCTATTTTTCCAATTTAGAAGATTGGGAAAGGAGCAACTTTATCTATGTGCCGTATATGTATATTGGAGAGGATTCAGACTCCGAGGCTGAAGATTAGCGTTTGGAAATGGATCATAACAACGATTCCTAAGGACGAAGACTCTGCTGGTGAGCAGTGAGAGAGTGGCCTTTTTGAATTTACCTTTACTATACTGGGTAATAATCATCCTTTGAGTTCCACTTAAGCCAATGATCTTGACTAGGCTTTATGGATTGTTTTGACTGAGATGTAAATTAGGTACAGACAGCGAAGTCCATGTGGCATAGGTATGTACCTAAGGTAGAGAAGAATGGTGAAGCTAGGAACTAGAACGCAAGTACAGACCACAGCTGACAACCAGGGTTGGTGGGATGAAAGGTGGTACCCTAGTGCAATTGGCAGTTACCATCACTTAGGTATATTACGCATCTGGGCACGATGTCATAGACCTACACTCATCAACATCATTACCACCTAATAATTCAACTTTTGGAAGCCAGCTACAAATCAATGCATCAGGCTCTATTATACTAGATCTGAAAACCCCTGCAGTTGAACCTGATTACCACGAATCTTTACCTCTGTCAATCAATATCGGAACCCTTGAGAGGATGAGATGTCTACCTAGGTAAGCATGACTGAGAATTCCGCTGCTCGTCTGGCATGCATTGTTCAGGTATTTCTGATCGATGCCGTTGTCTGCATTAGGTTTAGATGATGGATGATAAAGGTTGCTCCTGCATATTCCACCTGCCCGATTCTATTCCTTTAAGTGCCGTTTCAACTACAATACAATTTTTTCTGGAACCCCCATACTTTCTGGGTAGCACTTATTGGTTAAAAGCAGTCTTGGCAGACTCGGATTGGGTTAGAAACCTTATCGATGCCAAGAAAAATTTACAGCCTATCATGTAGTATGGGGGTCCAGAGAAAAAAGTATTGTAGTTGAAACGGCACTTAAAGGAATACGTCAAGCAATTTGCAATTAGGGGTGTGGGTACGACTCACGCCTGTTCTCAACAGTGCCAAACCACTATCTTTTATTCACGACTATGGTTTAATATTTTATGGTGCTTCCCATCACATTATTCATCATCATCATCATCACAATATCTACCGCTTAGCTTAGTATAGATAGACAGGCCAGGCTCAACTTAAAGGTAGTGCCATGCAGACCTCGAGAGTAATTGAGAACAGTGCGCATGCGAGTCGATATATAATAAATCAAGAGGAGTATAATACAGCAAGACAGCTGCGTTTCAGGGGTATCAAAATAAGAATGGAGCATCAGAGAAAAGGATTATACAGGAAGTCCGGCTCGGCGCGCTTGCTGCTCACTCATGACATGTCTGCATCCTAAGCATCGTCATCTTCATCACCGCCGTCTTCATCATGTTCTTGATCATGCTCATGCTCATCCTCTTGATCCATGTCCACGTCTGGATCCTGCTCCTCAACTTGTTCTTCAGGCATCTGATCCGCATCTTCCTCGATGACCTCCATTTCGTCCCCTCCATCTCCACCATTATCACCAGGCGCAGCACTCTCTTTCCCCTTCTTCCCTGCCGCAGACGCCTTCGCAGTGGGCATTCCATCATCATCGATAAGACCAGCAGCTTGCCTCTCCTGTCTCAACTGCTCGATCTCGCGCTCATGCTCCTCCGCGAGCTTGGCATGCTCGGCCAGGATCTTATCCTTAGTCTGCCACTGCTCTTGGGTAGCCTTATACGCCTCAAGATCAATGCCGACCCTCTTCTCGCCGCGTACCATCATAGCTGCATTGACGCGGTTGGGGCGGAGTCTCTCTTCCTTGTTGAACTTGAGCTTGATGGCACGCCGTGTTTTGTCGGGAAAGAGATTGGAGATAGTCTCGAAATCGGTGCCGAACATGCCTAATAGTCGGTAGAATTTCTCGGTATCCTCATCTGTCCAGAAGTTGGCGCCCGTGGGTTTCTTGGAGAAGGAAGCGGAGTTGATGAGGTTCGTGAACTCGTTCTCTTCTACAACTTCGAGATTGGACATGTCTTGATTATGTCGGTTGACGATCAGCGATGCAGCATGGACCACAATTTGGCCATCGACAACATCGTAGCCGACTCCCTGTCCGGCGCCGGAGTCCATGGCAGCAGCGCCCATCTCAGCCAGGGCGGCTCCACGAGATCCATTTTCGTCAGCGGCATCTGGTTCTTCAGCAGCGCTAGCAGCAGGCATAGCTGGGAGAAGGCCCATTCTCCTCTTATCTCGCTCGAGCTTTTTCAGACGATATTTTGCTCGTGCCTCTCGAGCGCGGTCCTCGATCTCTTCGGCGTGCTTGAATGGCTTGCCGATGCCAAGATCCTTGGTCAACTCGCCGACGGTCATGGTTGTGTGGTCAACTGTTTGGCTTTCGGCGTCCTCGGGAAGTTGCTTGCGCCGAGACTGCTTCTTCGGGGCAGGAGTAGTTCCGGCTTGATTGGTCTCAGCTGAGGGTTGTTTGCGTTGACGTTTTCTTTTAGGGGCGGAGCCGTCCGCCTCGGTGCCCCCATCAGCGGTTACGGACTTGCGCTTTCGAGGTGCTTTCTTCTTTGCTGCAGCAGGTCGAGTTGGTTCTGGCTCTTCGGGGGGGATGGCTACAATTGTGTCGGGTCTGGGACTTGGTGAAGGTGGGGCTGTAAGACGACCTGCGATGGCACTTTCCTCGACGCTCGGCGATAGAGGTGTTGCGGCACGCTGTGTAGGGGCATGCTCTTTCCGAGAGGCATTGGTGTTGATGTCGAGGTTTCGGACTTCCTTTTCAATACTCTGCGTGGGTTGGTCCTGTTGATCTGGTGTAGGTGTCGGATGGGCCTCGCGCGTGGAAGCAACGTCACGGTTCGTTGTGGGCGTAGGAGGAACCTGTATACTTGGAGCAGTCTTCTCGGCAGGGACAGCTTCCGGTGGGTCGCTGGGTTGTTCTGTATGTGGAGGGCTTTGGGGAATGGGCGGAGCAGGGCGCTCTTGAACAACGGGGGGCGGCTGTGTCGTTGGTTTGCTCGGAGGTGGGCCAACAGGCTCGGTGGGTTCGGTGGTTGGTATAGAGGTGGGATCGACAACGGTAGGAGTAGGAGGCTGCGCATTGGAGGGAGCAGGAGTGGATGATTGGGATTGGGATTGGGATTGTGACTCGGTAGTAGGAGCTGGTGTTGAGCTTGTCGAGGCGGGCTGGGCAGAAGGTCGTGGGGCTCCAGGACGACGACCAGCTTTGGGCTTGAAGGACAAGCCTCCGGTCTTCTTTAACATAGAACTCATGATTGCGGGCTTCTACTTTGCTTTTGACTCCGGGCGTATCTCGATTTGATTCTTGCGATGATAGACATAGCCACGCGCATGTATGTACATACGCGTGCTCTCTACTTGCGGTCCAATGGAGAGGGGGCGCAAGTGCCTAGGGAGCAACTTGTGCAGTGAAAATAGTCGACACAAAAGCGGCCCTAAAATCGATAGTGGAAGTGAACGGCGTGTGATCTAGAAGACAAACTGTTGTTGTTGTTGTGGTTTAGAGGTAATAGGTGGTGGATGAATGTGTGGGGGATTCGTAGTGGATGGATAAACGGGAGAGTGGAGTCATAGGTAACCTGCCAGCCTGCAAGCTACAAAATGGAACTGCAGGACATCCCTTCACCACCACCCCGCTGGCATCAGCTGACAATCCCACCTTGCCCACGCAAAGTCCCCCTTTATCGGCACTCGATAAGCCGTGATGCCGTCGATAAGAACCACGCCAGTCCCAGAACAGGGCTAGCTTCCACGCTAGACCTGATGAGGCCCGACTTTCATTTTTCCTTTGGGGGCGTTTCTCTCCTGGCGGCAGGAAGCAGAAGCCACAGCCAGAAACGGGTCACTCAGTCAGTCAGTCACTGCTGCTGCTGCTGCTGCTGCTGCTGCTGCAATTCATTCACTCATTCATTCCTTTCTTTCTGACCGGCCCATCATCCATCTTCTTCCCATCCACGTTTCTCCCTCTTCCACAGCGACGCTCTCTATTCCACCACTTCCGTTCTAGTCGGCGCCTCTATCTTCTTGTCGGCTTCACCTCGAATATCACTGTACTCAGCGATCACTGTTCTGCATCGCCGCCTCTGTCTGGCTGTTGTCGGGTTCATTGTCAAGACCGACCGTAGGGGAAGGGGGGCACGCGTGCTGTGTATTCTGTTCAGAGTGCCACTCTCTGCCGCCCCCAGCCTGTCCACCTCCTTCTGTTGTTCTTGTCGCCATCATCGTCTGCTATTTTGCCTGGATTTGTCCTTTTCCCTTCTTCACAACCTCTGCGCTTTCCATCTCTACACCTTTTCTGATGCCTTCATCCACATCCCCAATTGCCTTGTCGAGATCTACCCCGGTCAAAATGGATGACCGCAAGCGACCTGCCGTCAACAGTACTGACGATATTGCGCCCCCTTCCAAGCGACATCAAGTCAACGGCGGAAGCAAGATCAAGGACGACCCCGACGCCAAAGACGAGAGCTGGGTTGAGGTACGTTAAACACACAACGCGCGAGTCGTGTCTTTCCATTTCCCTCTCAGCCTGACTTCCTTCATTCCATCGCGCGACAACTACTTGTCACCCACAATCACCCAATACATCACACCGGCCACTTGGGATCATCGTTTGGTGGTTGGATGTCTTCATTGAATATCTTGGGTCATGATCAATGGGATACTCACCGTCTCAGAATGAAATGCGCCCATCTCTCTGATACCCCCATCTCCATCCTCTCCGACTTACCGCCCCATACTTGAATTTCCCCCCCACACACACGCCGTCGATTCTATCACAGGGATGGCTGGCGAAGGAGATTTTAGTATTGCTAATGCAGAATGTTGGATTTACAGGAATATCAAAAAGATGCCATATACCGCCAGATGCTAGAGTACAAGCGCGAGAAGGCCACTCTCGAAACCCAACTGGAAGAACTCAACAAGCGATGCATGTACCATGATGACCATATGCGAGTCGTTGATGCTTGGTGGATTCAAGTATGTTTGGCCCATCCCCCCACACACAAATATATATGACATGGCGCTGATGGTTTGCAAAGGTCCTGCAGGAAGTCTCACTATTAGCCAATGGCTCTGTACCCTACCAGGCTGATGCTGAAGGTATGCCACCCACACCTTACCATTCCCTTTTGACATAAGTTGACATCGACCAAGCTTCACCTTTCGAGACTCGGACAGCCTTCTCAGATGTTGCCGAATTCGAATCGCATCTCAGTGAAAAAGCCCTGACCATCAAGACCACCCTGGAAACCTTGTTTTCCCAGCTCGCCAGCAACCGTGGCCAGATCGCTCCCAACGTGTCCAATTTGGAATCCCAAGTCAACAACCTTCTTGCCTCCCAAAAAGAGTTCGTTGTGAAGCTCGACCGCCTCACTGAAGAGAAGGAGGGCCTATCCGACCAGCTCAATACAGCCACCCTACGCTATATGAAAGCCGAACGAAAACTCGATCGTTTCAAGAGCACTCAGGTTCAGAAGCTAGAACAGCAAGCCCTTGCCAATTCCACTGCCCGACCATCAACGGAAGCCAGCCATGAGAATGGTATCTCTGGTGATGACAGCGTCGGAAGCGCCTCGCAACAATTGGCCATTCAGGAACTCAATGCAGTAGCTGCTAAGCAGAAAGAACAATTGGACGCAGCACTCGAGCAGAACACGACTCTTCAGACAGAGCTTACCTCCCTTCAAAATCGTTTGGCCAATCTCACCGACGAAGATTACTCTCGTACAGAGATATTCAAGCTTTTCAAGACACAGAATGAAGATCAAACCAAGAGACTCAACAATCTCGAAGCCGAAAGTCAAACTCTCAGGCAGGAAAAACTTCAGCTGGAGAAAGAGAGGGAGACGAGTCGCCTAAAGTTTGAAACCGAAGCCCAAACTCTTATCGCTGATCTTGAGGACCAGCTGCAACAATCTGATACTACCCTAGTGCGACTGAGATCAACACGAGACGAGTTACATGCCGATGTCACGATGTTGAAGATTAGCAGAGAGCAGGAAAAGATCGCCATGGACCAACTCAAAGAGCTTGTACAAGCTAAGGAGAATCGCATATCAGCGCTCGAGTCCGAAGTGCAGCGACTGCAACCTAGTGAAGATGTCGAAATGTCAGCACCTTCTGAGATCGACGACTTGTCGATAGATCAGTTGCGAGAGAAGTACAAGAAATTGAAGAGGGATTACGAGGCAATTGAAAGCGAGCTTCCAGGCATGACGGCTGCCGTCAAGCGCTTCCAAGCCCTTGCCAATAAGAAGGTCATGGATTTCGCCGCTCAGGAGGAACGTGTGGCACTATCTATTGCCGAGAAGAGCAAGGCTGACCAGAAGTACTTCAATGCTCGCAAGGAAAGCGACGCCAAAATCGAGGAGATCAAACGTCTGCGATCACAGAACACGAAGAGTTCCGAAATCATCACTCAGCTCAAGGAAGTTGAGGCACATAACCGAACCCTGGTTACCAGCTTGGATAAGCAGCTTGCTGACTTGAAGCATACTAATACTTCAGTCATGTCGGAGAATAAGAAGCTCGAGACAAGCAACAATGACATGACGAGGCGGTACGATCTCCTGAAGCACCAAATTTCGGAGTTGACGACACTTGCAAAGACGAAGGATTCGTCAAGCGCAGTCCAAAGGGAGCGTAGCACGAATCTGGAAGCCGAGGTCGAGAAGCTCAAGGTGCGTATGGAGTCCACTGTAAAGGATCGGGACAAGTGGAAGTCAAAGAGCCTCAGTAATTCTTCCGAGGAAGAAGAGATGCTTCGCGTAAGTTTTATACCATTGCCTCGAGCTGTCTACTCCGTTCTGGGCTAATCTTTGGTTTGATAGAATATGGCTACTTGTTCTATTTGCAAAAAGGACTTCAAGAACACCGCCATTAAAGGTTGCGGGCATCTCTTTTGCCGGAACTGCGTTGACGATCGACTCGCCAATCGCATGCGCAAATGCCCCAACTGTAACAAAGGCTTCGACAAAAGTGACATCATGTCTGTTCACCTCTAGGCCGGGTAGAAGATTCGGATTATCATTATTACTCGACGACTTAGGAGCTGACCACTGACCTCTGTATAACAACACGACTTGGATGGGGAAGAACAAACAACACACACTACTTGTACCACCGATGTAAATAATAGAAGAATGACGAAGAGGCTTCACGAAACAGACGAGCAGTGGTGACGAATGGTGAAGGTCATGTCCAAGGCGAAGAGGCTGAAGAAGCCGATTTCCGGATTTTGTTCTCTTTTAAAGGAATAGGAAAACGCGTGATGGCTCTAGAAAAGAGACATATCATGCTGCACTCAAAAGGCCCTCGGGGCACGATGACTTGACATTGTTGTGGTAGAAGGGCAGGAGGTGGTGGTAGCTCCACGCCTATTTGTACGCAGGTAGCAAACCAAGCAAAAGACCCGATACCAAATGAGAAGTGTAAAACACCTTGTATGGAGTGGAATGCAGTGTTGATCATGAGTTATGAGTTGTCATCCTGATTTTGTCTGCGGACTACTGCTGACTAACAATCCTTTTATCAATCCACTTATTTCTGTCTTTCTTTGCTCATCTTCGACTCGTTGAGCCGAACCCGGTACTGGACCGTGTCGAGGAGGATATCGATGATGAACCACCGCCGCCGGAACCTGACCTCCTCGAGCTACTACCACCAGACCCCGATCCAGATCCCCATCCCCAACCTCCACCACCTTGTTGCCTTTCCCGTTCCCGTTCACGCTCTCGCTCCCGCTCCCTATTACTGGCAGCGCGATTCCCAGCATAGTACCCCGCCGCCGAACCCGCTGCGGCACCTGCACCGGCACCAGTCCAGAACCCGGGTCTCCAGCCTTGTTGTTGCTGCTGTTGCGGGGAACGGAAATACTGCGAGGAAGAGGAGGAGGGTTTACTGCTGTAGGGTAGCGGGGGATCGGTGTTGTAGTCGTCCCCTCCAAAACCAGGATCGAAACCACCTCCTCCTCCCCCTCCACCACCGAACCAGCCGCCGCCTGCACCGCCGCCTCCTCGGGGTCGATTGTTGTTATTGTTGGCTTCTCGGCATGTGCTGGCTACGATCCAGATTAAGACGGCAAGGAAGATGATCCAGAAGATAGTCTTGGCGCCTTGAGAGATATCTGCTTCGTCTTTACCACCACCATTCCCATTCCCATTCCCGGTCTTCTTATTCTTGCTGCTGCTCCAGCCGCTGGATTTCATAAGATCTGGGAATTTCTCCTCTCCCAACTCCGTCAGAACCAACCTGTACTCGACCCCGCAGCTTCCCTTGAGGACATACTCGTCATCAGCGTCCGCGTAGCCCTCGCAGATGACATCGGTAGAACCGAGTTTCAGTTCGGGTGGTAAGGAGGTCTCGCAGGACCATTCTATGTCCTCGGTGGAGTAGGAGGAACCTTGGTTTGTGCAGCGCATTACGGTCGGGGTGTAGAGGGCGCAGATTTTGGGGTTGGAGATGCAGGTTAGTTGGGGGATGGGGGAGACGCGGCGGGATGTGGTTTCCCGGTTTGAGTGCAGGCTGCGGGTTGGGGGGTGTTAGTGGTTTTCCTTTAATTGTTTTCTTTTCGCTTCTTCATAGACGTAGATGAGAGCGAAAACGTGACACGTAAAATGTAAAAAAACTGTCACGAGTGATGCTACGGACATGAGATTTTAGGTCGGTAGGTTTTACTTACTGCAGCGGTCATTAGCAAGCACGAGCACGTCTTAAGAAAGAGGAAAGGGCTCGTTCTTCGCACTCACCGTTAGGGATTGCACTTTGGATAGCAGGATCGCATTTTTCGGGGGTGTTTTGGATTTTGAGGCGGCGTTGGTGGGGTTGCTGAGGGAGAGGGATAGGATGAGGAGGGTGGCTAGGGAGGGGAGGGAGGAGAGTGAGGAAGAGGTTGTGAGATGCATTTTGAACTGTATATGAGGCCGTCAAGGTCAAGAAAGAGATGTGGTTTAATAGTGTTTCAGAACCCTTGGTGTGTCCCGCGGGTGAGTGAAAGGCTGAGCTGAGCGACAGCTAGGTACGGCTGATGAAGATATACGCAGAATAGAGCTGGTGGAGATACGGAAACCAGCCCGAGCGCAGGATGGTCCTATAAGCTTTGGGAACCTCGATGCCAGTCGGACACCTTGTCTGCCAATCCCTTGCTCTGAAATTTAGGTCGGGGTTTTGCGATCAGAGATCCAGAAGAACCCAAACGGAACAAAGCATCGGTGATTATCTGTTCTGTTGTCCCGATTTGGTGAGGAAAGAAACGAGTAGTTATCCAGCTAAATTCAGTCGAGCGTGTCTTGTCCAAGAAATGCGTATATTATAGATGAGTTGTGGGTTACGGCTATGGTAAAGTTGAGACGTGATATGTAAATCGTCAAAAGGACACATAAACTCAATTTTCGCGCCGCCGTGGCTAGTTTCTGATAGCCTCGTTGCTGCCTACAGAGAAAGCGTGTAATCGCCAATGCGATGCGATGAAAGACAAGGCTGCGCTTAACTCTTGTTGTCTAGGTCTTCGCCACTGTGGCCAAGTGGCCGCTGCCAACACTCGAAGTCAAAAAAGGCTGAAAGGTTACCTGGGAAATCTACGTCATCTGTCATCTGATTGGTCAATTTTACTTGTTCTATTCCAAAATCCTCAAGAACGAAACCTTTGCGACGGCATCTTTGAGACAGAAGGGCTCATTTCACATTACGACAAGATTGGGAGTGCAGTGTGTGAGATACCCGGTTTGGTTTGGCTGTGCCGGTTGTGGTTGAGTACCTGCAACGGAGCAAGGGGTTTGCGTTGTGATATTGTTGCTGTTTAGGATAGGTAAGCGCTACGGGGGTACTAGTGTCGTAGGTATTGGACTTGTCCGAAGCGAAATCCGATTATTCGATGGCTCTTTTTCACTGAATCGAAATTGTCTCGCGACGTGTGGATTTCAACAAAAGATAGACAGGCTCAAGAGCAATGTCAACGTGGCTTTTGTCCTGAATTGGGACGCTGTGAGATTTCGAGATGGCTGTAGTTGAATACCAGGGTCTGTAGCTGCATAGATATGATGCTGCATGGAGCTGTTAGTCAGTTGGTGATAAGCACTTGTTAGAAATCGTCTCGAAAAACATTTACTAGGTCTAATCATTTAGCAGAGTGAGGATCTCAGTGTGATTTACAGACGGGCATCGAAGCTGCGATATGCAGCCTACATTCTGCAATAGTCGGCAAACTTTTGAATAATGAATGCACCGCTGTTGGCACTCAATATGCAAATGCAAGTCTATCGCCAGGTAAGGCAAACAGTCAGGCACCTATGACGTGTGGCGTCGGAATGTGTTCCAGCACGTGGGGAAGGAAAGAGCTCAAGCTGAAGCAGTCAAGTAACCTACAGTGAGGGGAAACAATCATCCATTCAGGACTATCAAATGCCCCTCACGAGCCACGAGTTCAGAAGCGGGCGAGCTTCAAGCGCCAAAGCAAGGAACAGAAAGATAATCGGGCGATCTTGGCATCAGCGTGCATACATGTACTGATTACCTCGTACTATGGCAAGCATGGGGTACGGTTCGTTGATCAGTGACTCATGATGTCAAAGAACTTGCAGGTGAACTGATATGACGAATACATGCTCTCTGAGAATCTCGGCTGGCAAGACTGGGCAACTGGTGATTCGCGGAGACCGTAAGATGTGCAAGATCCGGGGTTGGATTGGTGGTTTCTCGGCCACTGGCTTACTTATGAGTCAGGGAAATTATTTGCCTAGATGGTCAGTTTGTTCAAAGATGCTGGAAAATTTATCTTGTGCGCCTTGGCTTTCAATGCCTGAGTCACACCGCATGGAAAGTTTGTATTCCTCGCTTTCTGCAGATAACGACATTCCCGTATCACGGTGAATTCAGATGGTGGTTTCTACGAAATAAAAATATTGTGTTGGTGCTCGTTTTCGATGAATGCGATCCTAGGATCGGGACATCGGGGTGTCGGGTCGGACGAGGTTTCCGCGGTCCGGCTACCTATCAACCCACATTTTTTATGCAAAGTTTGTACAGGGCTCGTTGCCCCCCGCGAGGCCCACCAAGAGTTATTCATATCAGGTTCGGATTGTAGAAGTGTGGGGGGTTTGGCAGCTCGGGTTCAATAGCAAAGAATCCAATCTGGTGCTTTCGGTCACGAAATGGCTTAATTGAATTGTCATATTGACTTCATGCCAGGTGATTATTAGATTTAAAGTACAGTAGCTGCTTCGTACCTAATGTGTTGTACTTCTTGAATAGGTGTAGACTCCAACTTGCTGGATTTTCAATGGAAACCCGCTAACTTCGGGATGTAGAATAGTAATTTGTACTGGAAAGTCCTTCCCACCTTCAATCATACAATGGGCTAGTAGTTGCTTGATGGTCCTAACTCATGAACCTCCCTGCATCGGAGCCAATTGAGCTTTGAGGAATTGTTTTCGAGACGTTCGAGCATGGGACTGGGGAAACGTTTATTATCTCACCCAGTAATTTTTTTGTGAACGGCTAGCATTGCCCCCTGTCCCAGTCTTTAGCTCAAAATTTTCATCTGATACCAACGATACCAAGACTGCGGACACAAGCAGGCTGTCAATCTAAGATACCAAAAACTACTCTGTCAAAGAAGGGCTACCCATTCTCTAACAGTAGTGCTTGTTTCAACACAATGCTGCTAAGGGCTACATATATATATGATATTTGCTTTTAGTAAGGTCGATCATTATACAGATTCATAGAATTCCTTCCTCGGACTTACCATTTTCAGTTCACGGGAACGATGCTGACATAATAACTTTATGCTGATCTCTGTTTCTAGCACAGCGCAAAAAGCAGCGGCAGTCAGTGACATTAGTAGACCCTATAATAAACAAGATTGTCAAAATGTCAGACAAGCTCAAACTTCAAACAATGAGATCACATCCCTATTCAAGCAACCCCAGAGAGCTTTATTGTCATGCTTGAAAAACTCACATGCAATCATCTTCGAATCTGATTTAGGAGTCATTACTGTCCGTTACAGTCTATACCTGAATTATGTATCTTCTACGCCGTGGCTACGGAATACAGGCTCCCGTAAAGAACGTACCACAGCTTGCACCTTCCACAACTACGTTACGTTTGTGCTTGGGCGCACTATTGACTGGAGACACTCCAAGCATGGGATGAATTGATGCAAGCCAAGATTTGTCACTTTGAGCAATTCGGATTCAAGTGCCAATTGTCTGTGTACAGATTCCAAGCGATACGGAGTAGGTGAAGTGTAGAACCCACTGTAGGTACATGCAACTGTCTATTGGAACCGAGGGCGCTGCAAGAGAAAGTGGTTTAGCCCCACGTCACCAAACCTGGGCTGCAAGTCAAGGCGATGCAACCTTGCAATTGTGCATCGGAATGCAGCTGTTCCGTATCTACAACCAGGTACGGAGTAGTACCAGCTACATCTAGACCTACATCCTATGGGTTCCGCTTTCTTTATCGGCAAGAAATCAAAATATCAAAACAAAAACATACATACCTCATTACATCTTCCTTTTTCTCGTACATACACCCTTTGCGAAATAATACACCATTATCGTGGATTCCATCGAACTTCTTCCATTGCGTCGCTAACCTCTCTCATATTACCTCGCATGGTGTCGTCATTACTGGATTATCTGTGGACACCCTCTCCGTTCATGGCTTCCGCGCATCTGCGATCCCGAGTCTGAACTGCGCTAAAGAGTCTGGAGGAGTCCACTACAACGGGCGCGACCCCCTTTTGCTCAAGTGCCGCTGGCTAGCATAGGGCGAGCAACACGCGCCACATCGTTCATTCGCCATTGTTTGCGACTCGGGGTTTTTGGGTTCTTCCCCATCACCAACCATGGCGGCGACGAAAGAAATGCCCATTGAGCTGGCTGAGCACCCCCAGCAACAGCGGACGCACAGCAAACAAGACTCTCAAAGTGGTGGCAGCACTACCGGCAGCACACCACCATCCGGAAATGAGGCTGGCCTCGATAAACTGGATTCCAAAGTCGTCAACGACAATGACGGTGATGTAGATATAAATAATGATCCGTACCAACATCTTCCCGACCATGAGGCCTCCATCCTCAAGAAGCAAATCCTCACCCACGACGCCAAGGCTGGCTTTGCGACCTTGTACCGATATGCTTCGAGGAACGACTTGCTCATCATCGCGCTTTCAACGGTGGCCGCCATCATCGCCGGCGCAGCGTTACCGCTCATGACTATCCTATTTGGTAGTCTGCAGGGCAAATTCCAGGGCTTCTTCACCGGTCAAGTATCGAAAGCAGCTTTCTCTGGCCAACTCGATATGCTGGTCTTGTTCTTCGTTTACCTGGCCATCGCCGAATTCATTACGACATACATCGCCACTGTTGGTTTCATCTATACCGGTGAACACATTAGCGCCAAGATCCGAGAGCACTATCTCGAGAGTTGCATGCGCCAGAACATTGGATTCTTCGATAAGTTGGGCGCTGGTGAAGTGACGACACGCATCACGGCCGACACCAACTTGGTGCAGGATGGTATCTCGGAGAAGTTGGCCTTGACGATCACCTCGGCTGCCACCTTCGTCTCGGCCTTTGTCATTGGGTTCTTCTTCTACTGGAAGCTGACTTTGATCCTAACCTCAGTCATCTTTGCTCTCGTCTTCGCCACCGGCATTGGATCCATATTTATAGTCAAGTACACCAAATTGTCCATCGAAGCCTATGCCGAAGGAGGTACCGTCGCCGAGGAAACTTTCAGCTCGATTCGAAATGCCGTCGCCTTCAGTACTGAGGAACGCCTTGCTAAGCTTTACGATTCCCACATGACGCGCGCTGAATACTTTGGCTTCCGCAAGGCCTCTTCGACCGCCATCATGATCTCATTCGTCCTTATCTTAGTGTACCTGAACTACGGCCTGAGTTTCTGGGTTGGTAGCGGATATCTCGTCAACGGTGTCATTTCTCTGTCTCACGTTTTGACAATTATGTTGGCTATCATCATTGGTGCCTTCAATCTCAGCAACGTCGCTCCTAACTTACAGGCCTTCGGAACTGCGGTTGGCGCGTGCGGCAAGATTTTCAACACCATTGACCGGATGTCTCCTCTGGATCCTACTGACGACAAGGGCAACAAGTTGGACAAGGTAGAAGGTACCATCCGGCTCCAAAACGTCAAGCACATTTATCCATCACGTCCCGAGGTCACTGTTATGAGGGATGTCACCCTCGAGATTCCCGCTGGAAAAACAACGGCCTTGGTAGGTGCTTCTGGATCTGGAAAGAGCACCATTGTTGGACTTGTTGAGCGATTCTACGATCCTGTTGGAGGTCAGGTTCTTCTGGACGGCGTTGACATCAGCACATTGAATCTCCGGTGGCTGCGCCAGCAAATATCCTTGGTAAGCCAAGAACCTACTCTCTTCGGTTCTTCGATCTTCGACAACATCCGGTATGGTCTTTTTGGGACCAAATGGGAACACGAATCGGCAGAGAGGAAAAAGGAGCTCATCATTGAGGCCGCTAAGAAGGCTAATGCGCATGACTTCATCTCGGCACTCCCGAAGGGATACGATACCAATGTCGGACAACGTGGATTCTTGTTATCGGGTGGCCAGAAACAACGTATCGCCATCGCTCGTGCTATTGTCTCAGACCCTAAGAGTGAGAATAACTGACCCATTTGCGTCACACTCTGTCACTGACTTTTGTGTAGTTCTGCTTCTCGATGAAGCTACCAGCGCCTTGGATACCAAGTCTGAGGGTGTAGTCCAAGCTGCTCTTGAAGTAGCTGCCGAAGGACGAACGACTATTACTATCGCCCATCGTCTCTCTACCATCAAGGACGCCCACAACATTGTGGTTATGAAAGAAGGTGCTATTGTTGAACAAGGAACGCACGACCAACTCTTGGAAAAGCAAGGGACGTACTACAACCTCGTGACAGCTCAAAATATCGCCGCCGTGGTGGAAGGACACGATCAGGACAATAACTCGGAAGATGAAGATACCAAGTTAATCAAGAAACAGTCTACCAAACACACTGATGCTGGCTTCTCAGCGGATCCTGACGATAACATTGCGGCCAAGCTGAAGCGCTCGGACACACAAGCTTCTGCATCTAGCCGGGTTCTTTCGGGTCGACAGTCTGAATTCGAGCAACATTATAGCCTATGGACTTTGATCAAGCTTATTGCATCGTTCAATAAGAGCGAGTGGAAGATTATGCTTTGGAGTCTGTTCTGGTCGATCATCGCTGGGGGCGCCAACCCTGTGAATGCGGTCTTCTTCGCTAAACAGATTCTCGTAAGTTTTTGCCAAGTAGTCGATCATCATCCGCCGTAAACTAACCTAGTCGATAGACTCTCAGTGTGATTATCACCCCCGAGAATAAGCACATCGTGAAGAGTCACAGCGATTTCTGGAGCTTGATGTATCTTGTCTTGGCGATCGTCGTCTTCATTGCTCAAAGCAACTTGGGTATTGGGTTCGCCAAATGTTCCGAACTTCTCATCCACCGAGTTCGAGATCAATCATTCCGAGCGATGTTGCGCCAAGATGTCGGTTTCTTCGACAGAGACGAGAACACGGCCGGCGCTTTGACTTCATTCCTCTCAACCGAGACGACACATGTAGCAGGTCTTAGCGGTGCGACTCTCGGAACGATTCTTACGGTTACGACTACCCTTGGATCCTCCATTATAGTCGCTTTGATTTTTGGTTGGAAATTGGCCCTTGTCTGTATTTCAGCTGTCCCCGTTATTATCGGAGCAGGATACTTTCGTTACTACATGTTGCAACATTTCCAACGGCGATCCAAGCGAGCTTACGAGAAATCTGCCGGTTATGCCTCCGAGGCTATCTCGGCTATCCGTACTGTCGCTTCTCTTACCCGAGAACATGACGTCCTGAACCAGTATAAGGACTCGTTGGCTTTGCAGCAGAAGGCTAGCTTGAAGTCCATCTTGAAATCTTCCTTGCTATACGCTGCCGCGCAATCCTTCTTGTTCTTGGCTTTTGCCCTCGGATTCTGGTATGGCGGCATGCTTATTGCCAACCGCGAATACAATTTGTTCCAATTCTTCGTCTGTTTCATGGCCGTCGTGTACGGTGCGCAAGCAGCAGGTGCCATCTTCTCGTTCGCTCCCGACATGGGCAAGGCTCACCACGCCGCAAGCGAATTGAAGACTCTTTTCGACCGCAAGCCGACTATCGACACGTGGTCCAAGGATGGCGAGGAGGTTGATTCCGTTGAGGGTACTGTTGAATTCCGTGATGTGCACTTCCGATACCCGACTCGACCCGAACAACCTGTATTGCGCGGCCTCAATTTAATTGTTCGTCCCGGCCAGTACGTCGCATTGGTCGGCGCTTCAGGCTGCGGAAAGAGTACCACCATCGCGCTCCTCGAGCGGTTTTACGACCCACTTGTAGGCGGCGTATATGTCGACGGCAAGGAGATCAGCACTTTGAATATCAACCAATACCGCTCATTCCTCGCTCTCGTCTCCCAAGAACCCACCCTCTACCAGGGTACTATTAAGGAAAACATCCTCCTCGGTTCACCAAACGAGGACATCTCAGACAAGGCCGTAGAATACGCCTGTCGCGAAGCCAACATCTACGATTTCATCATGTCGCTACCGGACGGCTTCAACACAGTCGTCGGAACGAAAGGAGCGCTGCTCTCCGGTGGGCAAAAACAACGTATCGCCATCGCACGCGCCCTCGTCCGCGATCCCAGGATATTGCTCCTTGACGAGGCGACGAGTGCCTTGGACTCGGAATCAGAACATGTCGTGCAAGCGGCGTTGGATAAAGCTGCTAAGGGCCGCACAACGATCGCTGTTGCGCATCGGCTGAGCACGATTCAGAAGGCGGATATCATTTACGTCTTCGACCAAGGCAAAATTGTTGAGCAGGGCACGCATTCGGAGCTTATGCGCCTTAAAGGAAGGTATGCTGAGCTTGTGAACTTGCAGAGTCTGGAGAAGCAGCATTAGATGGGAAAGAAATGCATGGCGGTCCCTTCACTCTTGTTTTTGTAGCATTTTCGTTGCATTGTATTGACCAGACACGAAAGAAACCGGGAAGATGAAAGAAAGAAAGGAATGGAAAGTGATATCGAATATGATAGACACAACAACATACACAACACACATACTTTTCCTTGGCCCGCCGAGGGTTGATGAGTGATATAAATAGCATTCCTGCTCAAAGCCTAGGTAGGAAGGCGATGCTTGGTCTAGACGGCGTTTCTGGTTGGTCATTTTTGCGATTGCATTGGTACGAAAGGACTCGAGAGCCCAATCCACCTGTCATTGCTTAACTGTCGGGCTGCCGCACATCTGTATATATACTCCACTAGTACTTTTCTTTTATTGTTCTGAAATAATGTTCTCACTATCCCCGCATGCAGCCTCCTTGCATTCATCTATGTGTGGTTGAAGATGGTTGGGTTGTGGTGAATGGGAAAGATATGAGCTCGGAATGTTGCTGTCAGTTGACTTCCATATGTACTTGATGTGCTGGCGGTCCTTGCATATAGGGTCGGCTTGTCTTATGGTGGTGATCAATTTACAAGATAAAGCGATCCGAATAATAAGCATTGAAGCGCATAAATGATCATTTACACCCTTTCTAATCCTCCCCTTTTTACTTCCTACTGGGGATAATTCTACCGCTGGGAAATCATGCGGATTACATACGGAATATTATTCGCATTGCCGGCTATTAGCAACAGGAACAGGCGCATCACCCAAGAACCAGATCTTGATAATCGGCGGAAATCCTTACGTTTGTTACCATCATTGGTATTAATATTTCCAAACCTTTCCCCAAAATTACGAACACCAGTCAGCCGGATAAGTTTGGCTTGAAGATGAGGCAAACAAGAAACCCCCAAGTTTCGTGTCTTTGGGTTTTTTTATTTGACATTCGGGTCTGGGTTTGTGTTTGGGTTTTGTATTTTCCAGCAGCGGCAAGGCGAGCGACGATCGCTGTTGATCACTTACCACTCGCAGGCACAATGCAAGCAAGTGGTGCAGGAAAACGTGTTACAGTACAGCGATGAGCGGGAGATAGACAACCCACGTGCAGAGACGATCCACCACCTGGGCCACCACGAGAAGAGCAATGCCGATCGGTCTGATCTTCGTTTCGCCCCCTTTTTCCTCATAACCGTCGGGGCGGAAATAAGGCACAGGACATAGGGCGAAGGTGGACGGAGAATAAAATACTACAATTACTTGCATTGCCGATCTACGACGATCAACACTTCTCATCTTCAAAGTTTGAAGTTTCTTTTCAACTCCTTATCTGCAATTGATTTGTGTTGGGTCGCTCTCATCTGCATGGTACCTAAGTACTTTATGTACATAAATTTGTTTCAAGTTTCGGGTACGGATGTCTCACGGGATAGGACGAAAAGGAAAGGAAGGCACGTCAAAAACAAGGGAAAGCAAGAGAAAGGCGACGCAGGTACCCGTTCTGCGGCGGTGTTTCATGGCCAGCGGGCGGCCGTGGCGGCGATAGTGCTTGCTTTTCGAGTCACATCTATATGGTACGAGATAATGAGGCGGTCCTTCTGAGGTGATACTACCTTTACAGCACGGCACGCAACAGTGTCGGTGGTGTCGTGCTACCTACCTCCTGTACTCTATGAAACCAGATGCCCGGAGCCTGCGCTCCAACTTGATCCCGATTTCCTCCTTGGATTGATGGATGAAGTCGCATATGGTGTGTCTCGGGGGGCAGATGCGACATGTTTCCAGGTTGTCTCCTTTTACTGGCATTGGTTCTACGTCGAAAGGCTCATTTAAGACAGGAAATCCCAACGGAGGCGCCCCAACTACCTTGTACAGCGTTGTTTTTCGATCTCACCATTAGCTGTCTACCTACCTACCTTGCCTCACTCACTACAATGCCGTCAGACCGAGAGGAGCATGGGAAGCCACGTATCTTACACTGAACCGAGATTGAAATCTTGACGGACCAACAGAGCATTTCCTAACCAGTCCACTCAACCTCATCTTCCTTCCTTCCTCCTATCGCTGGGGTTTTTTTTTTAGTTGCCTTCATTGCTGAAATTGGATATGTATGCCAAGCTTAAGGGAGTTAGGTATATGTAATTGATCGCGCGATTGATGAGTTCCGAACCATGAACAGTGATTCTCAGGAAGCGACCATTCCGAGTGCTGCGCATGAAAGATGAGTTTTCCTTTGCCGGGATTTTTGTATATTGAAGTCATCCGAGTTTTGCTTACAGTCTGTGATTATCGATCGATCCTCGATCCCGAATGACCGGGGTGAGACTGTCTGTACCTGCATGTCTAATTTCCCTTCTTCGTTTTCTCTCTCTTTGCCTGATTCCACTTCCTCCAGGTTGATTCTAGTTCACGATGGAGCACAATTTCACTATTAGAACTTTTAAGTCTATAATCGAGTGCCGGACTGCTTTTCCCCTGCAGTAGCCTCGTGTAGCTATACCGACGATTGTGAAAAATTGTACTGAGTAGGGCTAGACGGTTGCCGCTATCGAGCCTCTGCCGATCACTTTGCCCGCATTCATGCCGGTGCTCGACTAGTCCTGCATGGGGAAATGGGCTACAACATGGGAGGTTATTTCGGTAGTTGTCCGGAGCAAATTACAACTTTTGAGGTTTTTTTTCTCCTCTAGCCTTACAAACAAGGGTTGGTAGGTAGGCTCTTGACTCAATTGAGCTGGCTTGGTCAAAATAGAGTGAGAGGAAGAGAACGCTAAACCACTTTTGATCAAAACATGATGGGTCCGTCCTTGTCAAAGTGCACAACAAGGGGCTTGGCATGGATCTCTTCCTTCTCATTTGTGATATGTCGTAAGATCAATAGTCTGAGTGAAGTATATATACTATTTGTGTCTTCTATGCCAAAAGGACAGCCTTGTCTTCCTTGACCTTATCTCTGGCGACTCCATTTGTTTTGTTGGAGATGAAAACAAAACATCAGACTTTGAGTCTTCCTTATTAATCCCAAGATTAGAGAGATGGCGAGTCGACGAATCATGTATGCTAAGGGGAAGGTGTCCCCTGTCCTTGCCTGCATCGAGGCGCAGGACTCCCGGACGGGGCCATTCATGTTTGGCGCAGAGGCGCATACACATAACGTACACGTGCTGCACAATCTAGATCAATTTGAGAATACTTTGATTGCGGAGTCATCACGATGAGTGCCAACGACATTCTTTCCAGCTTGCTCGTATTGAGGCTGCGAAAATGGAACCCGTGTCTTCATTGTAGGATCTAGAAATAATAACACGTGCCAATACTCTCCAACAATACCGGAGAACTTAAAAAGCTTTCCTCAATAGAAATCGCAAGCTTGCCCCCGTTCTGACTTATTACGCGTACACCACACCATTACCGAGTATATGCGTACATATACCACCAAGGCATAGTTGCCCTTTTTGGAGGACATGCAGCTAACACCCTGAAATATTGATCCCAGCCTGCTGCAGCTGTGATGTGCTCGTGAGTACAGAAATCGGTTTGCCTATGGGGGCTAGTCGCGGCCGACGACCGAAAGAGACAAATATCAATGAATACTACACTACATGCAAATGTACCGCCGGTGGAGTGGAAGGGCATACACGTACAGGTGGAAGTCTCAGCCCTGGGAATCCTTCATCAACCTGTGCTATCCCCCTCTCCCAAATCCATGACCCTCCACCAACTTACTTGCTCGTTATAATCCCTCTATCCCGTACATACTTCCAAGTTTTTTCAACATATTTACTATTTCTCCAAAAAGATCTCCATACTTGTCCATATTACTCCGTGTCATCCCGTCGAGGTCCTGGAAATCAAATATTTCCCACAGCGTCGTCTTGCATTTAGCCGTCGATCCTCAGATTGGCTCACCGGCGTCTACCTCCGAGCCAACCAACAAGCAATATCACTGTTTTCCTGCATATAACTAAACAATCAAAACCGGCCAGGAGCGGTTTCTTGGAATCTTTTGTCGATTTTTGCGAATGTTCAGAAACAGTATCAGCTAGGAAGCTTCCTCATCAGGGAACTGCCAGATTTTCTCGTGTCGATTCGAGTACAAAACACCGGCCCCTCAGTTGGTTTCAGGCAGGCCTGTTGGTGGTCACACCCGACGCTGCCCTTAGGAATGAGAAGACAACAATAGCAGCGAGAAGTTACAGCGGGTGGCGGCGGTGATGCCTTGTAGCAACTAGCGAAAACAAATACTTTCCGACATCGACAGTATACAACATTCCAACATACAACTCGAACATTCAACCTCTATACTCATCACAACGATACCAAACTAACAAGCAAGCGAGCGAAGGATCAGCGACCGAAAGAGGATAGAGACTATGGGGTCGACTAGTGTCAATAATGCTAGTCGCGGGTCGCTCTTAGTGTCTCTTGGCGTTTCCCGCAATTTGAGATGGACCCGTTCGACGAGTCGGGCAGTGATCTTCCTGCTCCTATCTTACTGCTGCTGCATCGCCTCTGCCGACTCTATTTCTATCGACCAACCCCCGCTGCCGACCGAGACGCTCCTGATCGACACTCGCATCCCCGTATTCCTCGACGGCCAGTGGCACATTATGAGCGCCGACGAGCACCGCGATCTGCGCATCAGGCGGGAGGCCGAAGAACAGCGAGCTAAGGAATCTGAGTCGTCTTCTGACACCACCGCGTCTGAAACATCGAAAGACAAGACCATGGTTGCAACCACGGCGAAACATACGTCTATCACGGCAACGACCGCTACTACTGCTATTGATATCTCGACGATAACGGGCACGCCGACAACGACGACTACCACGAGCCCCTTGCCGAGTCCATTCGATGGCGCATTGGGGGCTAACTTCACGGACGGTGATGATTGTCCCGAGTTCATCAACGAGTTCCTGTCCAATTCGACATTCAAAGACTGCTATCCCGTGTCGCTCTTATTACAGGTAAGTTTCTACTTTTGTACTTGAGCGTCACTGTTGTCGCCATTCCTTCTAACATGAATCTCACCATCACAATAGGGATCACAATCATTCTTCCAAGCCGAGAAGACATTAGTTGGAATAACAGAAGTCCTCGATGCCGCCTGCCAAGCCAACGTGACGAGTTGCACGTCCTACTTCAACGACCTGGCCGACCAGCTCATCTCCGACAGCAACTGCGGCAAGGACTTTAAACTCCAAAACGCCATCGTCACCGAAGCCTACGCCGGCATGAGGACATACCAGACCATTTACGAAGCGACGTGTTTAATGGGCGGCGCCAATCAAGACACCACCGATACGTCCTCTTCCTCTTCTACCAGCGATAAGACGAACAGCAGCAGTAGTGGGAATGGTACAAGCTCGAGCGACGACCCGACGACATATTGTTTCGCGAGCGCAGTCACCGATGACACGACATCGTCTAATACGTATCTCTACTTCTTGCCGTATAACAGCAGCTTGCCAGACACGTCAGCACCCTCTTGTGGCTCATGTACGAAGCAGACGATGGAGATTTACCAGGCGGCGACGTCTGACCGGAACTCTGATATCGCTGATCAGTATGTTGCAGCTGCCCAGCATATCAACTCCGTCTGTGGCAGCGATTTTGTCAATACGACGCTTGCCACCGCCGTCGACTCTGGGGCGATGACTTCGATGGCGCCGCCGAGCACATTGCTTTTGGCGACGGTCTTGGCTATGGCGATCTCTCGCTGGGTGTTATAGAACCTGCCCCCAAGTGAGGGAGAAAGCCTAGCTTCTACTTGCACATGCACAAACGGATACAACACTTCCATTTCTACATCTTACCACTTTGACGGCGTATACGGATACCGGACCGGGTTTGGAGCGGCGGAAAAGGAACGGCCAGAACCGAGCGGGCGAGCGACTTTTATTTTATTTTGTTCTACATTTTATCACCTTTTGGATGGATCAGATCGGATCGGATTCAACCCGGGATGGCCATTTTGCCGTTTACTACTCCCACTTCTTTCACCATTCACCTACACTAAGATACCCCTTCTCCTTCAACATACATACTTGCTTATACAACAGCCCACTACCATTCCCACATCCAGGGCTGTGATACCTACCTATCTTGGATACCAATTCCAAGCTTTCCCTTTACTCTTACTACCCCTTACACTTTACTTAATAGCTCACGCCCACGCGTAAATATATACATGTCATGTCATGTCAATATGAGAAGACGAAGAGATACACATTTTGCGAGAGAGAGACTTGGCCTCTAGAGAGTACGAGATATTGGATTGAGATTTTGAGATTTATGGAAATCTGTCAATTGTATATACTTCTACTGCTATACCGACTTTTATGCACAATCCTATACTTAATTACTACTTTTTAAAGTATCTTCCGCATCGTCAATCTCTCATCCTAGTGGTTGAACAAGCCATCAAGCTCCTAAGTTTGAGGTGGCCGCGCGAGAGTGAACCACTAAGTACAAAGTGGCGTAGTAAACGATTTGATTCTTTCCTCTTTGCTGTAGTATACTTTACATTGCTTCTATATAAATCCTATTATGATGGCCCGCGATCCTATAATTGTGCGTATCTGTGTACATCTCAATGAGAATAGTGATAGTTTTTACCTCATTTACGATATTATATTTCCAAACATGCAGATGGATTTTAGGTATTTCACAAATTCCAACTCATAGCGGCATTTTTGAAGACTAGAAAAATCATCCCTGTTTATTGATCGTATAAGCCGCACCGCGCACCTTGAACAACGAGAAAGAGGAACCGCACGTATTTCCCACCGAGGGAACGTGCATACAGAGTAGAGGCAAACACGGGATGTTATAAAAAAAAAGGGGGGGGGGGGGAGGGGGTGAAGAGAGGTGGAGGGGAGAAAGACAGAGAGAGAGGGGGGGGGAGGAGCAGCCAAGAAATGGTCAACAAGACATGAAAAAGGAGAGGGACTAGGATTTGATAGACGAGGGAAAGACTGTGGCTTCTGCGCCTCAACCTAACCCTGCCTTTTCCCTTTACTCGTCCTGAAGACGGATGGTATTGTCGTTCAACAAGGCTGCAATCTTCTCTCCCTCGTCTATGTTTCCAACTTCGTAGTTCCGGTACACGTCCACAATGACCTCCTTTCTGGCTTCATGGGAGAGTATCTCCTCCCACTCTGAAGGACCCTGCGCCATGATCTCCCTGACCTTGCGCATCCTCTCTTGAATATCCAAATCTCGTTGACTCAGAAAATGCATGGCTATGTCTCGTACGACTTTTCTGGCATGGGGCTCCACAGCCGTTCGCCTCTCTTCCTGGCTTAATTGCAAGGGGGGGATCCCGTTCCGAGCAACGTTGAGGAGTTGGTTGAGCTGCTCCTGCGGGTTGTCGGACTGCCGATCCATGCGGCGTTGACAAACCCGCAGAGTATCGCCCCATGTCTTCTCGCGATGAGCGTGATAGATCACAATATAATTCATCGCGTCATCCACAGCGTCTTCCAGTCGTTCGGCGTCCCAAATTCCTCTCTGCCTAGCTGACTCTCTCATCTCAATGAAGCGAGCCATATGCATAACTCGATCGGACAGAGGACACATAGTTGTGGTCTCATCCTCCTCTTCGCCGTCCTCCTCTTCGTAATGCTTTGCGAACCATGACAAAATGAAGGCGCGACTATACGGTGCTCCCTCTTCGTCTGGCTTAGGCCAATTTGAAGCCGTCGCTGCTTCCGACTTTGAAGGGATAGTCAGTCAATGATCAAGAGACGATGACTAGTGATTTGAAGAAACCGAACGACTTACATACGAGCCTCCAGGCAACATAGTCCTCACAATGGAACTGGAACTCGGCCGAGATGTAGGGATGCTTCCCAAGCTCATGTCTTAGCAGAGCCAAAACAACTTGCTCTTCCGCCTCGATTTGATCCATCGTATATTTGAGCCGGTCGCCAGAACCTGGCATCTTTTCTTCCGCAAGCAAAATCATCTGCTCGCGGCGAGCGACCTCACTGGGAAGGCGCTCTCCTCGCATGTAGTCGGCCACGATTGATGAATTAAAACAGTTCAGTAGAGTAGAGAGAGCTAGAAAAAAAAGAGTGATTTGTGAGCTTTGCTGGTAGTTTGTCCTATGTGAGTGGGGGCTGGCGTGTTGAAAAAAATGGTGTAATATTTATTGGGTTGATTGGCGAGGGGGTGGCCAGGTACATGTCAATCTCGATTCTGATTGCCACGATCTAGCAGTACAGCCAGCCTCTTGAGCAAACAAGTCTTCTGCCCTTATTATCTGCCTGGCTGATCAACCCATCCTGCCACTACCTTTTATAGCTAGACGGCAGACCTTATGCTATCCTATCCCTCCTATCAACTGTTTATACTTCTGCTGTATATACCAGCTTTCATACACAATCCTATATTTAATTATTATTTCTTGAGCAATTCGACAGGATCGACTTTCGAGACCGTAGTCGCGTAAGTTTGATCTTGGGAGAGAGGAATGTGTTGTCACTATCCCCTACGTCTCGAAGGAGGATATAGAGTTTGTTGTGAATTGTGTGGACTGATATGTTTTCCCCTCTTTGTTTTGATACACTTTACCTTTCTTCTCTGTAAATTCCAGTGGGATGGTTAGTGGTCTTATCTCTATATATATCTGTATATATCTAAGCGAGAATAGTGCTGGCCATTACCTTTCCTACGATGTTCTGTTTCTCTTGGTATTTCCCCAAGTCACAGCGTATCGCAAATCTCCATGAAGAACTATTTACCCCCATCGATCAGGAGTAACCTGATACGAAAAACAAGTCAGGAAGATAGATATGCACCAAAGAGGTTGATCACACAGACAAACATAACTTAGTTTAGTATCACAGGATCTTGGGGTCATTCACACAACCGGAGCAACCATTTTATCTTCAGGTCATTCATACCCTCAGGAGAACTTGGTATCTGCGTATCAAAGGATTGAACACGTTGGGGAGGGAAAAAGCAAAACGCCACATACACACACCATAGAGGCAAGGAGAGGGGGGAGTGTGTATTAAAAGGAAAGAGAAAAGCAAGGCAAAGAAGACTGTTAATAAAAAATCATCTAATTAGAAAGCTCTTCGTCCATTGCGTCGACCTCCTCCGCCGCGTCAATCACGTCATCGATCGCGTCGCGGAGCTTCTTCAGGCTTGATACCAACTTCTGAGTTGCCTCCTTCTTCTTGTTCTTTTTATTCTTCTCCTCCTCTTCCTTTCGCCTCCTCTTCTTATTCTTCTCGTGCTGGGTGTTGGTTTTGTCGCCAGTATTGGCCTCGGACGGCTCCTTATGGTTGTCTACCGGTGCGTGCTTTCTTTTCTTAAAGGCAAAGGTCGGATGTTCGATGCGCTCGGTGTGTTCGACAGCCTTCAGGAAATAGGCTCTGTCGCGTCTCACACTGGTCGAGAAAGGCTCGTCTCGGATGGCCATGTTGACCTGTGCGCCGGCAGCATGGTCTTTCGAGTTGTAGAAATCGCTCACCACCTGAGTAGTTGCGGTCTCGTTGGTTGATTGGAAGGACCATGTGCCGTTCTCGACTATCGCGAGGTTTTGATCCTCGGATGTCTTGAAGTCGAAGCGGTTGATGGGACCGCCTGGTGCCCAGGCGGCCTCGATCGCGCGAGGTATAAACATTGTCGGGGCTCATGTAGTTGAGCTCACCTGACAATTTGACTTGGTAGACAGACTTGTCCACGGCGGCAACGTTCTCACGGTTCTCCTGAATGTCCTCGTCTAAGCTACGGGCAGCCAGAAGGGCATTTCTGGCCCTGATAGCTGTGGCTTGCGGGCCTGCAGCTCGGCCCATCTTGTTGGGGTCGCAGGAGGGGTTTGGGACGGTATCATCGTCAGAGGATTGGATAAAGGCCGGGCCCTCTTCCAAGTCCTCCTTGCGGAAACCGAGATATCTGCGAGAAGACATGATGGATAGACGGATGGATGGCTGGTTCGTTGATTTGGTTGCTTGCTTGGTTGCTTGCTTTCTGGCCGTGGGAAAGTTCAAGTGTAATGAAAAGAGAGAGCAAGAAAAATAATGTGAATTTTGATGCCGTTTGTCTTATGTGAGTTGTGGTTGGCGTGTAGAGGAAATGATGTAAACATTTTTACTTGGTTGAATGAAGAGGGGCAGGTGCGCGCCATTCTGATTGTGAATGCCACTACCAAGCGGTAGAGCTAGCAACTTGAACCAGCACGCCCTCCGCCCTCATGGGATGGGTTACATACCAGCCTGCCTGCTTGATCAGCCTGACCTGCCACTACCTTTATATATCCAGGCGGAAGACCTACGATATTCTGCCCCTCCTGTAAACTGTGTATATTTCTACTGCATATACCAACTTTTATACTTAATCCTATTATTGAATAACTGCCTTCTATACAACTTGTTATGCCGCTCGTAAGCGAGTATATTTGGTCACTTATGTCACAGCCTTGGGAGTTATTGTTGTGTTATAGGCTTGTCTATCATCGCAGCTATGACAAAGAGTATGTATGACCCAGGTATTCCAATGTTCGTACGGACCGAAGCGCAGCGTTCACGACCCGGCTAACGGGCCCACGACCTTTTTATTAACTGACTCGTGACCTCCGTGTTAACGAAAAACACCTGTCACACAGAAAATAGTCACCTGGACTTTCCCCTTGATCCTTTGTCAGGAACTGTCAAGCCTGGACCCCATCACATTAGCTTCGAGATCAAAAATCATGTGTATCCTAGAAATGCCCTGAACAAAGCAATTCGATGCAACGTGGTTGCCAAGAACGAACAGGGCTACGTTCATAGCATGAATACGTCCTACACCTCACACATCTGCAGATCTTAGTTTTACTCAAGACGTCATCACTCCAGTCACTCTGAACATATCGTAAAGGTATTGATGGTGGTAATTACTTCGCAGCTATGTGATATTGCGAAGGCATAGTGGACTTTCTCTCTGTTCATTCATCGGTTGTTCAAACACATTTCGATAGCCCCGAGATCACAATTGATAATTTGGGTTTATTCCCGGGTCTTCATTGTTAGACTTCTCTCGCTGACCACTTATATAAGTCCCCAGCCTGACTCTGGGTGGTCAAGCTTGGGGAACGAAGCAAACTCCAAAGCGCTCGCCTTGTCATTCTTTGAGAATGCGGGCTCGGCGCCAGGACCTGTTGGTGAGCATGGCCATGCCTTCGTTCCTAGATCGATTATTGCAACATATGTAGGTCTTCGGTTAGCTTAGTTCGAGATGATTGAGCTGGAAGAAGGGGGATATGTTCATAGCCCTAGCCCTCTAATCCTTCGAGAATGCAGGATCGGCTTTCATCAATGATCAGTTCGCACGCCGTACTTCTTGTACGCATGTTGCACTGGGAGGTGCTGATGTATAAATACGTACACGCGACCTGACCTCTAACAGACCCATGTCTAGTGAATCAGGAATTGGAGGGCCGAAGGCAAAGATACAGGATCATCTGGAAGGATTGCTCCTCATTGTGTTTTACAGGCCACTACTTTTCCCTTACTTGACCACACGCACCAACCACTTACAGGTTGACTTTTAGCCACAATTCATGAGGCTTCCCGCTTAGGGTCCGGCATGAATTGCCGACTGCCGTCCTTGTCGACGCCTAACTAAAGTGCATTGTTTCTTTTGCGTTTCCGCATCACCGCCCATCGCCATAGCGTTGAGATTGCAAGTATGGTACCTTGGCAGGCCCAGGGAGTTATTACGTCGACTTTCTCTCTACGCTCGAAGTGCTCAGCTGGAGTATCAGGACACACTCCAAGGACCGTATCGTGGTACCGAATCGAATCAGAGCTCTCAGCACATGCGAAAGGGGACTCACCATCAGTGATAACCACCCCATGTCCTCTGCCCTCGAGCTTTTGTATGGCGTGGCATATTGAAGCCGCTTTCGGGGTACTTTCGTCTCGGTAGAAGGGTCAAAAGCGACAGCCGCCGCATCATACTTGGCGCCATTCGAGATCTCCAGCAGTGACCGCCCTCTATTACCTTTGACGGCGCAGCGAAAGAGAGGTTTATATAGTGTCGGCATATCTGCTAGTGGCTGGTTGGTGGTTATAGATAATGATGATCAATGAGAATTATCGGATGTTAAAAGAGGGGGACGATGCGCCGTTCATGCGAATCTGTGACAGATTGTGAAGAGTTGCCGATGTTCGCTATATCGTGAGCTGATGCGACGTGCATGCGGATTCCTCGATATCCTAGATGGATCACGATAAATGCTATATTACAGTACGATGCGCCGTTTATGCGAAACCGAACGCACACCAATAGGCATAGGGAAAGGAGGATATCGAGGAAGGTGCGTGACCGTGCACATGCAGCCTAAAGTATAAGAAGTGATGCCCAGAGCGTGAAACTGGAAGCATTCAAAGCAGCCACCGTCACCGAGGGACGTGGTCACTGTGCCAGTGTGGCAAAAATATCGATCACCTTGCAGCGGACGAGCTCACACATCGGTACGATTTGCCGATGGGCCGACCGGGTCGGTGAGGGCCAGAGTGATCGCAGAGGCAGCGCACTCGTTCTGGACATTTCATAGGTCCCAGGAGCGGAAACCGTTGTTACGAGCTTTTTACCCATTGCTGTTTTCTGGTTAACCAGCCGTTGCAGGTCCAGTCTTACATTAACCGTCACTATGATACTAGAAGTTGATTCCCCTTTAAGAATTTACGTACATGAAACATGAACGTGTCTTACCCTAGTGCGTCGAATCGACTCAAGCGCTTTCTTCTTATACCTCTTCACCTTCTTCGCACCGTCCTTATTGTTGTGGTGAGGGTGATCGATCTGGTCGGCGCAGCAGTGTGCTCTATTTATATTGGTTAAAAGATCGGGAATTTGCTTAGGCAAAGGCGGAGCGCTGGGAGCTTTCTCGATGTATGCACCGGGTTCATCCTGGCAATATGCAGATAGATATAGGGCGTGAGTTTGAAGGACAAAGGGATTGATATCTCGTTGTTATGCTGTATACTTTCATTGCATGTCTTGTTCTTATCTCTAGTACTATGCTCTTTAACTACCCATCAAAGTCAATTACTATGTCATCTGTATAGCAGCAGTCATGCTGTATTCTACCAGAGCATGATCATCCCTGAACAACTCTCGTCTCGTTCATGCTATTTAACCTTCTCCGGTGGTATCGGAGTTGATGAAAGAGCCCTCAAACATCTTTTGTTCAATGCAGCATGTGAACTCACCAGCATCAGGATCATCCGCCGAGATCACTTCACTCGTTTGCCGAACAAGTCAATACCGATAAGAAGACCGGCTCAAGCCCCTTCAACTCTGTGTTTGGAATGAGGGAGATGGAAAGAAGGCCAACAAACTCTGCGCCAAAGAAGAGTTTGTGACACAGATCTACAATGGAAAGTGTTGTGAGAGCTTCAGACGCGCCCAATCTGACCGTTGGGTGTGGAGTTTCTCTTGAGTCACTGGGTGACCGGAATGGAAAGACAGCTCGAATTGATTGATCGACTCGAAGATATCGTTGGTCAACACGGGAGGAAGATAGAAGGCTAGTCCCACTGCTGTTGAAGTTCATCGGTCTTGGCTCATGCCAGAGGCAAGCCCGCTTGCTGCACCATCCGTGACGACACGGGTGAGAGAGTGGATTCTCCGTTCCAGATATTCAGATTTCTTTCCACTCCTCCTTCTTGGACATCAAGACCTTGGCCAAAAAACTTTCAAAAAAAGTGGCTGTATAAATATGCTATTACTATGTAACTAGTCTGTGAATATAGGGGGAGAGTTCACGGTTATCCTAATAGGGCTAAGGCTGTTTGTTCCATGCTATACTTCGTTGTTATTTCTGTCAAACAATGACTATACCATTTGCAGGCCACAGATCATGCTAGCTGCTAGACAGTTATTACATCTTGACTTGAACGTATTCCTCGCCTCCGGACGGTATGTGATTGGCCTTGTAATAGGGCACAATGAGTTCGACAGGAGGTGTAGGTGTTCTACAGGGCTCGCTTCTACCCGACTTCGCGGGCCTTGACTCCTTGAGCGAACATGTTCATGACACAGCTAAGTACAAGAACAACTGCTAACTCAATAGTGCCGTGTTGGTAGGGCTCCTCTTTATTGGATCGGGTGCTTCGTGAAGCAGTCGCGTGTAATCGTACAGCATATCAGAAAGAGATGATGAGATCCAAGGTTGGCCATACCGAACAACTCTTTTGACGCCGGTAGGTGAAGACACATCCTCAATTATGCAAAGACCTTCACAATATGAGAAAAAAAACGAGCCGACCTCGTTAAGATAATCGTAAACAAAAAGAATTTCAATAATTGGTATAGTGGTCAGGAAGGCAGTGTAAAGTAGTAACATATTCCCAAGATGCTCAAAGGTGCAAAGTTTAGTAAGAAGAAAATCTCCAGTAGATTAGGGGGTATGTACTGGAGCAGTCGCGGGTGACGTTTTAACGTCCGGGTGGTATTCACCGCCTTCTGCTTTAGTTTCCTTTTTGGCGGTCTTTGTATGTGTGAAAGGGATAAAGAAACTTAGAAGGGAGGTTGCCAAGGATTACTCCCAGGGCGCGCACAAAAACTGGCCAGCAACCCGTCGGGTCCATCCCACTGTGTATCGAAACTGCAATAGTGTTTCCTATGACTTTGCGTGTCACTTTCAGTGCCTTAAAACCATGCTGCCGAATTTCAATTCTATGAATACTCTCGTAATCACTGAGGCCACCCGTTTCCGGGCTGCCCGGTAAGTCTTTTGTCCTTTTCTGTACCCACCTTCTCCAGGGCGAATATCGGGGATCTTTTTCCCTTTTATATGCCTGGGAGGTTGCCCAGAATTATCAAGATGGGCTAATTTGGCATTCGGATATCTATTTGCTAATCTAGGGTTATACAACATGATTGCATAAAATAAGCTGGTTGGCATTTCTCAGTTATCTAGCAGCCATGCAGAGTAGAATTTGATGTTCAGCTTGCTTCTGTCTCCGCAGACCTAAACACCGAGTTACTGTCAAATATAATTAAGTGAATGACCGCACCACCACCGGGACAAAGCGAAAGAACTCGGACAGCACCGGCACATCATATCCGGTCCGTGCCTTCGCGAATTGATGGGCGCTTAGCCTTTACAGATTCCTGGGACGGGGTAGTGCTCTTGGTCGCCCAGTGAGGCGGTAGTGCGTTACGGTTCGTGCTGGCAGGTAGTTCATCAAATTCAATTCTGCCTAAAACTATTGGGTTATCAGCGGTGTCCTGAGAGATCAGAACTGGATCATTATTCCTTATTACTGGTCTCGGTGGAGGTCTACGAGGTACATAATAGCTGCCACAGGATTCTCAGTGATTTGAGTCTTCTTTCGCTTGGGGGGGCTTTTCTAACAGATCGATTATTGTTGAACAAGTCATCACGTGACACCCGCGCGATCCACTCGGAGATAGAAGTTTCGCGCAACTAAAGGATTTTCATAGTTCTAGATTATTAACTAATCATTTTTAAATATATTTATATTTACTGTTTTATTTTGTATAACTATATATAGCTTATTTAATATTAATTAATAGTTATATAATAACTATAAATTAGCAAAAATTAGAAAAAGCAGTTAATTTAAAAAATATAGTAGAGTTTTGCGTTTTTATTTAAACGATTTATTATACGATTTTACCTATTACGCGACAAAAGATTTAAAAGATTAAATTTTTACAAAAAAAATAATAATCCTTATTTATATTTTACCGAAAAAATATCGAAAAAATGTTTTTGTATAAAATTAAAAACGCTACCAAAAATATATTACTAAAAAAAAAAAACTACCTAATAGCCTTAAAATTAAAAAACTAGCGTTTTTTAAAATATTAGCCGTAGTACTAATATATTAATTATAAAAATAGATAATAAAATATTTTATAATTCTAAATTTTCGTATAAAAATTAATAAAACTTAAACCGCTTTTTAAATATTAAATCTAATATATCTATTATTTTGTATAATAGCTAAAAAAACGAAATTTTATATAAATAAATAGAAAAAAAATATAGTATCAATATTTAAATTTAAAATATCTATATAAATTTTTAATTCTTTTAAAAAAATATTACTTTTAAAATCGATAACTTAATTATATTAAATATATATATTAAATAATATATTTTAAAATATTATATAATAAAATTTAGTTTAAAATAATTTTATATAATATTTTACTAAAATTTTAAAAATTTAACTAAAAACTAATTTATAATAATTTATCGACTTTTTTAAAAATAATTTTTTAATATTGCTAAAAAAAACGATATTAAATTAAAAAATAATATAAAAACAGAAATATTGATTAATTTTTTACGCGACTTTTTTAATTTTTATTCTAAATCGCGCGATATTACTAAAATTATCGAAAATAATTACGATTTTTTAAACCGAAAATCTATATTTTTTGCATAATTTCCATAATTTTTTTTGCCGATATAAAAAAGATTTATAATTTTTATTGTATAAAAAAATTAATTATTTAATAGCTATTTAATATTTTAAATTTTATTAAATATAAAATTTATATAAAAAACCTAAAATTATATCGTTAATTTTTATATAATTCAATTAATATTAATAAATTTTTATGTAAAAAAAGATTTAAAAATATACTTAAAACGATTTTATAATTTATTACTAATAAAAACGATATTAAATTTTGTAATCGATTTATAAAAATATATTATTTTTCGGAAAATAATAAAAAAAAAAATAACTATATTAAAAAATTATTCGATATTTTATATAATAAAACGTAAATTTTTATTAATTTATATAAAATATTAAAAATTTCCGAAAATTATTATTATACGGTATTTTTTACGATTTTTTCTAATTGCGCTAATAAATATATACAATTTTCGATTTATATTTTAATATAAATTTAAATTATTCGATCTATTAAATAATTTAAATAATTATAAATTATTATTATATTATATAAAATAATTTTACGTTTTTGAAAACGGAAGTATTAGGAAAATTTTTCGATATATTATAAAAATATTAAAAAAAAGTTTATTTATGTATAATAATAATTTAAATATATATTAAAATATTTAATTTAAAATAAATATTAATTAATAAAAAACTAATATATAAAAAATTATTTTCTAATTTTTATGCAATAATATATATAATATTAAATTAAAATATTAAAAGCTAATTTTTCTAAAACGAAAATACAAAAATATTAAAAATTTATTATTATAATAAAAAATATAACCGTATAAAATTTAAATTTTTTAATAACTATTTTTTATATAAAATACGACTAAAATTTCTATTTCGAAAAAATTATTTAAAGCTACGTTTTATATAATAAAAAAAAAAGCCGAAATATACTTTATAATAAAAAAAAAAAGCTTTATTTACGGAAAAAAAAAATATTAGTTAACAAATTACTTTTAAAAAAAACAAAATTGCGCAAAAATTTAATATTTAATATAATACCTAAATTTATCTATGCGAAAACTTTAATTTTTTCTATAAAAATTCGAAAAAATTTTTTAATTTTAATAAATTTAAAAAAAAAAAAAACGTAAATAGTAAAAAAAGCCGAAAAATTACGTAATGTTTAACAAATAAGGCTTTTTTTTTATTATATAATAAGAAAAATTAATCAATTTTTAATAAAAAAAACAACAAAAATTAACTAATTTATTTTAAATAATTTATATAAAAAAAAATATTAAAAAATTTTCTAAAATATTAGCGTAGTAAAATTTTTTATAATAAAAAAATAATAAACCCTAGTTTTTACATAAATTAATCCAAATATAAAAATTAACTAAAAATAAAAAAAAATAACTATACGATTCGGAAAAAAAAAAAAAATCTAGCCCTTTTATCGGTAAAATAATTATCGATATTTTAATTAAATACGTTAAATTTTATATTTTAAATATATTAATTCTATTTTTAATATTATTATATAATATAAATAAATTAAAAATATATTTTAATAATATTTTTAATATTATCGTATAAAAAAATAAAAAAACGATTTTAGTTATATAAAAATAAAAATATTTATTTTTTTATTTCAGAAAATAAGAAAAAATTATATATTTTATAAAAGTAAAATTAAAAAGTTTTTATAAAAATTTTAGCTATTTTTTAACAAAACGTTTATATCGAATATTAAAAAACGCTAGTTATATTAATATATAAAAAAATATTTTAGAAAAAATTCGAAAATTTTGCTATTATTGTTAATTATACGATTTATTTTTAAAAAAATTCAAATTTTTTATTAAAAACGATTACAATTTTAATTATTATATAATTGTTGATATAATATATTTAAATAAAAAATTAATCTTTTATATTATCGATAAAACTACGTCGCTTTAAGTCGCGAATTTTTTTAAATTTTTTTTTACGTAAAATATATAAATAGCTTTTTATAATTACTAAATTAACGTTTACTAAAAACTATTTAATATTATTTTATATAATATCGAAATAATTTTTTTTTTTGAAAAATTTAAAAATAATATACAAATTCTTAATATAAAATGCTACAAAATATTTATTAAAACGTATTAAAATATTAAAAAAATTAAATATATATATAAATTTTTTTAAAAAACTTATAAAATTTTTTCCAAAAAGTTAAAAAATTATATAAAAAACTAAAATATTTTTTAAATAATAATAAAAATTTTTAATAATACCGTTAATTTAAATAATTTAATACTAACGTTATTTATTTTCGGTATATATTTAAAAATAAATTAGGATTTTTTTTATTTCTAAATATTATATTTTATATAATAGTTATTTAAAAAGCTATAAAAACGATTTACGAAATTTGTATAAAAATAAATATTAATTAAACATTAAATATTCGAAACGTTATTCAATTATAAAACGTTTTAAAATTTCTTTTATAATTAAAAATAATAATATAATATAAAAAAAGTAGCTAAGAAATTTTTTTTAAAATTGCAGCTTTTAAAAAAAACGATATTATTACTAATAATAATATATAATTTCGATATATTTAAATAAAACTATATTTTTAAAAAAAAATCGTACAATTCGGAATTAGAGGGAAAAAAACAAATTTTTAATGAAATTATCGTACGTTTTTTTTGCGTAAAAATATATATATATAAATATTTTAAAATAAAATAAAACTATACGACTTTAAAAAATTTAGCAAAACGTAAACGTTTTAATTACTAAAAAAAAAAAAAATAACTATAAATTAGCTATATAATTACGCTAAAAAAAAAATAAATTAATATTTTTAAATAACTATTTTAAATATTTAATATAACAAAAATTAATAATTTTATTATAATAAAAGTTTTTAAATTTATATAATAAATTCCGAATTTTTAAAATATATTTTATATAAAAAATAAAAAAAAAAACGACAAAACTATACGAAAAATTAAAATTAATAATCTAAAAATATAAAAACAACAAAAAAAAATTTCAAAATATTATTTAAATATATATTTAAATAATAAATATATTTATATAAAATATATTTATAATATTTTTAACCAAAATTTGCGTAAAATATTTAAAAAAAAAACATTTTTATATATTATATAATTGCTATATAGTTTAATAAAATTAAAACTTTATTAATTTAAAATATATTATATTTATTATTACGTAAAACTCGAAATAAAGACTTTAATATATAATTTTTGTTTATTTATTTTTAAAATTAAAAATAGCTTTTTCGAAATAATTAAATTTTAAATAAACGATATATTTGGTTTTGTTAATAAAAAATTTTCAGCTTTTTAAAAAAAAAAATTGAAAAAAGCAAATTTTTACGTAAAAAATAAAACAATTTTAAAATATAAACAACTAATCGAATTTAATAAAAATAAAATCGAGTTTATTAATAATAATATATTTTTATATAATCGATTATGAAAAATTAAAAATAATACAAAATTACGTAGTATAATAAACTAAAAAAATATATATTATATTAATTTATTAGTTAAAAATATTATATAACTTTTTTATTATAATATAAATAATTAAACCCAATAAAAAAATATCGATTTGTTAAACGCGTAGTTTTAATAATAAATAAATAATATAATATAAAAATTTTATTATATTTTATTAAAATTAAATTATATAAAATTGTTTATTTTTATTAATAAATTTTTTATAAATAACGTAAATTTATTATTATAACTTAATTTTTTAATTATTTTTAAAATAAAAAATTGCATAATAAATATTTTTTCGATTAACGAAAATACCGTATATTAGAATTTTTCTAAATATAAAAAAATAATAAAAAATATACTTATTAATAAATTATTTATATAATAATTTTTTTCTAAATTTCGGTTATTTTTTATATTAATTCGAAATTATTATATAAATATTTTATTAAATTTAGTATAATAATAAAAAAATAGTTAATAATTAATATTATATTATTTCGAAAATTATATAAAAATAAGAAAATTTTAAAAATATAATAAATTAATAGTAAAAATAATTTTATAAATATATTTACTAAAAAATCGCTAAATAATATATTAAAAAAGCTAATTTTAATAAACTAATTAATTATCTAAATAAAAATTTTTATAAAATAAAAGAAATTATAACTATAAAATATATTATATAATTATTAATTATATAATAATTAGAAAAATATTATTATTAATAAAATTTAAATATTTTAATAATTATAAATTTATTAATTTAATAATATAATTTTAAATATTAATTTAAAAATTTTAGGTTTAAATTTTAAACAAGTTTTTATTTTCGATTTTATTATTAAAATATTAATAATAAAATCGATAATTTTTTTTATTTTTTATTTTTTTTTTTTATTTAACATAATAATAATTAATTATATAAAATTATATAAATATAAAAATTATAAAGTTAAAATAAAATAAAATATTTAAAAAATTATAGTTTAATTTTTATTTTTTAAAAAAAAAGAAAAAAAAACAATTACGTAAAAATATAAAACGTATAAAAAATAATATAAAAAACAACTTATATAAATTATTATTATATATTTAAAATTTATATATAATATATATATTATATATTTTTTAATATTATATATATATAATATAAATATTATTATAAAAATTTAGTAATATTATATAATTATTATATAATAATTTATTATATTTTGAAAAAATTATATAATAAATATAAAATATATATAAATAGTTATAAAATATAGTAGACCTACTTTTGTAATAGTTTAAAGTTTACTAATACGCGGGAAATTCTTTATCAATAGTTAAATAGTAGATAAAAAATTTAAATTTATATAATACCGCACGTTTTGTAAGCGCTATATTTACCTACTTTTTTTTTTAATTTAACATTAATTTATTAATTTAAATTATTAATTATAATATTATTATCTATATATATATTTTCATAATAATATTAAGTTTTTTTTAAAATAGTATTAGTAATAACTTTATTTTTAGTTATATTATTTTTATCTATATATTAAACGTTGTATATAGTTTTTATTTATATTGATTTACAGTTTATATATTATAAATATTATATTTTATATATTACTATTATATTAAAGCTTTGTTTTTATTGATCTATAGCATTACGTATTTCTTTAATATTAAGGAGTTACTACCTCTACGGATATTAATTGGAGTTATCTACCTCTATTTTGGTATTAAAAGGTCGCCACTTTTACTTTCGGGTATTAAATCGGAGTTTGCCTACTTCTAAAGGCATTAATCGAAGTTGCTTATTTCTATAAGCAAAAATCGAAGTCGCTACCTTTATTTCTAATACGTAAATCAACATATTTAAAATCAATATTAACGATAGCTTTATTTCGGAAATTAATATATAGTTAAATAAACGCTTTACATATACGATAACGTACTATTTTTGCGTAAATTAAAAAGATTTGTTTCTATATTTTTACTTTTTAATAATTATAAAAATATATTTATATAGCTTATTTTTAGAAAATTAATCCATCTAATTTAAAATTATATTAATATTTTAACGTTATTAATTACGTTAACTGCTATAAAAATCGCTTTTGCGATAATTTTATAGCAATATTATTAATTTTAAACTACTATAAAATATAATAGTATATATTTATTATTGCTATTATATTAAGCTTTTTTTTATTTTTTTTTTATTAATATTATCTATTTATTTATCGATCTTACTACTATTTTAAGCAATTTATTATATAAATTATTTATTATTTAGCTTTCTTTTATATTTTATTCGATATTTTTACTATCTTTGCTAATACGACGGCGCCTTTTGTAATAATTTATATTTTACGCGGCTTTTGCGAGTAGCTTATTACGCCCTCTGTATCTCCGCACCTTCTACGAGTTAATATACAAGTTTCTACAAGTCGAATATCTTCAAAAAACCTCTACGATCGAATATACAAAAACAGGTTTTAGTAGATAAATATATATAAATACTATTTTATAATATTATATACGTTAAACTTAATTACTCTAATATATAAAAACTTTATATATATTTATTAATATTTTATTACTATAGCTATATTATATATATTTATATTATATATACTATTTTAATATATATTATTTATATTATCTATATATAGCTTAAAAGCCCTACCCTCTACATTTTTGCTATATCGATTATATTATTTATTCTTTTGATTTTGCCGTTATCCCAATTTTCTATACAAAATCAGCTAATCCGACAAACCTTACGAATATACCTTTTTAAAAAACAATCAATTCATCTATATACATTATTAATACTACTATTATTATATATATACGCCTACGCATTTAGCTATATTATATTATATATATATACTTTAATATAGCTACTCGAGTAGCTATATATTACTAATATTTAACAACTGTTACCAGTTGGCTTTATCTTTTATTTAACGTCTCCGTTAATAGTGTCATTATCGATATACCTTGATTTTTATTGCAGAAATGGATAAATTAGGTTAATTTACGCTGTTTTAGTTATTCTAACAGAATCCAGCTTCCGAAAAAGGGAGGTAATTACGAAATGTAGTGGACCCACTTTCGTAATAGTTTAAGGTTTACTAATACGCGGGAAATTCTTTATCGATAGTTAAATAGTAGATAAAGAATTTAGGTTTATATAGTGCCGCGTGCCCTGCAGGCGCTACATTTATCTACTTTCTTTCCTTTAACTCAATATTAATCTGTTAACCTAAGTTGTTAGCTACGATATCGTTGCTTGTGTGCGCACCTTCGTGACATAAATTATAAAAAATAATAAAAAATTAACCGTATAACTAAATTAATATAAAATAAAAATATTTTTTATAATAAATTATTTACGTTTATAATTTTTAAAAAATTTAATTTTTAAAATAAATATAAATATTAATAAATAGCAAAACCGTTATTTAAATTTTAAAAAACTATTATATAATTAATAATAATAATAATCGAAAATTACGTAATATTTATATTAATAATAAAATTATTAATTAAAATTTAAAAATTTAATTAATTAATATTAAAAATATAACTAAATAAATTTTAATTAATAAATATAATAAATATAATATTATTATTTTTTATTAATTGCTAAAAAATATAAAAAATATAAATATTATTAAAAATACTATTTATAAACAACGTATTTTAAAAAAATTAATTAAAAAAAAGCTAGTTAGAATTTATTTTATAATTATATAAAAAAGAAAAAGAAAAAAAGAAAAAAAAAGAGAGAAAAAAAAAATAGGTTATTAAAAAAAGAAAAAAAAAACGAAAATCTATTTATAGCTTGTACGATTTTTTATTATTAAAATTATTATTTTAATATTTATAATTATAGTAATAAAAAAATCTAAATTATTTCTTTTTTACTAAACTATTTTTTATATAACTTTAAAAACAAATATTTAAACAAAAGCATAAAATAAAAGCCAAATTACGATATCGCGTAACTTTTTCTTTAATTACTACGTCGACTCGTTTTTATTTATCAAGCAATATTTTATTAATTATTATATATTTTTTTAGTTTTCTACGTTATTTTTATTATATAGTTTTTTTTTTTTTTTCTTTTTATTTATATATAAAATTATTTTTAATAATTTACGCAATTTTAACTTTTTATTAATACGATATAAAAAAATTAGATCGCGTAAAAAAAGAAAAAATCCCAATATTAAACAAATCATTACATAATATCTACGCGATTTATTTAAAAATAGAAATTTCGCGCAACTAAAAGATTTTTATAGTTCTAGATTATTAACTAATCATTTTTAAATATATTTGCATTTACTGCTTCACTTTGTATAGCTGTATATAGCCCATTTAACAATTATTAAGCATAGCTTAAAGGTTTTGGGCGACTTCGTGAAATCGTGTGACCAACCAAAACCAGCTTTTATTCAGCTACAGCTACCGAAGAAGATAGGCTGTCAACAGATGAATCTTTGAGCCCGTTGCCTTACCTTGCTATTGCAACTTGCGATCATCATTGTGGTGAGACGAGGGCTATGAGACGAAGTCCCGATGATATCGAAAGCAAATAGAAGTCGGAGACTTGGCGTTTTTTCACATTTGGTTGAGTCGGAGGTCAGGGCTATATTTTATGATGTTTTTCATACATAAGTGTTACATATACAACAGTGTGGGAAAAGAGTTATTCGTAAACTTTAAGCAAACGTTGTGACTTATTTCATCTCAGTGCCGTTCTGTATGGAACTTCCGTGAGTTGTTGATCTCATCCGCCGCTATTCACACCGATTCGGAGGTCACGTTTTCCCGTAGAATGGCCAATACCTCATCCCAAGTCTCCCGGTAAAGTTCCTCGCCACGCTCGCTTTTCAAGAGATCATTCTGCCTGTTGAAGGAAATGGCGATGGTAAGCATCCAACTCCTGCCGAAAAACAAAATAGTGAGCCATGGGAAGAGAAAAAAAGGTCTTACTCATAGTACGCATCATTTACCCAGAACTTGCCCGTGCTTTCCAAACCGAGGCCCGTGGCGCTGATCAGCGTCCTGCTCCCTTCTTCAGCGCTCCGGGCAAAGATGGCCTGGAATCCGCTCATGAAGATACGCACCCTGAGCGGGAAGTCACGCCCTTGATCAGTCCTGCACATGCCGGGGCAGGACGCATTAATAGCGACACCCGAACACTCTGCGCCGGCTCCTCCTCTCTTCGAGCGGGATTCCTGGCCTGACCGCTCGACGATGCCGCGGATCACGAACCACGCAGCGAGCTTGACCAGGAAGTACTGCGTCGCGCTATCAAACTGCGCGCTATCGTCGAGCCGCTGGATCAGCGTCTCACCCTCCTTAGGCAACTGCTCGGGCTTGACCAGGTGCGACGCCTGGCTGTTGAGGAAACTCAGGTGCGTGATGTCTCCTTCGGCTGCGGCGGTCTCGGGCAGCTTAGGCAAGATTAAGAGCGCCATGAGCGCCGTCGATAGCACGTTGACCTGGGTTGAGAGCTCGTGGCCCTCGGGGCCCTCGACGAAGTTGGGTTTGCCAATGCCGGCGCACAGCAGGGCTACGTGCAGTTTCGGGATCTCGTTCCCCAGGTGCTCGACGAACTCGACAACGGACGAGAAGGTTGAGAGATCGACGGTCATGACGTCGATGGTGTCGGGGCTTCGATGCGTCTCACGCGCGATGCGGGACTTGGCCGCCTCTCCTTTCTCGCGCGACCGGACGCCGAGGATCAGGCGGTCAGCGCCCAGGGCGAAATACTTTAGGGCAGCCTGGTAGCCGAGACCGGTGTTGGCACCCGTGACGAGGACCGTCTTTCCCTTAAAGGTGAGGTGGGTTGGGTTGGCGGGGGGGTGTCTGGCGTCGTTCCATAGCTGTTTTAGAGACATGGTGCTGGCTGATCGCGAAGGAAAGATGATGGCTGTGTTGGTTTCGGCTCGGAGCTCGGGAACTGGCCCAGGTGAAGGGGGTCTTCAGAGAAAGTAGTGCGAAGATGAAGTCTACCCTTGGGATATCCGTAACCAATGAACAGGTACTGCTCTGAACGGGTGGGAGGGGGGCGGTCGCCCATTTGTGATAGGTCATCCCTTACCTACACGTATTATTGAGCTTATCAACACAACAGTGGTTTGGCAACTTAATGAAATGAAGACCTTCATGCCAAACCCAGGGGACATAGAAGTATAGAAACGTGAATAGCAGATGGATCATATGCTCAAAAAGGTACTTTTTGACATGTATGCTCTTCTAACTATTTTTCGATAACAAGTAGTTCAAGAGTGGACAAGTAGAAGATATGAAGCTTATAGCTTTCCAATCTTTGGGCAGATCACCATAAATTCCTGTAGTACCCGGGTCGGAAGTCATCCCTTGCCGCAAAAGAGGCCGGAAGCTCGCTGGGTTTTCATATCAGTGCCGAATGCCAGCCTGCTTGAGTTGGAGATTCAAGATACTGACGGTACCGTACAAGTCAGAACGGCATTTTGAGATACCTCCAAACTGGCTACTTCGAACGGCTCGGCCAAGGATGGTGCCCATCTGTGTTTCTGCCTCTTTCGCCAGCTGTGGCTGGAAAAAGCAATGTAGATAACGAGTAGGAACCTGATTGATGCAAGGTAGACCCAACAGTGTGCCATGTGGTTCAGATACACATGTTCGGATATCCATGAGTCGTTACGGATCAAACTTTGCTTTTCTGTTCTTTTGCCCTTCTCATCGATATTTCCAATTAAACACCAATTACATACTCTTGAACAGCTTTCTATTCGGCTATCTTTGCGGAACGAGTCAGACCACTTCATGCATCACAATGCTGTTGTCTAGATACCCCGCCGCACACTCCCTGTCATACGCGTTCCGAGCGGCGACCCACAGATTAGTGCGCTCAACTCTACCGCGATGGAGCACTAACCCCGATCCTCCACGCCGTCCCGCACCGTCCTCTTCCTTCCATACAACCTCGACGACCCGCCTGCCAATCAACCATGATGAACATAACAAGTCAACTGCGAGAGGACGAATTGCTCCTCAAGAAGAAAAATCACAAAAAAAGAGTACACAGTTCTTTGGCTCAAACTTTCAACTGAAAGGTGATTACCAGTCGTACTCGGCTGCCCGAGAGCGAGAGCGTGAGCACAAACAACTTCCGTCAAAAATGTACGCTCAAGAAATAACGCGAATGACTACAGGCAAGGCTGGCATACGAGAGCCGCGTTTCTCCCGTCAACCATATACAAGTCAGGAGCCGATGAGCTACAAGAACTCGGAAACAGCCAAGAGAGATGGGCGTGAGACTGAAAAGGACGGTTGGGGCACATGGATTCCCATCCCCCTCTGCGACTGCATGGACCCTTGTTAAATTTATCGGGATTGGCGTGAAGATCGTGTGAAATACTAGGCGGAAAAGCCTGAGACTATGAAGCGTCAGTATTTCAAGTCATTGCAGCGTACACAGGGACCATAGGAACGTTTTTTCCCTTTCTTTTCCTCTCCCTTTTTTTTTCTTCTTCTTTTTCTTACCTTCAGATCTGGGGGCTATTGAGTGAGTTATTTCAAATGGTACCATCAGAGGAGAGTGCGTAAACGTGCGGGATAAAATCAATGCCCCGGCGGAGGGGTTACCGTACACCTTAATGAGTCTTAGAGAATGAACACAACGAAGCGGAAACATTCTCATCACCATCATTACTGCATCTGGGGTCCCGCCAATCATACAACCTCCCACACCATTCTATGCACATGTAGGTCCTTAGCTAGTAATACGTCAGTATCAGTTATCCGAATGTATTGTATATTAAACATGGATAATCAATGACCAACAACCAAAAATGGCCTTAATATAACCACCTAAATAGTTTGATCACAAATATTCCACAGCGAAAAGTATACCAAGAATAAAAGCGAGATAGATAGAGGTATAACATAAGATTTATCACAGTCCTCTCTCCTACTTATGTCGAACAAAAGCTGAAACCCCACAGCCTCGCACCAACTGTCGACGATATCAAGATCCCCTCCTGGTTTCCGCCCTCATTTGCTATCTGCAATCAAGTTTCACCTGATACGATACCGAACTCACTTGAGCAGAGCACAAATTGATTTCCAGCTTTACGGTTCATTTTTAGTGCCAGCAAGCTCAACTCCGCCCGCCAGGATCAGATCTTAAGCGCGATCTACAGACATCGGACAAGGTCGAGCCGGCGGCCGCCTCCAGAGAGGATCCAATCTATATTTGATGTATTTCAGAGAGATAACGGCTCCGAAAGGAATCCTAGTAACTTTTACGATCGCGCTAAATGTAAAAGTAGGCGGCAGGCGGGGAGCGGCATGATATCTTCAGATGCAGAGACGAGCCACGAACGAAATAAAACAAATGAAAAAACAAGTACAAGACCTGAACATGATCTGAATAATCATATAACATATACAATAAATTCATATTCGACTATTAGCAGCCAGCATAACGCTCTCATATGAGCTAGGATCATACTGGCTTTAATCCCTCAATGAGAACAAGTAGATTTCATGTAAAGTTAGTAACCTGGAAAGAATAAACAGATATATTGGGATGTCCCTAAAACCAAGGGGCATTTCTCAAGCATGGTCTTTAAAGAAAGTATATAGAAGACGTTTGGAAAAGGGCCATTCTCTTCGATCTACCACATTGATGAGATAGGATCAGAATACGCGGTCATCTGCGCTGATCTGAGATGGGTGCGAAGCACCGAAGAAGGTAATATTAAAATCTAGTAAGAGCCGATGACAGGATCATAGGTGATTTGACTTATTCCAGTCAGGGTAAAACGGATTGAAAACGTCCAGAGGTTCTATCCAGATTCCATTGCAAACTTTCTATAAATCAGTTGACTCTTTTGAGCATGCCACAGATGATGCACAGAAAGCTGAGCGGCGGGGAAGGAATTGAATAAATGCCACACAGTAGATAGCCATCGGAAGAAAAGTTTAAGGCTGAAGTTACTTTTGAGGAGAGACGCAGAACTCACTGTATCAAAGTACCAGAGCCATCCGTATGGGAATCAGAATATGAAATGCATAAGCCAAGATCTGTTTTCAATCAGTAACCTGGATAGCCCTCCTATAGTGTACTGTTTAGATGTTTGCTTTTCCAATAACTTTCAAGCTTAATTAGAGAATTCTCATATCATAAATTGTAACTATTTAAATGAGGCAGAATAAGGGTCAGGGCTATGGCGTGTTTTGCATTTGCAGGATATACCGAACTATATAAGAGAGCATTGATTTGAACGATGGCCATTTACAAGGCGACAGCCACAGGCCCAGCTCAAGTCTTCTATCAACTTGCTTTCTCTTATCATCGCGTCGGATCCAGATGAAAGGATATCAGGCTATTGGGATCTACATAGAGCGTCCGACATCGAAGATCTGAGGCCGACCAGATCGGGTCTTAGTGTATATGATAAGCAGGGCAAGATGCTCTACGTTAGAGGCCTCATATTGCCACAAATCCTTCAACAGGTTGACATACTTTTGGCAAAGAGATTGGTATTGACTTGAACTGGATTACTAGATTTGATGTCACCGTCGGGTCATTACTGGAGGATCTTCGTCCCTACACACTCGAAAATTCCGCCAGGGCGGCAGAAAGTATTATAGCGGCAGCGGCGGCTTGAGGCGAACGGCACAACGTCACGCGTACAGCAGGTACGAGGGCGCACACATGTTCTGTTGAAATTGCAAAGACACCAGACTGGTCAAACGAAGGGCAAGATATAAGAGTACGCTAGCTTAGGAGTAGATGGCTAAGCTAACCACCCCCCCTGCGAACCACCCCACCCACGAACCACTTGCGGCCCATCTACACCAGCCCAGATGAAGCCACTCAACACAGCCAAATCATCTCGCTGTCGCTATCTGCGGCATTTGCCTACTTAAATATACTCTTCTGCCTCCGTCATATCGTTTTTAGCCTCGCCAATTACATCTTGGGGCCTCTCTGGCATATTACAGTCCGAGGCCTCATCGTCGTAAATAGTACAATTTTTTAATTTTTACTTCGCTTTTTTAATATTAGCTATATAAATAAATAATTAATTAAAATTAATTTTAACAATTTTATAAATCTTTTTATTAATTTTACTAATTTTAGCCTAAAAAAAAACGTTTAAAATTTTTAATTATATAATTTCGATAATAATATAATTTAACGTTTTAGCGACTTTTAAAAAAAAACGTTTATAAAAACTATTCTTTATAGCTATATTTTAAAAAGCTATTTTCCGGCTAATTTAAAAAATTACCTAGCTATTAATAAAAATAGTAAATATTTTTAAAATTATAATTATAACAAAATTTAATATTTTAAGTTTTTATATTAATATAAATATTTTAATTTATAATTAAATAATATCTTCTTTTTTTAATATTATAAATTTAAACAATAATAATTTTAAATAATTTTATAGCTAAATATTTATTATAACTTAAATTTTTTTAATTATTATTAAAATTAAAACCTCGAATTTAACTTAATATAAAATTTTAATAATTTTAAATTTAAAAAACTTAATATTAAAATAGCTATTTATATAATTATATAAATAATATTAAAGTTTTTTTTTAATTAATTTAAAAATTTTTATATTTAATATTTATATTATATAATTATAATAAAATTTATAAAAATAAAACTATATTTTATTTATAATATAAAACTAAAAAAAATTATTATTTATATATAATTTATAACTATTATAAACTAATATAATTTATTTATTACTATAATAATAATAAATATAAAATAAAAAAAAATCCTTTAGCTATTTTAATATAATAATATTACTAATTTATTTATTAAATAATATTTTAAAACGTTAAATATTATATTTTATATTATTTTAATTTAAAAATTACTATATCTATATATTAATATTTTTAAAAATTAAAAATAATAATAATATTAATTTTTTAATATTTATATATTTTAAAGCTATAATTTATTCGCTTTTTTCGACGTTTTTTTTTAAAATTTTATAACTCGTAGTTTTATAAATTATAAAATAATCGCCTTTAACGTTTTAGTTAATATTTATTTTATTACTATTATAATAATAATTTACCGAAATTACAGCAATATTTAAAATTTCGAATTAATCGAAAAAAATATTAATATTAATAATTATAATATTATTTATATATTAATAATCGATAATTTTAACTTATATAAATTTAATTTCGGAATTTTAGATTAAAAAATATATATATTACACTTTTCTTAACTAATAAATACCGCCGTTAACGTTAAAAAAATTTTAAACATATAGCCAAAATTTAAAAAAAACCGACATATAGCCCAATCTAGCCTAACTAATAGCCTAACTAGCTAATTAGCTCTCAAAATATAGTAATAAAAACTATTAAAACTTATTTATCTTCTCGCAAATAAGCACATTTCTAAAACGACGGTTAATATAGCTACGATTAATTGCTTATTTCCTTGATGCCGCGCAAATCCCTCCGCCTAGCATTACCTGGCGTACGGCAGCCTCTCCGCGCAATTGACGATCCGTAGCAAGCATCACGATAAAAAGAAAAGGATAGTGGCAAAAATAATAAAAAAATAAGGTCTCTATGATTTGTGGTTGTTGAGATAACTCATATTGAACTAGCTAGGGTCGCGATCGCATGACGCGGTTCGCGGTGGTTCGTGGGTGGGGTGGTTCGCAGGGGGGGTGGTTAGCTTAGCTGGATACATGAAATTAGGCATATAGGATGTATAGAACTATCAATACAACGGCTTATTATCTCTATCATTCTCCTATATCATCTCGGATAGTGTGATCTTAATGTTCTTATTAGCTGGAAATAAGCTTGAAGTAAGCCTGATGAGTAAAACAGAATGGGTCTATTGCGTTATTGTTGGGTATTTATTAGGCTACCAGGCTTTTATGATTACAAGCTCAAGGCCAACCCTCCATCATCAGAAGCTCTCCACACTCTTCTCTCAATGCTTCGGTTTCAATTGAGTATATGTATTGGGTCCTGAGGCCGAGGGGTAATGAAGAAGAGAGAGAAAGAGGGCAAGAGCTGATGCTTCTGATTGAGTCACCCAGAATGCTGTTACATTACCACGACAATATACGCATGAGTCCATGGAGGGTAGCCTAGGTAAGCAACAGATCCAGCAGGCATTGATCACGGTATCCAAAAGACGCTTGACAAGGTATAGTTTCAAATCGACGAGACTGACGTAACGTAAATTGGCATCCTATTACTATTTCACCTTACAAACCAGTCATTGCGACAAGATATCCAATCCTCGATGATCATGGCAATGTGTAACGGAGGGCGAAAGCAGAGCAGTGGCAAGGCAGCGGTGAGGGCACTATGGGTGTTAGTCAATCGGTTCGATGGCTGGGCCAGTCATTCAGAAAGCGGATATTTATATAGAAGGAGTGGAAGAAGTAAGTTCGGAGACTAAGATTCGAGGTTGTTCACAAGATGGTATATACAAGATGTATAAGGATAGAAATACAATAAGAAGCTACTTTTGATATTCTGCCCTGGATAAATACAGTTCATCTTTACATGAAAAATAGCATTAATTATATATACAAAATGGTTGACAGTGAATAAACCAAGTAACACGAGGTATAGTAGCATTCAAATAACGACAGTGTAATAATGAAATAAGTGTTTCCACTTACACAGCGAGTATAATTAGATAGACTAGTCGGTCTCCATATTAAAAGCAACTTTTCGTGCTTCTAAAGAAGCATTCTCAGAATCCAACAACGTCTAGTTTGCTCCAGGGGACGCACCATTACGGAATGTATTACAATCCACAGTTAAAATACGACGCGTTGGAGACGAGCAAGTGGTAGACAAACTACCCTCATCAGCATAACTTCTCTAACTCTGGATTCTCTTTTAGTTATGTAGATGGACAATTCGAAGGACTGTCGTCCACGGCAGACACGAAGGGAAGGGTGGTTGAGACTTAGCCTTCTTGTATAACATCTCTCATATCCCATGACTACTCCAAGCCTTCCTTCGCGAGTTCTTACATGAGGAGATAAGAAAACAGAGATAAGAGGATAATGATGTGGCTTTGATTCAACTCACGGCCTCCAGGCACAGATACAACAAGTTGATTAAATCATATCAGGACTCTGGGGCCAGCCATATTATCAGTATACAGTTTATACATAGGAAAAGAAAGATAGCCGCTTATCATCTTCATAGCCATCGAATATCAACCTTAATAGACTGTATATGTTGAAATAGAGCTCGAGAACCACAACTCAACTACAACTAACTACAGCGGAGCTGCAGTTCTCGAAGCCTATTGCCTACTAGATGATCACGTACAGGATCACACTCAATAGGGCTTAAATGACCCCATAGGGGTCAAAATTGAAGAAGGGAAAACGCATATCTATTTCTGACCTAACTCAATGCAAATTGAAACTATTATACATAAGACTAGTGATCACGTGACCCCCAGTTGTAAACCCCATTTCAATATATAATATATGACGACAGATAAACGAAACAATCACTTAATCATAAATCATACTCACTAGTGCATGGTACTTAATCTCCAATAATACATAAAAGAGCACACTAGCAACCAGTGGGCCTTTGGTTAAGTCAGAAGGAACTACCAATACGCCATGGATATCCCAACACATGGGCCCTGCTCCACAAGCAAGGATCGCGCAACCTGATTTAGAAACAATGACGATGTCAGGATTGAAGCCAGCAGGCCAAGTTGCGGGCCAGAATACCGGTACCGTAGTCGTGCAAAGTCCAGTGGACTGTTCATCCGTCCATCCAGTATCACCTGGGACTTATAGCTTCCCTAAACGTCTGATGGGACAGGGACTGACACTACGGTGTAGGCAACATTCAAGGAAGTTCGAGAATTTGTGATCCAGCTCACGGTCTAGAAATATCGCCACATGAATTCGGTGTTGTGAAAGCCCAGTCTTGAATTTGTGGTATAACACGACCACAATACGACGGTCAACCTTAATAGACACAGGCCCAAATCTCGCAGCAACTCCTAGCCCCTTTATTATTACCGTTGCCATCCTCAAACTCTCTTCAGAAGAAGAGAAACGTCGTTGCTTGTGGAAGTGTGTTGACTTTGTCTCGTTAGGTAGCTTTGACCCTCTCGGGAGGGTCGCGGTATGTTTCAAAATACCGCTATCAGGCAAATAGACAAGACACTTTGAACTGGATGTCATCTGCGATATGATCGTAAGAATTCTTTCGGTCACCCCGAGGACACTTATATGATGAAAAGGAGGAACCTGGAAAGCAAGATGTCAGTGGACTGTGTGATATGGTATAACATATACAAGACCCGCACGAAGAAACATACAAAGTGTAGTGGTGATCAACCACGTGTCTTCACGAAGTACGGCTCAATGAGCAAAAGTGGTTCAAGACCTGTATTCTGAGTGAAGCTAAGCTGACGTGTGGTGTGTATATATGTGGAAGGTTTGGAGGGGTTAGCACTAGAGGTAAATGTAGCCCTGGGGTAGCTTAGCCATTCGCACATAAGACCCACGTAGCATAAAGTGGCTAATCGCCCAGATAACAGTCAGATACTAACCAGAACTCTGTTGAATGAAACAGCAAACAAACGCGGAATAAACTTACGATCACAATGTAATACTTTCTCTTCTGGTCATAGGCCTCGTCAGATTATAAATGCATACAGAAATGGCACAGACCAGTCCTGAGAGCCTCAACGATATCGAAGAAGACCGTGAGGGTTGGACAAGTTATGCGCCACGAGGACGACGCGAAGTCAGCCGGCGTAGCCTGGTGTTCCATCGTCCGTACAGCAAAAGACGATACGTTCGTCGATCAACACTGTTAACGGATCAGGCAGCATAAGTTTGCTCCGAATCGGCTCATACAAAATACAAAGCCAACACTACATCCGTCGAGTTATAGCGTGGTGCACTGCGTCATTGCGGCTAGTGTTGACACTATTAGAGAAAACCATGGCATCGCAGTATTGGCTGCATCTTAGGAACCCTCCCTCCATTGCCTTTCGGAAAGCCTTCTGTTTCGGCCTTGCTATCGAAAAGGACCCAGAGACTGTCGAGTCTAAGGGTTTTTATATAATCTCTCAGCTGGCAGCAAATAAAGCGATAAGGGCAACGGTCGCCTATATAAAGTACAATATTGCAATGACAATTGTTAAAATACAAGCGACTTTATTACCTGAATAACCATCCAATATTAGCACGGATACTCTTCTCTTTCCGGTATCTACAGCACCAAGTATACACAATAATTACGACATCATAATATGTAAATAGTAGCAAATAGGCAAAACTGATGTCCCATTCACATCTAAATATAAAAGAGCACAGTGCTGTACTCCTCATATCTACCTAAGCCACAAGGCCTTGGGTCACAACAAAGACGGAACAGATGAGCTGGTGGGCACAGTGATCCGAGGCAGCCAGTAAGATGGGGAAGCCCGGGCAGCTCGCGGGTCCTGAGATTTAACTGATGGCGCAGAAACCCGTGTGGTCGCATTTTATCTTTAGACCACGCGGGAATAGCTTTCTCTTCTACCTCTCCGTCCTGTCAGCGGGGCAGGAGTTGTAAACGAAGGGAAATGGTGCGGAAGTGTAGGCGGAATCGGAGGCGGCGTCAGCACCTCAACTCCATGGAGCAGAGGTTTGGTTAACCCATAAGCTTAGTTCGGTGGTCCCAGTAGATCAGAAGGTTCCAACGCTGTTCTTCACCTGCAAACTTCAAGGAGTGCAAGCTCACTTATAGGCGGTCCAAATATATAGCTGTCAGAGCCGACCATAGAAGTGGCTGAGAGGGAATGTGTTGTAATAGAAACAAATTTACTTGAGAACATAAAGCCCATACAGAGACCCAGATAACACAGTCTTAATAGTGATCATAGCAGTAACTAAACACGGCCATCACGGGTGCATAAACTTCCAAATTCAGAAGGGAAAACACTCGAGGTAGTATTATCATAATGCAAGAAAACCGCAGGGCAGATTCAAAAGTACAAATACCTCCTTATTTGTTCGAGAGGGGATAAATTACGTGAAGAGTAGAATAACTTCAATCTGCCAAACCATTCGTGCCCCTTTAATCAGATCCAAAAATTCATTGAAGGTCGGCTAAGTAATGTCTACGGCCCTTTCATTTTGATCTGTAAGAACTCGTTGATGGGTAGTCCGAGAGTTTGGAACTTCCCTGACCGTACCATAGCCAACCCGGACAGGCATTCTGGCGAGGATCTCCTTGACTTGATTCTCGCATCAATTTCCGATTGATGATTCCAGTAGTGCCCTATGTCCTAGCAAGATCTATGTCGGTGTGCGTATCCACTACCACCTCGTTGCTGTCGGTTCGCCTCTCCAAAACTCCTCGCGTTATTTCGGGCACCTCCTCCACCTCCCATGATTTGGAGCTACCATGTCATTGCAGTCATCTGTAAATTCTTTTGATTTTTCTTAGTGTGCCTGGCCTAATCTGATATTGTTCGGTCTTGTCTTCAACATCAGGCATCGGAGGAGAACCTTACATGGCTATGTTTGTCGTGTAGTTGCTAGAGACGTTGCTCCCTGGGATGAGGTATAAGTCCCAGCGAGCATGTAGCCAACTCCCATTATCTACCCCCAAAGCCCACAAATACCTAACCAGCCGACCCGTCTGCCTAGAACCCAGTCATCATCCAAGCAAACGCATCTCTCAATCAGCAAACCCAAAAACCTCACCCACCGCAATCCCATTACTCCTAACCCCCATAAGCGCGACCAGAACACCCACAACATCCACGACTAGCAGCGCCGCAGCAGCCATCATATATCGTGGGCTAAAGACCCTATAAAGCATAAGGTGTCGTCTTAAATGTCCCGCCCAGGCTATAGTCGCTAGACTCTGGACGGCGTAGTACGCGACGAAAACACCCAGTGCACGACTGGCGCTCTCGAGAACACCTTTGCGCTTGGGCGTTGTCTTCCAGAGGACGAGGAGCGGGACAGCGACACAAGCGAGGATTTGTCCCGCAAAGGTGTTGAGTGTGATGGCGATTGTGCTCCAGGGTTGGCGGATGGTGAGGAGCGGGATGAATGCCGAGTCCCATTGGAGTGATGAGAGCACGGCTTGATGGCCCGTCTTGAAGTATGTGTAGTTTCCGAGGAGAGCAAGGGTTACGGGGCCAATCGTCTCGGCCGTGATCGCGTTGGTGTCGAGAATCTCGACGAGTGCGATGATCTGCCAGATCATGATGGCAATGGCGCCGCTGCCCATGGGTTTGGAAAGGAGGATGCAAGCGGCTGCGAAATTCATGGGTAGCAACAAGTATCGGGCGCCGTGAGCATTGCCGTAGCCCAACACGGTGATGGTTGGTGCACGGCCTTTAGCGACGGACTTGATGATTGAGACGCAGGGAGGCGCCCATGCAAACGCTGTCGAGCCGGCTACTAGCGCTAGAGCGAGCACTAGTTGAGCAATTGACGTATGAAGCACCTTGAATGTTTCTTCTGGGATGGATGGGAGCCAGTTCCCGTTGCTTGCAGCGTCCAGTGCCCAGTATCCGGCGGAGAGAAGGAGCAAGACCCGGAACACGTAGTCAACCCATAAAGGTGCGAAGCCTTCAAAGGACTTGGTTCTCTGCATGTATGATTTGATGACAATGGGTAGAAGGAGGAATACGGCAAATGGCACGACTAATTGCCATGGAGCTGAAGTTGATGAGTTTGCGGAGGCGTAATATGTTGAGGTGCAGTATGGCATCTGTTCTTCTCTGCAGAGTTTAGAGAAGGATGCTAGTCGACTGAGAGCAATAAAAAGCAGGGAGTGGTATACACCCAAAACTCTGTCGCTGACCAATGGGCGTCGCAGCGCAGATGCAGCGCTCATAATCCCAAATGTTGCAAGGAAGAACAGCGAGATAGAATCTTCCCATATAGTGAATGAATTTGCTGCAAATCCAATAGATTGGCTGGCAGTGAATATCACGGCCAACCAGCCCCAGAAGTTATTTGGTAGAAGCCTAAGAATGCTCTTTCCTCCGGATGAGATCAATGAAAATGTCACGACACTCATGCTGCCAAAGGCGGCAGCCGCTGCAGCCCATATCCATTCTCCTGAGCCTGATGATTTTACAAGCAATGAGCCGACGGCTCCGATAGCCAGGCCACTGTAAAGCCCTGACTGGGCGAGCGACTTGCTCATGGTCTTGTATGACGCGATTTCAGTTTCGTTCGAGCTGTCTAACAACTCCAGACTCTTCTCGGCGAAATCCAACTCGACATCATCAAGAACGGCAAAATCTTCGTCTTCATCTCGTGAAACGTATAGCAGTAGAACTACCACGCCAAATGCCATGATTGCAACTCCTGATATCATCCTGGGCACATCGAATCGAGCCCAAAGATCCTTGCAAATCCTAAGAGTTTCCTCCTGGTAGGCAGTGTAGGCGACGTAAAGCTCTGTCCATTTCTGGGTCTTCGCGGTCGGGTTGATAAAATCATCGGCGATTTTCCACAGTGACGAAGGAGAACCAGGAGCAGAACTCTGCTCCAACCCACGCGCATGGAAGTAGGATGCTTGGTATCTTTTGATGCCAGCCGTTGCCATACTAGACGCAGCAGCTAGGCGGTCCCAAGCATTTCCTTTGCTGCCGGCGAAAGCCTCCTCGATTGGGCGTCCCAGATTGTTGAAAGGGATAGGAATGCCGAGAAGAAGCGCCAATGTTGGCACTAGATCAATTTGGTTGACAGGCCGGATCTTGGCCGTTTCGGGGGGTGTTTTGAATTCGGCCTGAGTTCGGCCAAAGACGGGTTCTTTCGAGTACATCCAGAGGGCAGCCTCGACTTCGTCGTCACTCTCACCACCGTGATCGCCTTTGGGATCCATTCCATGGTCTCCCATTACTACCAATAACGTATCTTTGTCAATAGTCTGAACCAGTTGGCGAATGAAGTTATCCATCTGCTCCAATTTGGAAGTCATGGCGGAATGGCTAGGTCCATATCTATGTCCAGCATGATCAACCCCAAGCAGATGACCTATGGCGACATCCCAGTCGCCCTTACGCTCGGGTTGCATGAGCGGGAAAATGTGCTCCAGAACTCCATTGTCAACTGTATGCAGATCCCAAACATTGAAGCTGTCGTACGCTTTGCTGATATTTGGTTCGAAATATCCTGGGAATAAGGCAGTCCATGTATCATCTCCCAAGTGGACGATTCGCTTTCCATGTTCCCGTAACTGCATCAACAAGTTATCCTCTTCGATAGCTGTACCTGCGAAGTTGGATCCAAGATCAATGAATGTCGGCAAGGTGCCAGTCGTGAGACCCTTCAATCGCTGGAGGGTGCTCGTAGGCGGATCGGCAATAAAGGGGCGTAGGAAGGCATTATTGGGTGATTCTGAGGCGGACTCGTAGAGGAAAGGAAAAGCATTATGGTAGACCTCGGCCTTGATCTCGTCCTTGACAGGCACGGTGAAGTCATACCGCAAGGCATCAATAATGACAATCACGGCCTTGTTGAATGTCTTTGGGTGCCAGCAGCCACCCTCAATCGTGCCGCTACCGTCCCATTTCAATAGCGGTTCTATAGGTGGGATCGCGCATTCGGATCGTTCGTCGAGGACGAGTCGCGTCAAGAGGAAACCGCTTGTGAAGAGCACAATGCCGATAATGTGTATGCAGAGCATCCATGTCCAGAACCCAAGAGTCCACCATGACCGGCGTTCGAAACCGGTTTTCCGTCGCTGCTCGAGGGCGGCGCGTAATTTTTGATCGCTAGACGAAGGGGTGGGTATTTCTTTTTTTGCATCTTTCTGCTCTTTTATTTTCTTGGCTTTTGCCCATTGAGCGGCAATCTTCTGATAATCGAGGGGCTCGGATTTCGGTCGGGCGTTACGAGGAGGAGCTGGGGAGGACATGGTAGAGGACGGGATAAGGGGGGTTTTCATTTCACACGTCGCCTCACCGTCTGAGATCAGCCATTGATTTTCTCTACCTAAATATATGAATTATTAATTAAGAAAGAGGTCTTTAATGAGAGTCTAGAAGGAAGCCACATTGAAGTACGTCGGACAACTTCTTGGATTGAGTGAAGAGGAAAGATTGAAGAAGCCAAGAAATTTCGTTTCGACAGGTCGGCATTGACGTATCTGTCGTGCCGATAAGTCTAACCTAGTGGAAAGTCCCACCTGTGAGATGCGCGACACTTGTCGTCACCATCTCAGAGCATCTTGACAATATCTCACCTCACGGCATTTCTCCCTCAGGTCTTGTTACAATATCCAACTGTTTTTGCTTCTTTTTAAGGAAAAAAATGACATACAAATCGTAGTCTAGCAGATAAATACATCCCCACGCTTTACCATGTATTTCTTCATAAAGGTGACATCACTGAAGCACCCTTGAAGGCACCCGTCTTCCGGCAGCACAACCACCCGATACCCGAGCTGTTGGCTCAATGATGCTGTTGCAAGACGCCCCAGCCAGTTCTTTTGGCAATGCACAACAGCTGCTTGCCTTGGCTTGTCTAGCAATTCTGCCCAGCTGTCTATGCACACAACTTCTTTCAACACTGATTCTCTTTCTGCTCGCTTTTTAGCCTTTTGTTTTCCTCTACGACTTGAAGCTGCAAAGGGGCTGAACTCTTGTGCACCGTGTCTGCACTGCCGGGGGACTCTGATGAACAAGTCTGGAGCACTTTTGAGAGACTTGATGATGTCGATATCGCCGATCCAGGTACTTCCATCATAAATCGACACTGCTGCCTGCTGGAAAAAAGCCTGCAAATCGCGGTTTCCCCGATGAGAAGACGTGTATGGGATTCGATAATCGGTTAGGAGAAGGTGAAGCGATGTCCTTCCAAATGAATCGCAATTGCTACCATCCCAGGCATCATGGTTTATGATATTCCAGTCGCCGGGGTTAGGGCTTTTCATCCTCATGTTGGGCGGTGGGATGATCAAAGAGACACCATATTTCCCAATGTTCCCGAGCCTCCGAACTATAGTTGCTTGGCAAGGCTCGTTATACGGGTCACTCATCAAGGTTGAAAGGGCAAATATCGAATCGTCAATAGACACCGCCATCACCTCCTTCAGCATTTCAGGGTCCAAGTCCTGAGATCCAGTCTCCATGCTCACGATGCAGGAGAATAACGCGCCGTGGCTTGGCTTTAGTCCGCTGTACCATGTAGTAGGACAGTCTAAGGCTTTGCACCACTTTTTAGAAACAAGGGGTGACCCTACCAGATCAAGGGATATGCTTGCACGATCGAGTTTCTCATAGAGACCAGCCACCATGCCTAGTGCTTGTAATGGTTTGAAAAGGCGGACATCACCCGGATCGACCAGGTTCAAATCCAATTCGTCATTGTACAGCGCCGATAGTATTGTGTCAAACGACACCCCATCATCATAATCACGGATGTGGAGCTTCGAGAAACTGTATTGTTTCCTGTACAAAGCACCGTAGTCAAGGTCACCATAGAAGCACTCAAAGTTCACCACGTCTTGCGTCTCTGATCCTTCTACAGATTGACTCATTTTGTATCGCAGACTGAACTCGTCTTCTTCATGCTTGTTGCGAGATTTGTTTGCTCTAGTGAAGCGCAAACCCGACCCGGTTTCTTCATATGCTGGATATGTCCAATCGCCGAGTCCAAGGTGACGTTCTTGCTGAACGCCGTGGGTGCTACCGGGGTCCATCCCGACATCCCAATGTCTATTGCTTATGTCCGGTTTCCACGTGCAATGAGACTTCCCATGGGATGTGATAGCGGTAGCAAATGTCAAGTAGTAGCGGTCAGCTTTGCCGGATCTGTAGACGATGATCCAGTTCTCTGCATCTTTTTCGGTAGTAATCCTAATCAATGTCTCTCTCAAATAATTGACTCTTTTTCTGGGCTCCTTAACGGTTGAGACAAACCTTTCCAGGGTTGACATACGTAACATTTGTGTTTGCCAGGAGAGCCGTGCGCCTTTTTCTTGGCGGAAAAACTCAGCACCGCGCCGAGCTCCAAAATCAACCAGTTTCTTCAGAGTTCTCGTTTCGTCACCGGATGCTGAGAGGAATTTCGAACTTGCATTAGCCAGAGGCTTGATCCAGCTTTCGCTCGCACTGTAACCTTTAATGGCCCTTGCCTTGGTGCCAAGACACTCATAGTATTCACAGAGTTTAACGAGCTTGTCCGGTATATCTGGCCATGTCGTTGACAGGCAACCCAGGGCTACCATCATGAGCTGCTCGACCGAAACGCGAGCGTTGCCGAAGTCAAGAGTTTTGGTCACCACAACGGGATCACCGTAGTACCGAAGCTTCGCTAATGGAAGCGACCATCTTACACCAGTATCAATACCAGGTACCACCTCAAGTCCAACAGTGAGCAAGCCTCCTTTCTTAACAAGGGGATCGTGCTGATCGATATCCTTAGCCTGGCCACCAACATAGACTGCCATGTTGGGAAACAAGTGCCATGCGGACAAGCCAACTAGCGCTGCTCCGTCATAGACAGTTTGCGGCACGCCTGCGACCAGCTGCTCTACAACCTTCATGGACTCTACCCAAGCCTCGAGGACACTATCGTATGTACTTGTCCTTTGGTTGACAGGGCCATATATGTTCTCTATAATAAGCCTGAACTGTGTTTGCTGTGTATCGTGGATCGAGTCGGCGGTCCTTAGCCACGCTCGAGCACCTGCGTCCCACTCAGCAAGCTGCTCGCGAGAAATGGAGGCCTGCATGGCCACAATTTCAGGAAAGTCGTAATCTCCTTGTCTAGAGGAAAGCTCTGCCTTACGAGCCTCTATGATCTCCGCCCAGATCGACGTTGCTTCATCTGCAGCCCAGAAACGGGCAAGCAGGCAGGCCAATAATTGTACGCAAAGCGCCTCTGTCCCTGAAGTCGCGGCCGCCCAAATAGTAGTTCCTTCAACACCCATTTTTGCGGCAAACGCGTTTCTGTTCGAGTCTCTGATTTTATCGTCCGTGGTCCAGCCCTTAGAGGTCGCTTTTCCAGCGATTTCTGAAACCCTTGTTCCAAAGGCTTCGATTAAGTTTGGGACCTTGGGCAACATACTCTTGAAGAGTGCCCCAAGCTTTCGTGCAGTCACATGCTGCGAGCCTTGTTCAGCCATAGTACGGCGCTCATTGGATAGACAAGCGCCAAGAGCCTGGTATTCGCGCGGTGCCTCGACCTTGTACAGAGAAAAATCGAAATTGAGGGCGGCTAGGGCCACAGTATTTTCCTGCGACCCGGCCATCAAGGCTGCGGTAAAACTACTCAATGAAGCAGCCATTTCGTACTATGTTAAACTCTGAATAATCGATGGAGTGTTGAAAATTCCTCATCGACAGTGATGGAAGGGATGATCATGCGAAAGCCGGTCATGCGCATATTCGGATGGCGTGGTGTATGAATGAGAGGGCAATGTGAAACTAATCGACCAAGAAATGGGGGCGAAGTATTAGATGCATACTCCGCAATTCTCTCTCAAGAGAAGCAGCCCAGGGCTATGCCCTCCTAGCAGGTAGGTCGCATAGCTTTCCGCCCTGGTGTCGTCGATAATGATAACGACAGGGTTGGAACCGAGCCAATCCCCACGAGCCACGCTCGCAACCCCTCGATCTTACTGCGTCAGTGGCTTAGAAGAACGCCTGATTGCACAGAGCCTTGTTCTCCAACAACCTCACCAAGCTTTTCGACAGGCGTTCTGGGGCGCAGCTGCGGCCAAAAGCACTGTTTGATAAGGAATCCAGACTTGGCCATGAGATTCGTTGTGCTCATCGCCACCGCCATCAGTGATATGGTTGGTGGTTGCCCCGCCTGATATCAGAAGAGTGGCGAAGTTATCTAGTAAAGTAGACTGAATGATGCATTTACCATGTCTCGCGTTATGATGAGTTATTTGGATTACATCTGCTGATAATGACATAACTCTTTCAAACTCGACAGCTTTCCCTGCATTCCCCAATGCTTCTCTCATATCCACCTCATGAAGTAATAACCCTAAACTTGAACAAGTTCCCATCCACAATTGTATCCTTCTTAGTCAAAAGCTCCTCCATATCCCAATTAACAGGGACAAACCGTCCATTCAACCACGTCCGGCTCTCCTTCGTCAACCAAACAATCGTATCCGCGGGAAGCGCAGGCTCATCAACCAGAACGGCGTGCATCGCCTTAGGCATATTGAATGCGAGCTCCGTCTTGACGCCACCAGGGTGAATAGCATAGCATGTAAGCCCCTTATCACTATTCTCTAGCGCGATGTGCTCAGCCAGCCGAGCAACTGCGAACTTCGAAGACTGATATCCCGACGCGTTAGGCGAGACGCTGAGGGCGCCGAAACTGGATGTTATGATGCTCGTCTTGAGCTCGCTCTTGAGGAGTAAGGGTATGAAGAACCGGTTGAGTAAGTACGTGCCCTTGACGTTTATCTCGTAGGTTTTCCACCACTCCGTCGGGTTCGACTCTGCTACGGGGAGCCATTCCTCGAGATACCCCGCATTGCAGATGAGGATGTCGAGTGCGCCGCCGAATTCCGCCTCGATCTTGTCTGCGCAGGCCTTCACGCTCTCTTCTGAGGTTACGTCTATACTCAAGGATAGGACTTGCGGTGTGCCGCGGGCAGCTTTCTTGATTTCCTCGGCGAGACTTGTGAGATCTGAGCGTGCGCCGATGGCGATCTTGCTAGCACCAGCTTTAGCGTAGGTGAGAGCTGTCTCGCGGCCGATTCCCTTTGATGCACCGGCGATGAAGACGGATTTTCCGGATAGGTCAATCTTCTCGGGTGAAATGTAGGGGTAAGTGTCCGTGTGATACTTGACGAACTCGGAGACTGCCTGTCGGTTGCCACGTGCGCTGTTGGGCTCCGTCATGATGACAATTGATCTTGGATTTCCGAAGCTAAGGTGAGTTGTATGAAATTGATAAGTAACTGATATTTTCTGTGTACAAGAGAGATAGATGAAAACCACTTGAACATCCAACACCTTTATATACCGTTCATGGGGGTCTAATTCAGATCTGATAAGGCCAATGACTTCATCATCTCCGGCCTCTATCTCCATATTTCCGGCCGGCCGTATAGTTGCAGGATCATCGGCCGTCGGCGATAATGCTTCCCCTTTTTGGCATCGTTTCCACCTCCGGGTCGGAATAAAGGCATTTTTGATTCGCATCGCCGAGCCGATCCAGTAATTTTTCAACAATCATTATCAATCTTATCCATATTTCGTGAGTCGTGCAGAAAATTTGTCGCCAGCTCTTCGGATTTCTGATGATCACATAATCGAAACACACTGATCTACACGGAAATAGGACTCGGGCCGGGAATTAAGATGGTATTTGCACAGGCTATTGACGCGCCGACCTGTGCAAATAAGGTGACTAGCTCCCAGCCCCAGATTGGTCATGTTGAATTATAAGATGGAATAGCCAATTTATCAAACCCTAGATTAATCAGGGTGGAAAATAGAGCAAAATGCCCAAGTCATCAAATTGAGTGATCGGATTTAAAGGCCAAAGTGTGCCAAATGACAATGCTGGACTGCTTGGCTTACGAGCTCCAACAATCATCCCCAGCGCTCCCTGATCTTCGCCTTCTCGCCTCATAATGGATGCAAGACATGTATCTTATAAGCAATATTAATAACAACAAATTTCTATGCATGTAACCATCATAGCAGATGATACGTTGGGAACAAAAAGAGGCAGTCGACCCATTGAAGGATCAAGTAACTCCTCTCCTCTTTCCGGATCTGGCCATGATTGACACCCATATTAGAGCCACGATGCAACACGGAACATGGGAGCACCTCGCTCTACTAGGTAGCTACTACTGCCCCTTTTGACCTACGATAACTTCGAACTGAAACGACCGATGCTTGGTGAGATTTGAGATGTGGTAGTTTCCCTTCTTTTTTACAACAGCGACATGCCAATTGTTTGGTCGGGCGAACACTCTCTCATCCCATCCATCAATTGCTCAACTATTCCTACCGGCAACGGGAGAATTAAAGGTAAGGACTAAAATCGCCGGCACTTCAAGTGCACTAGCGACAGTTCAGGGTAAATGCATATCCCCAAAACTTAAAGAGGCTTTGACTCTTTCAGATTTTCTCCGAAACGGCAGTGTGGGTTAGGTAGGGGGATGCGGCATCCCCGATCTGAGAAGTTTGGCTAATGCAGGTACGAACGCAACCATACACACATGCATGCATGCACATTGATGATTGCACATGATAGACTGGGAACTTCAGGATTTACACGGGTGCAATCAATGTCGCATCTCAATGTCGCATCTCAATGTCGCATCTCAATGTCGCATCTCAATGTCGCATATGGTTTACATTATACATGGATGTAAGAGGTAAGAAGCATCGCAGCAGGTGAGGTAGTTAACTTCGATTCCAACGACGCCCGGTGCTGATCCACCTTCCCCGAAACATGGCCCGCCCACGCCGCACCGGCGTAATTATAGAGCAATTCATGCAATATGGAGGAAACCGACAGCCCGACATGCCATCCAAACTTTTCGGGGACACCTGCCCATTATATCGTTATAAATCCGAATTTCGAGAATTTCCGAGGAGCTGGCTTAGTACCAGAGCAATAAGCTAGCTCCCAAAGCTGCCATTCCATTCTAACTTGGTATCACAATGGAGTTCCCGACGGTATTTGAGGCTATCCTGGCACATACCTGTGCCCCATTCCTTCCAACTTCCCAACTCCCGGATTAGGCCGGCCCACAAGCCACGGGCAGACAACCGTCTAATGAGATCATGACTATGCCCTCCAAGTATAGTAAAGTAAAGTCGACACTAATAAGCTCAGGGAACTTGAGGATTTCCCCTAATCTAGCTAGAGGCAAAGATCTGGATTTCGTGCATTCTGTAAGCCAATATGGGCTCGGTGCCAGTGGCCCAGTATAGTCTTTTTGACCGCGGGGGGAAGATAACGATCATATTTATTACTGAGGGCGAGAGATCTTCAGCCAATGGCAGAAGACATCTTGTGATATACTGGGTCTACCATTCTGGAGAACAAAAAGCGGTAGGTCCACTACAAGGCAAGCGCTTGCATCCCCAAGTTGCTTCGTCCGTAAAGGGTGCCTATGTAGGTATTGCCGTATAAGAGAACGATGGACCCTCAGTAAGTAGGAAGGATTCCGTATAAGTCGGGGCCAGTCTGGGGCTAGCACAAGGCTGTCAGCTAAGCCATGAAACGTTACTGTCCCGCCCAACTAACTAACTAACAACGACATTCCTTCGAACTTGTATGTACCCATCTTGTAACATTTGTCATGTCATGTTTCTAAACACCAAAAAACAAAGAAGGACAATTTTCAGGCAAAAAAATACGGCGTAGAATGATGAAAGGTAGGATGTATATAACCCTGAGGGGGGCTTATTCAAATTCCAACGAGAGCATTAGCCAGCGGTCACATACCAAGAACCTGCCGGAAGCGTGCGGTTGTGGTTATACACGCCCTCAGCTCAAATCAGCTCAGCTCCTCTCAGTATCTCACCTCTTACGTTGATTTTAGTTCCCGTCTGCCGTTCGAGCCGGGAACGCCATGTAAGTGGGATCTTGAGGTAACTTGTCATAAAGACGATGTTCAAAACCGGCAGTTGGGTATTACTTCGGACCCTCCAGAAATAGAACATGGTCAAGTCAAAGAGAACACTACCTTTGCTAGTTCGCACCACCTATTCGGGCAGGTTATAGTCTACACACTACACATACTACGGTCGTATGCAAGTAATGGCATGCCACTTCGCCATAGGTAGCCTCAGCCTTAGATAATCGAGTTAGCGACCGTTGTATAAAGACGATGATCCTCCCCTCTTCCCGTTGATCGCCGTGCTCGTTCTCGTTGACTTCCGGATCGACAAGCAGCCAACTTCATTGCCTATCTGCCTGCCCAGTCATCTAAGGGACCGGTTTCCTAGACACTCGCCATTCCTTTACTCAAGTTAACTTCATCACACTCCTTCTCGAACAATACAGCACAAGACCCAACGGTCGTCCAGTTTATGCAAAACACCCACTCCCATAAGGAAGATATAACCCGCCCACCAAATCTCAACATGCTATCCAACATCCTCCTACCCCTCCTCGGCCTCGCAGCCAGCACAACCGCGATCCCCACAGCCGCAACCCGCCGTGCCATTACTCTCGCCCCCTCCCCTATCATCCCGCGCCAAGCCGCAATAAACACGACCTACACCGGGGATCTAACCTACTACGCCGACGGCCTCGGCGCCTGCGGCGTAACCAACTCCGAATCCGACGCCATCGTCGCCCTCAGTGAAATCCTCTTCGACCAATACACGCCCAATGGCAATCCCAACAATAACCTGCTCTGCGGATTGCAAATCCAGATCTACGGGAATGATTCCACGAGCGTTGTCGTGACGGTTGAGGATCGGTGCACGGCTTGTGCCGAGTATGATGTCGATGTGCCCGAAGCTGTCTTTAGTCAGATCGCGGATCCGAATTTGGGACGGGTGGTGGTTAGTTGGGATTGGCTTGATGATGTTCCTGCTCCTATTAACTCTAAGAAGTTGTAAGTTTGAAAGGAGAGGGAGAGGACCTGGGAGAGTTTCGGGATTGAGGCATCGAGGCGTGAAGGAAGGTTGAGGAAGTTGGCTGGGTGTTGGCTTTCTTCATGAGTAGTGAGTAGTCATGGCAAGGAGATGGTTTCAGTTGGTCGGCGGAGTGTCTGGCTCTGGTCCTGGTCATGACGAACTTGGCAACGGGATTAAGTTTTCACGAAGACGCCACGTTCGGAAAAAGCCAGGGAAACGTCCTTCGTCGTGATTATTCTTGTTCAAGTCCGAAGTCTGCTTGCTCGAGGTTTGGTTACATTCGTTCTGTACATATCCTTTCTTTTCCAACATGTCCATATTTTCTCCAATGCATATACAACAACGTATCCAATCCCTATTTATCGTTTTGTTTTCACGGGGCTTTTAGCTGAGGGCCTCGCGCTCGCAGGATACTCAGGAGAGCGCCTGTGACTTCTTCGAAACACAAAAGGACATTGTTCGGTTCTTGGCGGCATATACGGCTCCCGTGACCAAATTTATCGGGTACCTGTTATACGTGAGCAAGACAATGACATCAGTTTCTAAAAGACAACATAGACATAAATCGAAGAAATTTGAAAACAAGCTAGGTAGGTAGATGTCGAACGCTATAATAAACCGAAAGGTCCGGAGCAGCACTACATGCTGGAGATTTGGAGTCGATAGAAGTCTTATAAGCCACGTGGGATCTGGTAAAGAACTCTCAACTGTGAGGAATAATATCAATTATACAGTTATGAATATATAAGCGCCGCTAATTAAGATAAATTTCAGGCTCTTCGCCGGATGGCAAGGAACCGATATAGCAGGACTTGTGATGCCGTGTTTTATGTACGTGTATGTACGAGGCTGGTTGCATATATCCAATGCCTTCCAGTATGCCATTGAAATATCAGGGGGGTGGAAAATTGTCGCTCTCGAATAAACCCATACGGTCTAGTCAGCACTTGACTTTGGCCGCTAATCTTTGTCGGAAAATGATTAAGCAATTAGATTTGCGTATCGACCGTAAATCCTTCGTGAAAATGTCGTCAAAACTCATTCCTGATTAAAGGAGCGAGTGAGCCGGATGTGCTGAACTGAAGAAATTGTGATAACAAGCGAGTCCGGCAGTGAAGGACAAGGCTCACGCGAAGTGTGACCGGTCCTTTTCCTTGAGACCACCGATGTGATCGATGTCGATGGAGTAGAAGTTGTCTTTGCTCTCCTTCTCGTAGGCGGGTAATTGCTCGTCCTGGAGGGGCTCGAGGCCAACAGTGGTCTCGCCGACGCGAACGAGCAGGACTCGGCCACTCTTCTGGCGACCCTGCTCATCGTGCTCGTCGGGGAAAGTGATGTGGATCTCGGGGATGTTTCTGGGCGAGTGAGGAGGCGAGTTGGGGTCGGCCAACATGGGACGGCCGTTAACTACGACAATACTTGATTTGCCTTGGGAGGTCTGGATGGTGAGGCGGTTGGTGTTGCGGCCAGCGTCGTGCTCGATGTCGTCGTACTTGGGAAGGGCATTGCGGGCGCGGAGCTCCCGTTGTCTGTGGAGACGACGGATAGCGAAGAGAAGACCGGAGAGGGAGAGACCGAGGAGGACGAGACCCAAGATAAGTATCATGTGGTCAATGGTGTTGGATGAGCCGTCGTCGGTGGTGTCACGAGTGACGAAGACGGCGCTACCACGGGCAACAAGGGCGTTGATGGTGTCCATATTGGATGATGATGATGATGATGATGATGATGTGTGTCGATCGTTGTGGTCGGGAGGGATTGGAATAAAGTGTTCAATACAATAACTATGACTAGACCTTGACTTCTACGTGAGACAGAATTAGCATTCTTCGGGCTATGTGAAGCGTTTGAGTTCTGAATCTGACGTACCTAAAGGGAAGAGGCAAGGGAGGAGGATTGTGTGTCAGGTAGTTTGAGGCGTATATTGAACAGATGATTCCAACAGAAAAGGACTGGACAGGATCAACTCAAAGGAGTGAAGTTGAAACCAGGCAAATTAGTTAATGAATGAATGACTACCCTAGATAGGGAGAGAGAGCGTGGACGGCAACAAGGCCTTGAGTTGAGAGAGTGACTCGGCTGACTAACGACGACGGTGAAGATCGTGAATCAGAAGGAAGAAGAGAGGAAACAGAAGGGGGAAGAGGAGCACTGGCCAAAATAAGATGGTGGAATAGGGAGGTGCGGGTCAGTCCTGTTCTTGCTTTGGTTTAGCGCTCTCTGCTTGGCCTGTTGTGGATTCATCATTGTAGAGGATCCGTGGGCGCTTTGCCTCTGGCTGCAGCTTTCATTGGTTGTGCTGGAACCTTTAATCTGCAAGGCACACTCTTCTGATTGGTTTGTTGCTACCAGGATGCCACAATGAAGGCCTCTTGACCAATTACAAGCCGCCCGGTTATGTTCTCGACTCCCGTCTCTTGATCGGTAATGCTTTTCTATGGATCATAGGGCTCTGTTCTTTTCCACCCTCACTGTCTGATGATCTGATGACCTGACTGCATGTTCGGCGCTTCGAGATGGCATTGGGTTTGATGCTGAGTCAGGACAACGAGGAGGGCAGTCAGGTATGTATAGCAGGGAGTCCTTCCTGGTGGCTGTGTCCACGCGATATCCAACAACCTCTCCGTAGTAAGCGCTTATTCCTCTTATTGATCCCAACTCATATTTCAATCTTTATAAAAACCATCCAGAGTTGATCACAACTCAGTAACAGCCCATTTTCTGCATACTGGCTGCCAAGATGTGTAAAGCTTTGCTGCAGGGACTCTTCTCAAGTCACAACTTCTGCCCGCATCTGGCCAATACATGATCATCTTTCTGATTGGCTCGGAGGCGTTCATCGCGCACTGGATAGCTGCTTGGTGCTGTGTTCTCGAGTCTCAGATGTCTCTGCATGAGAAAGTGAGAGATGTCGGCGAATCTCTTCTCCTGTCAATCCCCCGCTCCCTTTATCGACAACCAAGACATGGCGCTGTCGTAAAGCCGAACAATGAGCCGAAAAGATGGACTACTGTCACCTCTATCGAGATGGTACTCTAGGCTACAACTCCCCTTTCCTTTCAGGTCCGGCTCAAGCCAATCTTCGACCGTTTTTTTGGTGTGACCTCTCACGACCGACGCCTTCTTCCCTTTGGGCCAACCGCAAGGAACAGATAGAAGTTGGTTCACTTTTCCCGTGTCTAGCTTTTCGGCGTTCAAGCTAAAAGATCAAGCCATATTCTTTTCAGCTACCTACCTAGGTCGTTACTCGCCCACCTTTGTATCGCTTTATCCGCATATGCCACGGGCTCTGCGTCTTGCGGCCGAGAGAATGCGAGGTATGCTGTTTCAATTTACATGCAGCCTATGATATTGACGGGGAAAGCTCATCGGTATTTCGCCCGTGCTAGTCGGTCACCCTCCGGGCAAGCGGTACTTTGTTTCACCTGGTGATTTGCTCAATATTGCAGAATATCCCCCCCCCTTGCTCTGTTTCACAAAACGCTTAGCTTTTTCGCAACTTCGGGCCTTGTGGACTTTTCTGACCCTTTGAAACGCATGGGTCGGACGCGTGAACCCTTTTCCAACTGTCCCTCTGTCGAGGCGAGCCACGGCCTGTGGTACGACCCTTCTGCATTGTGAATGACGAGCAGGTCAAGCTGTCACTGCCTGGACCGGCCTGTCTTCTGTGTTACCGTTCGTGGGTATAAACGAATGCGGCCCTTAAGTGAAACCGTCCAGGTGGGTGACGTCTCACGAGAATGTAAGGCAGAGAATGCGCGGGAAGAGCGGATATTGGATAGCATTCCGGTGCCCATAGTCCCTATCTCATATTATAGTGGGAAATTCTGTGCTATTTTCTTTCTGACGGCTATCGGGGCATCCTGCATACACCAACATTCCACAGCAAAAAAGGTTCACCAAAGTACAGTACATGATGATGATGCTACCCAGCCCAGCGAATCTATTACATGCAGAATGACATGAATCCATAGTCTAGTCAAAACTCTTTACGCCTCACCAAGCAAGTTGGAACCTTGGAGGGTCGAATCAATACTCTCATGTGCCATTGTCATCTTGCCTTGGGACTATCTAAGCACTACACGAACGAGGCTTTTACTGCCACCCTGAAGAGAGGGGGGCATGTAACCATTGGAGCTAAAGGTGCCACGGTAATAGCGATGATGACGATGGTGGAAAATCGGTGGTAATGTCAGACAAAAGCGCCCAAGCTGGTAAGAGAAGGGTGAAAGTGTCCATCGCCCCAGACATGGGAGATAGGGTGATCTGCAACTTGTACGTCCACACTAGCCCCTGTACTACGGGATCATTATCTCGCAAGACCATATTGGAACTGCACACACTGTTTATGACATTGAAGAGATAGGTAGATCATTTGAGGGTAGTTTGATAGATATCTCACTTTGCCGTCCATGTTTTATTTGTTCTGGCCCGATCTTCTTTTCTCTTTCCTCTACTTCTTGCTCTACAATCCTTGCCCGTCACGATCCAGCAAGAGGGACACGATTCCAAGGGTGGTGTCTGTCACATATCTCACCAACCTCAGTACCTATACTCTCCTGCTCGTACAAAATTTGCGTTGTTCTTTTTTATTTATAACTATCTTCATTCTTTGTTTATCTTTGGTGTGTTTCTTGAGTGGTTATCCGGGCTCCCCCCTACTCTTTCGTCTATACTCCACAGAAGAAGGGCTTTGCATTGCATCAATTGGTATGCGAATATGCGTAAGGTCAGGTAGAGACCCCCAACAGGTACTAACAACTGCATGAGTGTTTGCTCGAGTTAATAGGCCTTTCAACCAACCATTGAACCCCACAGCACCGAGCGACTACACTCGTACGTACACAGGGCACAATAGATTACCGATCCCGACCCAAAAGTGACCCCCCGGCCGTTGGGGACGATCGCTGCCCACCCTTGAACAAACGGAGGCACCAACAGGTTCGACTCTGCCTAAAAATATATCACTTGACACGCTTCGTTATTGGTTATTGGGCTACCTGCTGTAAGGTTTTATTCTCTCCCCTTTCTCTCCCTAGGAATGTGTCATACACAACAAGCTTTTCTGGCATGGCGAGAATAGATGATGATGGTGTCGCCCTGTTTGTCACATGATGTTCAACTAAATGTCAATCGACACGATCGTGTTTCGAACTTTACGAGGGGTTATCGCCATTACTGGCACGAACATATATACACCGGCGTCATAAGCTTACATCAAGCATTCTTGTCTAGCAGGTATATACATACATACTAGGTAGGAACCGCTGTCGCTTACGTCTGTTTGCGACCCCGGAGGCGAAGGCGAACTGGATCGAGATCGACTATTTGCTGCGATAAGGTAGATAAAACTCTATCTATTAGATTGCTGGGGAATTAGACCAGCCGACGACATAGACGACGATAACACGCCAACAAACAGAGCAAAGTCGCGATACATACTCGGCTAGGCCTACATACATACAAACCAAAAAGTCCCAAGACACTCGGCCTGTTGGACTAAAAGTGGGAGACTCCATTCCTCCAAACCATGTAGGTACATTCTTTACCTCGATTCCCATTCTATTTTCTATCGGGTGCCAGTGGGGAGTGTCGCCTTCAAAGTGGATCGTGTCCTATTCTTTTGGTCTGATCTATCAGTTGGCGGGGTTTCTGGGGCAGTGTTAGTAGTAGCGGTACCTAAGTGTGTACCTATCTGGTCGTATACTCACCATCATCTATCACAGACAGACTTTTGCAGATTAACGAGGCAAACAAAACAAACAGATGACAGTGAATAACGTTTATTACCCTCTTACGCGCACATAAGCAGCTTACCGGCGAGGTCGGTCGAAAGACTAAAGAAGACCCGGCCAGCCACCCGAGGATACTCTGCATTTAAATCACCAAGTCTCCCACCCTCTCCGCCGGCTCTCTCTCTATGGTTCTCGGTCTGTAGGACGGAAGCATGCAGTTGAGAGTTGGTTGATTGTTATTTGGCACCCGGCACATACAATAACAACAACCTTTGTGACCTAAGCTGGCCTGGCCTGGCCGGTGTCTCCCTAGTATTCAATTCCTTTTTATCGTTTCTTTTCCCGACTGAAGCTGTCGAACATATATTTTATCCTTTCTTCCCCCATACATACACAGAGGGAAAGAGAGAACATTTCTTCCGAACTACCTATACCTAACTGGCAGGAGACTTTGCACATTAACAGTTTATCCCAAAATTGTTACTGCATTCACCTTACTCAGTGGCCCCTGCCAAAGTGAGCTTGATTGATCTTTTATTGAGCAGCTACTTGGGCTTTATGGACCGGGGCTGAGCACTATACACCGGTTCGGAGCACCGATATCCATATCTACGACCTACATATCTCGTACATACACACGATTATTGGTATACATACCATCCATACATACAGATCGTCATCCTCAATCTTCTTCGTCTTCCTCATCACTTATCTATCATATTCGCCGCTCTCGGTCAGCGACAACTCGATTGAGACCGGTTTTGATCCCACCCAGCATAATATCTACTTGCCTGCAAAGAGATAGCCAAGACTTTCACAGAGTAAGTTCAGTTTCACACCATCTCTGCTTCTTTTTTTTTTTTTTTTTTTTCTCTCTTTCGCTGTTCCTATTCAGGTACCAAGAAAGAGTTGGCGTGTGTGGTCACGGGTTGGTCCCTTGTCGGGTTGATCCGTGCTTGATCTTTGATTGGGCAAGTGCCCTATATCTCCCGTCTTGGGGGAATTGGGGGGCAGTTTCCTTTTGCTCCGGCACAGACAGAGGAGACCCCATGTCCTCCTCCACTCCTAATCCTCCCCCAGCTTGCCGTAGCGAACTGCACCAACTCCCTTTTTAAACATCGCGCTCTCCCTATCCAGTTGGTCAAACTCCATCGAGCCTTGCCCTGTAGGGAATCGTCGGTATCTCAAATGACGCTGGAGTTAACTGCCCACACTCCCAGACACACACACCCTTTTGGCAGCTGGCCCTGTGGAAGTAACCTAGGCCTCCCCCCCTGGTCCATGCATTTTTCTTTGGCCTCCTACTTCGACTCTAAAACGGTACCTATTCTGGCATATCTAATAATAAGAATAGACCCAAACCGACTGGAGTAGCCCGGCCAGTTCCAAACAAGCTAACAGGTAGCCCACATCTGCAGTTGCACACCACACATTCCGGACACACTAGACTACATCCTACTTTACTGCCTACCTAACCTACTATCTAGTATCTACCTCGCTATCTGGCTATCTGGCTCTATCTGTACTTTTGAAGATATTCCGCCATTATTACCACATCATACCTCCCATCATATCTGTCGCTACCTTTTGATTTATCTAGGTATGTACAGGTAACCAACAACATCTCCGCAAACGTCGACTTCGTGTGCCCTCAGAATTCCTTCTGCCCTTCCAATTCCCCACCGTGCACACACGCCTGGGCCGCTCCTCCTCCTCTCCCTACATGCCAACCACACACCACCACTACTACCACTACCACCACAATCATCACCCACCATTCTTTCCTACGGACTCCTCCTCCTCCTCCTCCTTCTCTACCTCCTCCGGTCTCTTCCATCCTCGATCCTCAACCGTCACTCTTTCCGGCTCTTTACTCGTCGCGCAATCCCTCGCTTTCCTTCACCGTCTATACTGCGCATGACGACATATCACATCTGATCGGACATCATCCAACAGACCTGCGCCTGTTGTACAAAATCGCTACTGCGAGTCCCAACGTCACGCGCTCCAACCACTCAGTTTGCGCTGCACCACAGCCTTACTCGGATCACATCCAAAAGGTTAGTTGGCCTTTGATCCTTTGCACCACCGTTCTTTGCCTGTTCTGTCCTCTCTCACCGCAAATAGATCACGTTGGCACATCCCGTCTCTGCATCCGTTTTGGAACCAATGACTAATTTCCCGGTCTCTATCACCCAGTGGCATAATTTACAGAACCTGCCAAATACTACCCTGTCGCCTTATCTGCATAATCGACCCTATTAAATTATAGAGAGAGAAAGAGAGAGAGAGAGAGCCTTTTCCACCTGATCGGTCGTCCGAATCGTCTGCGCCTCCATAAATCTATATCTTGTTAGAAGAGAATCTGCTCTATTCATACATTCAAGGTGCTTCCCGGCACCCATCAAGCCGAAACCATGACAACAGGAGTCAGTATATTTCCCTCTCTGCTCCACGCTGCTTACCTACGTGATCTGCACTTCGCCATCCGAGGCAGTCCATAAGGCGAAAAATGCTGACAAACTTTTTCTCTCCCTCCAGACTCGGTCCAACGGGTTTCCTACCCTCGCTACCGGTGCGGCGAATGGTAACAAACCCTCACAGTCATTGAGCTCCCAGTCATTAAATACCTTCGCCAATTCGACATGGCAACCGAACAACATCTGGGGCAATGGCATTGGCAATTCTATCAACACCAACCGAGACACTGCAGGGTCAAGAGGTACGTTTGAAATTGACAGAAAAAAAACAAAGAAAGAAAACCCCTTCGAAACCCCTCTACGGTACTGTGGCTGACATGAGATAGGATCCGACGAGCTCTCGCCCACAGCAGCACCTTCGACATCCAACCCTTTGAATCAGTTTCCCACGTCTAAAGGATGGGGCACCAACTTCGCCTCCAACAACGGTTCAAGAGGGATATGGGAGGACATAAAGTCGAACACTAATAATGTCTCGCCGACACAGCGGACCAAGGACAGCTTCCCTTACAGCTCGCACGACAACAATAACGGCCCGCCGCTCTTCGCCCCGATGCGTCCCTCAGTCACAACCGGTCTCTCAAATCGGACCACCCCTTCCGTCTCGGCCGAGAATCCCACATCCGCTACACGATATAACTCAATGGTTGGTGGTGGATTTGGGAGCGAGGACACGGGGGGTTCTTCCGTCTACAATCCCCTCGGCTTAGACTCAGCGAGTGCTCTCAGGCGCAACTCGACAGATCCTGGCATCCTCCCTCCTACGCATACTCGACCTTCAACCTTTGCCAATCGGCAGACCGAGAACCGCCTTCGATTCGGAGACAATTCATCACATTCATTCGGTACTGCTGCCGGCTATGGCATGCCCAGAACCACACCACGCCCTTCCGTATCTGGTCCCTCTGTTACCTTGCCATCGGAACGATCACAACTTTTCAGCTTTCCCGGCAATGAATCCCCAAGCGACTTGTCTGAGGCCCTTGTCAACCGAGCGCTAACACTCGACGACTCGAACGACTCCAATAGCAATGGAGTTTATTCTAGGAGCGGCTTCTTGAACCCAGCCTCACAACCGTTCCAGTTCAACCCTAGCTCCCAGTCGTGGCAACAGCAGCATGATTTCAGCAGCAATGGCGCAAGGCCTTTCGGCAGTCAGTCAGTACAGCCAGATTGGTCTGACCCAGGTTATCAGAGCGTAAAACGAGGTTCCATTGTTGATAGGGGTTCTCCGGCTGGAAGTGTCTATCGTTCCCATGTTGGAAGTCCGAGGAGGTTCTCGGCTACGCCAAATGCTCGAATGGACCCTTGGAATGCTCCTTCATCACGGCATCAGAGCATGTCTCAAGACATCGATCGGCAACAACCTGGCAATCCGTATTCTCACCAGCAGTCTGGTTATTTCAATCACTCTCCTGCGCCGTATTATCACTCCAACGGAATGCAATACAACCCCTACGACCAATACGCGCACACTCCAAGCTTTCACCATCAAATACCGAACGGCGGCGGTTATGGTCTTCCCCTGGGCTATGTTCCTATTCCTCCGATTCAACGCAATCAACCTCAAGACAACAAGCAGGTTCACCGTAGCCAGCTTCTCATTGAATTCTTAGCCAACTCCAAAACGAACGCTAGACGTTTTGAGTTAAAGGTAGGAGAATGCTCCTTCGCCATCAGAAAGAGGCTAATGAAAATATAGGACATCTACAACCACATTACCGAATTCAGCGGCGACCAGAATGGGTCTCGGTTTGTCCAAGAAAAGCTTACAACGGCCAACAGTGAGGAGAAGGAGCAAGTCTTCAGAGAAATCGAGCCCAATCTCGTTCAGCTCATGATGGATCTGTTTGGGAACTACGTCATTCAGAAATTCTTCGAGCATGGAAATCAGATTCAGAAGAAGATTATGGCAGCTTCGATGAAGGGAAAGATTTGCGAACTCTCACTGCAGACGTATGCGTGTCGCGTGGTGCAGAAGGTACGTGCTGCTGCTGACCAGCAGAATCGCGTTGAAAGTTGACTGACCATTGACCAGGCTCTCGAGCACGTACTCGTTGAACAGCAAGCCGAATTTGTCGAGGAGCTCAAGCCCACCATCCTGCACATAGCCAAGCACTCCAACGGCAACCACGTGATCCAAAAGATTGTAGAGGTGGCTCCCAGGCTCTGTGTCCAATCACTCCTTGATGCTATGAAAGGCCAGGTTGAGGCGTTGGCATCTCAGAACTTTGCTTGTCGCGTCATACAACGGATGCTAGAGAAAGGTACTGATCAAGAAAAGCAAGTCTTGATGGATGAGCTGCACACCTGTGCTCGGCGCCTTATTCCCGACCAGTATGGTAATTATGTCACCCAGCACATCATCCTTCACGGCAACCCTGAGGATCGCCGCAAGATCATCGAGGAAGTGATCAAGAAGGTGGTGCATCTCTCACAACACAAGTATGCCTCCAACGTGGTTGAGAAGTGCATTCAATATGGAACATCGGAGCAGAAAGACAGGATATATGCGGCTCTTACCATTCATGATGTCAAGGATAACAGGAGCATGGTTGAAACTCTGCTGAAAGATCAGTACGGAAACTATGTTATTCGTACGTTGCTTTCTTTCTCGGGGAGGTGAGGTGGCTTTTTATCAATGCTAATCATCCTACAGAGAAACTGATCAACAGTCTCGACGAACCTCGGCTTGAGGCCTTCTACGACAAGTACGAGAGCTCTTTCGAGACTTGGATGAAGAATGGCAAGCCAGGACTAGTCGACAAAGCCATAGCATCGTTTCGAAGACCTGCTAGTCGGTCTGCAGATGCTAAAATTGCTGTCAGTGGCAATTCTACCGTTAACGGCAATGTTACCACCAATGGCACCACTTCGGCAGGCTCTGGGACACCTAATTTGCTCGTCGAGGTTGGCCAATCTGCTCCGACTCCTCCACTCGTCACTGAGCAGAACAGCCCGCAGAGCAGTAGTTCGCCGAGCACAAATCTTAGCGCTACATATGAAGTTCTCGAAGAGCAGAAAGTCATTCCAGTGAGTAGATTTTGAACTTTGTTTCTCTTCCAGTGTTGTTCCTCGTGAATCATTATCATAGGTAATACTGACTCCCAATCTTGTAGGTGACCAGTCTGGATGAAGACTCGTCCTCTGTTCATGTGCAAGAGGACTAGGGTTGCTACAATAGCAATGCCACGACAGCTCGGTAGCTATTCATGTTCATTCTATCGTACGAGATCGCCTCATAAATATATCCGCAAGGAACCTACTTACATACCACGGCGCGAATTCGGCAAAAGGTACCTCCTCAGACCATACTACTTCTATTACTTACTATACACTACACTACTACACTACATAATTATGGCTACGGTAGTCTGCAGCGACAGTATTTCTCGACGTCAACACAGCGATCCGTCCGTCTTCGGAAGTACTAGTGCTTCAGATTGAGAAAATATTTTCTCACGGTCATACGGGATGCGGGATTATTCAGCCTGGGTATTTTACACTACACAAAGGAGTCAGTCGGTGCTGCTGTCTGTTGTTTATTTTCGGGAAAACCCCCTTTTCATTTTTTCTACATGCAGCAAGGGGGCTTAGCATAAAGGGCAAGGAAAGGGGTGTTTTGTAAAGCTGGGGAAGAACATAAGAAAGAAGGAAAGACAGACTTTGCTTTTACTGTCTCCCCTCTGAGGGGTGGATGGATCATACACATTATGGATTGACTCTTTACTAGCGAAGGATACATGGCCAGGACACGCCAAGCCTGGGGTGTCTATCGGGCAACACATGGATGGCGAAAATACACCTAGGTTATGTTAGGTTAGGAGAACCACATCAGCACCTCTACAGCATAAGGGAATTATACAGGAGCGATTTGATTTGACTTGAATTGACTTTTGTTCCTTTTCCGTTTTCTGGTATCTTTGTTTGTTGGTCATTAGACGAGATCGGCCTAGGAATGAGACCAGAGAGATCGGGGTACACTGAGAGAGCGGGATATAAGGTGTAGTACGTACACGAACCAGAGTAGGGAAAGGGAGAAAGAGATGAAGGAAGTGGGTATGCATAGCGAACAAAAATGACAACACTTTCCATGTCAATTCCCCATAGGGCGTCTGTCGTCTGTCCAACTTTTTCGGACATAGAGAGCAGCAGTAGAGTAACGGACTCAACTCAGAAATAGAGAGATAAGGAATCAAGCAAGGAAACTCAAGCGGTTTGTATGGGAAGGGACTGGGTTCAGGCAAGATGGTAGGCTTAGACCGCCTCAGATCAAATTAGTGATGGAAACAATCATGGGATCTTGGGAATCTGGTATTCAGCAATCTATTGCCTTGCCTATAGCGCGTCTTTCATGACTTTCCTTGCATTTTGAGTCCTTGAATTGTCAGTGTGGCTGTTGAAGAGAGATGAGATGAGATGAGCTGTTCGATATTTTCAGGCTACCTGCTCAGGTACCTAGGTATTTATGTACAACGAAGAAGACTGATAGACCCCCATTTCATCTTCCTCTTATACCAGTCCTTCCGTCTCTGGGTATTCGGTATGCACACATCTTTCTCGCAACCCAAGAATCTTCTCCGGTTCTGACATCTCTTCAGCTTCTTTCCTGATAAGGCGCTTCTTCTTCGTCAAGCGAAGATCACTTAGTCTGTCTCTTTTCTCTCCCCATTGGGATCCCCTCAATGCAAATCAGACAGAGCAGCCGACTGAGAGACGAAAGAACAAAAAGGTATAGAAAAAGTCCAGAGGGGAGAGCGAGAAATGTCAAAACTCAAACCAAAACGCCGAAAACACCAAATATTTGCCCCGCTTCACCAAGTTCTCTGTCCAAAGAAAATAACCTGCACAGTGATATCATCCCTAATATCCCTCGAATTCGGGTACCGAAAACTGAGCGCGCCCCTGACCATCTCATCATCGGCGCCGCCCAGACCGTTTCTTATAAGGTGGACGGCGGCGTTATCCGTGTCGCAAAACGTGGCTTTGCGGGGCTCGTATTTGCATTGTTGTTTCCAGCCTAGGATTACGGGGCCGAATTTGGTGTCGGTTGCGGTGGTGGCTGTTTTCTTCTCCGGACTATCTTTCTCGTACCGCTGCTTCTCCCACCACCTGCCTACCAAATCCACAGCGTCCTGGCTGGACATAGTATCCCAGAGACCATCCGTAGCAAGAATAACAAAACTCAGTCCGGCTACCTCACCATTGTCTCCCTTCTGGCCGGCCTTGGGAATGTGCGTCGTAGTGACAAGTGGTTCAGCAGTTACGTACGGCCCTTCTTTATACCCCTTGTACCTAGTAGCTGAAGGTAACGACAGTCCGTTGAATTCCCAGCGGAGCTTCTTCTTGAGGTCTGCCGACCACTTCCACATTCCGTCTCCAAAGGTTCGGCTCGGTTGTAAGCCCCAGATCCGTCCACCCTGCACGACGTCTGGTTCGTCGGGGAATTGAGCCTTGATACGCTCTATTTCGCTGGGTGTCGCGCCTGTACAATCTTGGGACAGATCTGTTGCTTGCCACTGCGATTCGGATGTGGATGTAGAGGCGGAAGAAGATTGTCGCCGCTGCCCCATTACGGCTCGGCAGTCTCCCGTCGACGCAACAGTGAGTTTTCGGGTGCCCCGGTCGAAGAGTGCGAGCAGAGCACAGGCGCCGGCATATGCGGGTTCAAGACGACGGGCTTTCTCCGCGAAGGACAAGTTCGGGTCGTCGATTATACTCTGGGCGGACTTGACAATTGCATCATCGAGGTTTGTGAATGCCCTCTTCAATGCCCTCTGCATGTACTCCTCTTCCGGTACTTGGCGAGTGCCACTGGCGGCATATTCCTCGGCCGTGTCTTGCAGCGATTGCCTCACGAAGGGGATGAGTTGGGTCGTGAGCATTTTCGAGAGCTGCCAGCCACAATGTCCGTCGAATACGGCCCAGGACAACAGTTTACCTCCAAAGTGCTCGCGGCCTCGCGAGCTGAAACTCCCGTGGAGGAAGGCATCTTCACAGGGACTGTTAGAGGCCAGCTGAGCGCCGTCGTACCAGATATCTTCGCCCATCTGGAGCAACCGTACAGAAAAGGCATGCTCGTTGAGCTGGGCTGTTACTTCCTCATCGGTCGGGGGAGTGGTATACTTAATTTGTGCCGAGGGTGGTTGTTGCTTGTCAAGATCTGGAACGGCCTTGAAAACCCGGCGACTAGTATCATCTTTGCTAAAACTGTCAGGGAGGATCTGGTATAATGCACCACCTAGTAATACGAGACCGAGGAATTGGACTCCTAGACTGGCGCCCTTTCTTCCTAAAGAGCGGGATGGAGGCGGAGGATTGCCTGTGTCCATGGGAGCCTCGGTGCTGGAGAATCGGGGCCGCTGTGGAAGACGGCGTGGGGGCAGCGGCACGGGTTGCACGAGACGCGGCCGCGCGCGGGCTTGGAAGTGTAGTCTGCGGGGAAGCAGCATTGCCTTCTTGGATGTTGGAATAGGATCCGTGTGCGTGTGTGTTTGCTTGTTTGTGTACTTGTGTGTGATATTACACCGCCCGAGGAGGTTTTGTCTGCTGGCCCTTGTCCTTTTGCTTTTGCTCCTCTGAATTTGGATTGTGAATTGAGGAGACTGGGGGGGTGTTGGCATGTTTCGGAGAGCTTGGGCCATCTTCTGAAGCTGAGGTGGTGTGTGTTTCACAGGGAGTACTTTACATGAGACGTTAATTCAGGGGGAAACTGCGTAGGTACTTGCTGTTATTGGAAGCATGTTGTGTTTTTAGGGCAACTACTAGGATGCACCTGCCTTCATTAACATCGATATTGCTCTGCGTCAAAATCAGGTAATCTGCTGGTCGCATGCTCTCCCTTTCAGAATAATTCAGACTTGCGCCGGACAGCTATTCGATAGGTTGTGGCATTTTGACTGAATATAAGTCTTGACCCTTGCGCGGTGTCTAAAACTATTCTGATACTAGTAAACGTTCACGGGGAAGGAACTTGACTGTGAACTAACCTTAGCTATTTTCTAACACCAGAACTTGCTAGTAAGCCACTACCGACTTAATACCACTTCGTCTAGAGGTGATTTGCATATACATAATCAAACCTAGGTAGCTAAGTTCCTCTCTGGAACCCGTTCTGTTACAAATATTCATCGACTTGAACTTTATGTTGAGATTTAACCTCTCCAACAAAAGAGACACATCATTACACTCCATAGCTACTCAAAATAGAATATCCCCTTTCTCAAAGCAGTTCCTAGATAGGGGATCTTTTTTCGTGGGGAAGAAACGTGGGGATGCCGTATATTTGTTAGATTAAACGATATGCACATTAGGCGTACTTCCATGGGAGTAACGGGGCGCGACTAGCGCCCCAGCCACCCCCTCAGACGAGGGAATAAA